>CM067221.1:72042832-72642832 GCA_034190945.1 Octodonta nipae
TTGCAGATTTATCACGTCTTAATTGTATAAATACTAAATAATTAACGTTCTCGTCGAAGATCATTATAGTAACTTGTGTAAGGCGTAACTCTGCCTGTTTAAAATTTGAAATTTGTATTTAAGTGAAAATATATTTTTTCAAAAGTTAAATTTAAAAGAGTTAATCTACAAATTGGCGCAGTCAGTAGGATTGTTTAAACACACTGTTTAGGTAATTCCTAAAAATTGTGGTGAATTTTAATTCTTCGTTAAACAAACGAACCCACGGTAAGCGACAGCAGCTGAAGGCCAAGGACACCAGGAACACCCAAATACCGCTCACCAGTGTACCAGCCAACAGACGTCGATTGCCAGACGTAGTATTAAGGACCCTAGATTTAAGGACAAAAGCAGGCGACACCAACTGAGGCCAAAGGCATCAAGGAACACGCACCCTAGAGGTGCACTAACCGCAGAACAAGTCAAATGCTTGGAAGGTACATGTAAGTACTGAAACGAGTCATCACGAAATATTACTTTGATCATTTTAATAAACATTGAATTTTATTATTTTAATACATTGATTTTTATTATTTTATTACATTGATTAATATTGAACTACATATATTTTTATATCATTGATGTTGATGTTCTATCGATATAATTTTTAACATTTGAAACTTTCGTATACTAAATATCCACAAATATTCACACACTGTTTTACACGTTACTGATCTCCCACAACCCATACCAACACCATCCACAACATCTGAACGAATTATAATTTTATCTATAATTCTGTGTTTTGCAACATCTCAAAAACATATTTTAATACACTATGCCGGAAACAAGAGCGCAAAGTTCCGTTGAACCCTACAAATTATCATACCGGAGTATGATGGAAATAAAATTTTCTTGAACACTTTTATAACAAGCTGCAATACTGCTTGCAGCATGGCTGTAGTCAATCAACTTACCTTAGTAGTGCTACACATTAAAAACAAACTTCGCAGTAGAGCCACCGAATTAGTAAATTCACGTAACGCAGACAATAGGATAGATATTCGGATATTGCTAGAAAATCATTTTGGCGACTCCAGAGATTTATCGGCATTAATACAAGACCTCCAAAGGATGAGACAAACAAATGAGTCACCTCTGACTTTCGCAGCTTGAAGAGTATGACTATGAGATAATATACACACCCTGTAAAATCAACAAAAACGCGGACGCCCTATCCCGTATAAAAATCAATAACTTTAACAAATGTACCGAATTTCAATCAAAACACGAACTAGTAACATTCCCAATACTACACTCAAATCTCCAAGACTTTCACAAAAAGTATTTGACAACATTTTTGAAGAAAATGCAGACTTTCAAACTTCTAGCATCAACGTTTATTCAAGTAAAACTGTACGAAAAAGAAAATACTTTATCATACCGATTCCATCCGATCCGGAAATTATTAACGAGGTATTATTTGCCTCTCTCTACAAAAACAAAAACCTCTTAACACCTCAAATAACCTATTGCGTATTGACCTACCTATATTGGAGATGCTCTCCTTTATATTCGCAGACGCTGATATAAAATGGAAAATTTGTCAAAATATTACACAAACTGTCGAAAAAGACCAAGTTCCTGTAATACTTGACCGGTTCCACAACGGTAAAAGTAATATCCACCGTGGAATAAAGACGTAGAAAACTTCATCAGAAAGTGCGATATTTGTCAAAAGACAAAGACGTATCGTAAAAACTTAGATAATCCACTTGTAATTACTGAAACTTCTAGGACACCTTTCGAGAGAATCACATCGTTATCCTCGAAGTACCAACTAAAAACTATGCACTTACTATCCGTGATGAACTTAACAAATTTTCACAAACTTACCCTATTGGCGATAAATCAGCCAAAACAGTCGTCAACACTTTATTACTTTACTTCCAGCATTACAGAACACCCCTTCGCATACACTGCGACTACGGCAGAGAATTCGATAATGCCCTACTCAAGGATCTCTGCAAACTTTTGATATTAAACTGTCATTTTCCACAGTCCAATGGCTCACTTGAGCGTTTTCATTCGACACTTCTAGAAATGATAAGGATTCACAAATCAGAAAACCCTGATGAACACCCGTTCAACATTTTACCTTATGCTGTGATAGCATACAACAATTCAACAAGTAAAACCCATGGTTTCACACCATATGAATTTGTATTTGGCCACACATCCAGCCGACCTCCCGAAATAGTTTATAACCAAAAAGAGTTAATTTCCAAATATGTTCGGGACCTCAACAATCGCATATCCCATTATTATACAATTGCTAGCGAACGAACAGAAGCTCAAAAGCAAAAAGCAAAAGAAAGATTCGATAAACATATTTCTGAAAACCTTCCAAATTACCAAATCGGCGACAAAGTCTATGTCAAAGAATCACAACTTAAAAATAAACTTGAAAATAAATTCAACGGACCTTTTCAAATTTTGGAACTTTATAACAATTCCGCAACTCTCCTAAACTTAGCAACTAATCAAAGGACTAAAGTTAACTTCGATAGACTGAAACATTATTCAGAAAGGTAATTTCTCTTCCAGATTTTTCTTGCTGTTCGGATCAGCAATATCACACTTTGAACTGAAAACAATAAACAACACTCTTGGAATATAATACCATGACGAAACGAGGATCGTCGTTTCAAACTACAGATAGACTCTTCTAGCCCACCGCAACTTATCAGCACTAGAACACACTATAGTGTACAATAGTTTCAGGTCTGAAATATAAACTCATATCAGCTTGTTAAACACACATTTGTAACTCTCTCAAAGAAAAATTTTCAGAAATATGCTCTGACTCGAAACGATTTAAACGCGGACTATTAAACGGTACCGGAACGTTATTTAAAGCTATAACAGGTAATTTAGATGCCTCAGACGGCGAGTTTTACATAAACAGCATTAATAGTTTGAATCAATTGCAAATTGAAAACATAATGAAAAATCAAATTAGCATCACAACTTCAGTTATAAAAAATTTCAATGAGACCATCGCAAAATTACAAATAGATGAAAAGACCTTCAACGAAGACATTAACCGGATTCGAAGAACAATCATTCACCTCGCTGACAAAAACGCGTATATCGAAGCTAAACTAACTTTTCTCGAGATTTGTGAAAAGTTGATGGAAAACTACCTCTATTTACAAGATAACTTAAACGATTCACTCAATGCTATTACCTTTGCAAGACTGAAAATTATACATACATCAATCTTAACTCCAGAACACTTAATAACAGCTCTACAAGAAATTTCACAAAATTTATTAAAAAATAATTTACCTCTTCCGGTAAGATATTCAAATGTTGTCAACTATTTAGAGATTATAGATCTTGAAGCTTTTCAAAAACGTTCAGATCTTGTCTTTGTTCTCAAAATACCACTCGTAGAACAGCAACCCTATAGCGCTTCCCATCTTTATTCTATACCTATTTATGACGATAGAACAGGCTTACACCATGTACTTCAGTTCACGCAGAAATACATTGCGAGTAATGATGATTCTTTAATGTACATCCCAATAAAGGATTTAAGTGCGTGCAAACCGCTAAACTTTCGCGAAAAACTTTGCTCCGAATTGTATGCTTATCCTATAGACACTAACGCCCTATGTGAAGCTTAACTGTTGAAAAACTTTAAAAATGTGAGGGAAAATTGCAACAGTTCCGTTATTATCAGCCAAGGCTATAATGTGCAAAAACTTGAATTTAATAAGTGGCTAATCAGAAACTGATGTAAAAACTGTAACTATAAATAAAAACTCAATTCTCAAACTTTACTCGCAGTGCAGTGCTTTTATCGGCATCACAAAGGTTCAAGCCGAAAATCGGAAATTTATTAATATTACTGATAATTTCCATCCATTTTACATACCTTATAACTGCTGTAAACCTATACCAGATAAAGTCAAAGTTCCAGAACTCAAACCCTTAAAACTGGACCACCTCAATATCGAACAATTAGATATAGCCAGTCATAAACTCGACCAATACTCTAGAGACTTAGATGACTTAATCACTCAACCATTTATAACGAAAAATATTTCATGGTTCACATATGTAACTATTGCAGTTATAGTAATCATAGCTGCCTACATCATATACCGCACCATGCATAAGAAATTACAGCTCCGAAGAAGAAACCCTTCTGCACAACATACGCCACAACCGATCAAAAGAACTTTTAAGCACTTAATTCCAAAACTTCGCCCGACTTTGGACATTCCCGAAAAAACATTGAATTGAAAGAAACTGCTTAGTAAAGTCTGTACTTTTTTCATTCACTATTTTAGCATTATATTTGGACTATTTTATTTGCAATATTATTATTTTATTATTATTTACTTTTATATCGTTTTATCATTATATTCGTAACCTGTTTTATATTATTATCCAATTTATCGTATTTTGCTTATTATCATGTTCATGCTTTACTTTGACATTATTATTTTTATGAATTATTAGATATTAAGTTATTTCAGACAATTGCTAAGGTTTTACGTTTCACTTCATTTAAATATCATATTACATTTTAATGTTATTTTAAAAAGTTGTTGCTATACCATCAACTTTTCATTTGTGATGGGAGTTGTTATATCATAATTCATACACACAAGTGTTGCTTACTCAGCAAGTATACGTGAGAAGCGTATCATTTACTATTTCGCTATATCATATTACGTTAACGATATGACAATTCTCAGTGTAATACTGTAGACGCTAAACTGCAGATTTTATCACGTCTTGAATTGTATAAATACTAAATAATTAACGGTCTCGTCGGAGATCATTATAGTAACTTGTGTAAGGCGTAACTCTGCCTGTTTAAAATTTGAAATTTGTATTTAAGTGAAAATATATTTTTTTAAAAAGTTAAATTTAAAGAGTTATATTAATATATATATATATATTATATATATATATATATATATATATATATATTTGATTTCTTTTAAGTTGATCTTTGATTAGTTAGGTACGTTAGCCCTTATTTTAAAACATTTTAGTTTCAAATTGCACATAGCCTTATAAATACCTTTGCAAAGTTTGCCCTTTTCTTTCCATTACTGTTGAGAAGGATCTCATGTAGGGCCTGAATTGTTTGAAAGTTTTTGAATTTTGCAAACTTTTTCCCCAAAACTGTGGAAACAAAACAGAGTTGGAATGCCACAATTATCACTCCGAATACATCTTGTGTATTATTTCATGACACCCTTTCTTTTGAACAGTTCAACATTAATAGGTAATTACAACGTGACAGAGTTTATGCAATTCTGTCTCTGTAGGCCAATATAAGGCAGGATGAGATCCTCCCTACTTTAACACTGAAAATGTATTCGAATGCTTTATAGTAATATTATAAAAATTGGTAGTCGTTCAATAGTCGAATTCAACCGTATTTCATTAAATGTTTAAGTTTGAATATTACCCAGGCGTCTTGTATCAAAGATATTTACTGCATATACTTTTTGCAATTTGTTAATAACATTAGCTGTGAGCTTGTAAAAATACGCATTAGTGTGTTGTTTGCAATAATTTCCTGCAATACCTATTAAATTTTGAATGTAATTTTTGTAATAACTGAAAAAAGCAATAGCAGTTTATATTAATAACACCTATATAAAACACACATGTGTCATATATAAAACAATTTAAGCCTGGATATACACTACACGAAACAATAACACAATGGTTTGATCACAGGCTACACTCAGACAACCTTAAATGCTTTTAAGGTTGTCATAACAAGAACAAATAATAATAAAAACACGTGCATTTATATTATACATATGTGTACAATTTCTATGGCATACATTATGGGAAAATGAACTTCCGTCAAATTTTTAAAATGTTTTATGTTGTAGGAGTTATTGATCTAACAATAATTTGTATTGAAAAAATAACCGACTTCAACTGACAAAAGCACTATAAAAATAGTATGCAACCAATCACTATTTGCTGACATATCTTTGTTTTTAATTTGATTTAACAGATTCAAGTGTATTAACTATTTTGGTATACTCTTCTCTCCCTCTCTCTTTCTCTATCTATCTCTTTCTCTATCTATCTCTTTCTCTCTCACTCTCTCTCTCTCTTCTCTCTCTCTCTCTCTCTCTCACACACACTATCTAATTTTTATTCTTTTTCTATATTTTCGATCAGGAATACACATCGGAAAGGAAGAAATTTTGATTTTAAGGTACTTATAAGGGAAAGAAAAATCGAAAAAATCAACGGTTCGTCCCCCTTATCACCGAAACTACTGAGCCTAAAATTTTTAAAAAGATCTAGAAAACGTTGCCCGAAGTTTACAAGAAAAATAAGGAGAAACCATTAGTTACAATTCTGGGGAGCAAATTATAGAATTGAAATAGAAATTTAAATTTTTTTCAAACGCATCATGTAATACATCCAATGGAAGGGCTCATTCTGAGAAACCCAAATATATTTTTTTCGCATTTTAAAAATAATTAGTTTAAAAAAATATATATAAATATATACAAAAATTTATCCATTCCTCGACTTATCACCGTAACTATAAGTCATAAAAATTTTAAGAAAATGAGAGACCTCACCTCTACTTTACTGGACAAGTAGGCAGAAACTTCTAATGTTAAGCTGGGGGGGGGAGGGGCAAATGGAAAAAATAAAATTAAAATTACCCATCATGCAATATATCAAATCAATTATGACGGATACAAATGTGTTTATTCATATTTTTAAAATAAATAGTTTAAAAAATATTAACAAAAATATAAAAAACGTACTCATTCCCCCCTTTATTTCCAAAACTATAAGACCAAAAATTAAAAAAAGTAGGCGTACATGGCCTCACTTGAACTTTACAGGAAAAATACGGAGAAATCCCTAATATCAATTTTGAGAGGCAAATTATAGAATTAAATGAAAAATCAAGAAATATATTGTTTAAACGCATCATGTAATACATCAACTGAAAGGGCTTATTATGAAGAACACAAACGTATTTTTTTCATATTTTTAAAATAAATTATTAATAAGATATTAACAAAAATATAAAAAATTACACATTCTCTCTTTTATTTCCGATATATAAGACCAAACATTTAAAAAACTAGGTTTATGTGACCTTACTTAAAGTTTACAGGGAAAATACGGAGATCCTCCTAATATTAATTAAACGGAAAATAAAGAAAACTTTTTTTAAACGCATCATTCAATACATTAAATGAAAGGGCTTATTATGAGAAATACAAATGTATATTTATATTTTTAAAATTAACTGTTTACTAGATATTAACAAAAATATAAAAAAATTCTCATATCCCCCTTAATTCTGAAACCATACTGCCTAAAATTTTGAAAATAATTAGGGGTACAGGGCCCCCACTAGAACTTTATAAGAAATATTAGTAGAAAACCCCAATATTAATTTTGGGCGGCAAAATATAGAATTAAATGAAAAATAATGTATATTTTTTTCTAACGCGTCATGTAATATATCAAGTAAAAGGGTTCATTATGAGAAATACA
The DNA here is from genome assembly GCA_034190945.1 of Octodonta nipae. Lineage (NCBI taxonomy): Eukaryota > Metazoa > Arthropoda > Insecta > Coleoptera > Chrysomelidae > Octodonta > Octodonta nipae. The sequence continues at coordinate 72,050,393 of CM067221.1, forward strand.
GACATATATTTTCCATATTTTTAAAATCATTAGTTTAAAAGATATTAACAAACATCTTTAATTTCGACTTATTCCCCCTTTATCTCAGAGACCACACCATCTAAAATTTTTAAAATAGTTTTTTATTTGGATTTTTAAAATAATTTGTCTAAAAGATTTTAAAAAATATTATTTAAAACTTGACACATTTTCCCCTTTATCTTCCAATTTACTGAGCCTGAAATTTACACAATAAATTACATAGAGATTCACTGAAAATTTATTAGTAAAATAAATTCCATATGGTATTTTGGGGGCGAAATAAGAAAACTAAATAAATATTTTAATAAAAATCAAGCTAATTATGTAGGCGATAAAATAAAAATTCTCTGTATGAGAAACAAAAGAGTATATTTTTTATAAATTTAAAACGCTTACTTTAAAAGTTATTAGAGTAAATATAATGCAAATGCACTCATTCACATTGATTCACCTAAATTTTATCAAAGGTGGTACGAGACCCTTACTATGAGAGTCCAACTTGCACTTGACCAAATTATTTAACTTATTTTTATTTATTTTAATATTAGTACCACTGCCTAAAAGTGTAATTCTAAATCAGCCTGTATTGCAAGCATCCTGTATATGCTTGTGTCTATTTGTTAGCCAATATAACTTATTTGTCTATCAACTATAATTCAACTCTATACGATATTACAATCGCCCTGATATTTTTAAAAGTACGCTTTACATGTAGGTATAAATCCTCATCACCTTGTTGACTGTTACTATCTTTATATTGTTTGAATCATCCTGTATACATATAATTTTACTTCGCCTTAAACGTTAAGTATTCTATATATGCAAACGGTCATAGTCTACCCTATAGAACAACGTTTGTGACATTGTATAACTATAATTTTACTCTACCCATTATTTCAAACACCCGATAAGCGTAACTGCCTATAAAATTGATTGAAACTATCTATATAACTATAATTACACCCCTCCCTATAATTTAAATATCCTACCTGCTTATGCTTATATTACAAATGATTGATACACCTTATATTCAACCATCTTATATATCCAATATCACACTTATTTGTAATATTTTTTGAACCCACCTGTAAAACTGTAATTTTAATTCGCCCTGTATTTTAACTGAGCGCATTGCTTGCACGCACACACATACCTACAACCGTTTAGAAAGATCGCCGACATAACAATTTTTCTTTGCTATCCACGAATGGAATATTTTCTGCCATTTAACTGGACTGAAAGCCCAGTAATAGAAATTTTCTTCAAAAAGAAACTGACTTCAAATGAATAAAAATGAAAACTGTTAGAAACACCCTGTACGATATACTTTTCTGATATATATTGACATTTAAGTTAGATATTTATGATCAACATTCTACATTTACATGATGTTTACCGTTTTTTTGCACATATTTTTCCAGAAAAATTATATGTTTTACGTTATAGAAAAATAGAAGGTATCAAGCTGAAACATATATTTGTAGAATACAATTTGAAATATTCTAATTTATTGTGCCGCTTTAGAGAAAACAGTGAAATTCCATTGAAATTCACCGAATTGCAGTGGCTTAATTATTGTTGTTTCTGATTTTCGGGCAAACTGTAAATCTCGCATTATAGAGAATTATACGGTACCTTTCTTAAATATTCCTTAATAATAATTGAAATCATCAAAATTGCCGTTTTTGAATAATCATTGAGCATACATAAAAAAAGACGACCAATTGATAACCTCAGCGTTTTTGGAAGTCCCTTAAAAAGTGTCTATGGTCTCAAACAGATTCTATGACTAGTTTCCACATACAAGGTGATAGACATCAAAAATCGATTTCTCATGATAGACGTGTTTCATTTCCGTTTGTTGTAAATACTTCCATAAAACATTTACCATAAATTATGGTAGATTAGAGGAAATTTCAGAAATATGTAACATGTTTTTTTAGACACAATATTTTTTTTATTACAGCCTTGAAAATAATAACTGGTATTACACAATTAATATATCGTTAATGTAATAATATCTTGGATGTGCTTCAAATAATATATAGTGTTGGGCCATAAATATAACTAAAAACAGTACATATTATTTTTACTATTAATGACTCTACCTGTACAAACAATTCCTGCTGCTATTTTAATATTCCACTAAACAAATACATGATCCATCTCTTTATACTCTATATGATGTTAACCTGTTTCCAAAACTGTACATATTTAGTAAAGTCGTTTTTATACCACACTGTAGATTTTCTCCGTCAACTTTGTATGTAATTACATTTATACGTTAAGAAATATTCAGTGTTTAACAAGTTTTTGAGATATGGGGTGGTAAACATTGTAAGTGTCCCCGATTTCTTAACAGATTATTATTACAATATTGAAGTCGTTTTTTTGCGAACTGACAAATAATGTTCATATACTCGATGGTTGTCGCGCCTATTTGTACGACCGTTGTAGCTTTGTGGACAATCGCGATATGCAATTTCGTAAACTCCTTGATCCTCGTTAAGTACTTTGTCTTTAGGGTTCCCGGTTAAGTTGGCTATAGTTTGACTGGTGTTGAAGACTGTCTTTATTTGATGACCGACATCATTTTGTTTCGTCTATTTTGTCAGTGACTCCCCGAATGTACGGAAGGACGGCTTTCAGGTGTTGTTGGTCTGTTTCTGATGAGGTTGGTGTACTCGGGGGTTGTGTATGATAACCGTTTTATCGAAGGATTTGATGAAGATTATTAAGGTCGTTTTGTCTATTGTTAATGTCTGTTAAGCGAATAGATCTAAGGACCAAAGATTTGATTACAGAACTTAATTGGGCAGGGTGAGGATGTGATTGGGCATTTAAGTATCGATTGGTGTGGGTAGTTTCCTATAGACCTATGGGTTTGATTTTGGTGGCTTTGATGTGCGGAGTACTCTAGCAATGTCTTGAAAAGTATGTTCAGACTCAATATCTGTTAGTTCAGCCAAAGCTACCTCATCTTGAGAATTAATTCTTTCAGTTGGGATAGTTTTTGGCGTCACTGCAAAATTGAAACCTTTGGATAGAACGTGTACACTGGTAGAGTCTAAGGAGAAGTCAGAAAAGTTGTGGACGTCTGAGGGAGTGAGGTGACAGCAGGCTTTTGTTTTGTAATAAGTCCTGTTAGTTTATGTTTTTGAGTCACTGTTTTCTTTTGAGCCAAGTGTGCCGCTTTATCGCTCGAAATGCGATCAAAATTGTCCCACAGAATTGAATGAGGGTAGAAAGTATGTAATGACGAGTAACAATGATAAAAATTTCGGTTGGTTTGGTCAAGTTGATATCTGATTGAATGAATGGAATTTCGTAATAGGGCGAAACTTGCTTTGTTAATAATACTGGAAACTGAACGTGAAAAAGTGTGATGTTTTAGTTTGAAAGTGTTCCAAACGATGCTGTGGATTCTGCAAGATTTAAGGAAAGCAAGATCACAAAGAAGCAGAGATTTTCGAATCAGAAGTTTGCTGTATGTTTTAGTCACTTGAAAGAAATCATCCCCGTAGAGGCGAATGAAATGTTCTGAGAAGCTTCCGCGGTCATTACTATGAACCAGGCTAGGTTCCGGGTGAGAACAGCATCTGAAATAAAGACAGTCATCAACACCAGTCATACTATAGCCAACTTAACCGGGAACCCTAAAGACAAAGTACCTAACAAGAATCAAGGAGTTTACGAAATTCCATGTCGCGATTGCCCACAAAGCTACATTGGTCGTACAAATAGTCGCTTCAACCATCGAGTATATGAACATTCTTTGTCAGTTCGCAAAAAAGATCCGACTTCAGCTCTCGCGCATCATAATATCCAAACAGGACTCTCTGTCAACTTCGAGACCAGTAGGACTATCGTGTCTCTTAACTCCCTTAGGGCATCTAATATTCGCGAAGCTATAGAAATAGAGAAAAAACCACTCTGTCTAAACCGACACGATGGCTCTCGGCTTCCCCCAGCATGGACCTCAGTAATTGCACAACACAGCCTTTTCATCACGTGACATCCCCTTCTAACCCTTTTTTTAAAGGTGGAAATCCATTATGGACAATTTGAGCTTAGAGTCTATCACTCAAATTAGTGTATCCCCTTCTAACCCAGCGCTAACTATAAATAAAAGAAGCAGAGAAGCAGGGCAAACTCAAATTCAGTTCAGTTACTTAGTGACTCTTGTCACTTGTAAATACTAACAGCCGAATGTTATATCAATCGTAGTGTAATTAACGGGGAAACGGCTTATGGGACAAATGAAACAAGAGTACTCTTTTCTTCTTTGAGAACTTTTGAAAATTTGGTTTATTTACTTTGTCAGTCTAAGCTGTAAGTTACATTTGTTGTTAATTGAGTACATTAATTAGAACCAAAATACTTACATAAGTTGAAATTAATTAAATAACTTAGCAAATCGTTCAGATTGAAGAATTATGATACAAGTTTCTAATTTTGACATTGAATATCATTATGGCAAATGTTATTAGGTATTTAAAATAATCAAAAATAATTTTTTAGTGACTAGATTAAGTTAAAGCAACAAGTACCAACTGCAAGAATATTATGATATTTGTTAGATTTGTTATTAATAAATCATTCTTATTATTATTATTTTAAAGAAACAGTATCTAAATTATAACTGTTTGTTTACGAAGTATGTGTATTTCATTTTTTGTTCTCTAATTCCAATAAATTACAATATATGACATTTAAATTTTGTACGTCTGTTTTATTTATACAGTCTGTATCATTATTAATATGTACCATTCCAAGAAAACAACGTTTAATGAAATTTCGTTAGGAGCTTAACATTTGTCATAATGATATTCAATGTCAAAATTATAAGTTTGTATCATAATTCTTCAATCTGAAAGATTTGATAACTTATTTAATTAATCTCAACTTATGTAAGTATTTTAGTTTTAACTAATGTACTCAATTAACAAGAAATGTAACTTACAGCTTAGACTGACGAAGTAAATAAATCATCATCAGTGCACACAAAAGTTATCATGTGACAAAACCCGTAGAAATGATTTTAAAGGGAACAAAAGGACCGTGAAATTGATATTTTTCTATTAACGTTTGTTATAATGGAAATAAAACTTTAATGCAATTTACTTTCCATATGCTATTACGCTTGGAGGTCCTTTTTATTGTCGATTGTTTTCCTGTTCAAACAACTTACGCGAAATACACGCAGGACAATCAAGTTGAGCGGCCTCAATTCTCCAAATTGTCACTTCTTTGATAAAATACCATGCCGGGAGTTTGAAATCAGTTTGCACCGAACCAGCGATTTGTCACAATACACCATTAATATTTGGTGTTATCAACTGCGACATACGATTCTTTTTCGGCTAGAAATGTGTTCCAAAAAATCCCAGCACGTCCATTAATCTTCCAGAAAGCACTGTTAAAAGTGATTTGTCATTTGTTTTTGTTCTCACGTGAATGATACATTATCGAAGAGTTTGGAATGAGTCTTTCTGAGAACTTTTTTGTTATTCTCACATTGTATTATTGGATATTTATTTGTGTTGGGTAATATAGCAGAAACTTTTAATTTACTTTTACATTTTCTTCAGCACTAAAATTAGATTAGTGTAATATCATTTAATTCTATTTGGATAACACCTTTGTGAAATTTATATTCAGAAGATTTGTACAAATTTTAATTCAACAATTAGGTGGCTTATATCTACGTTAAACTCCATTAGGTGACTATGACAGTTTCTAAAAATATAAACGGTTTCACCAATAGTTCATGTCTTCTGGACTTTTAACTTTATCAAAACAAGTTTTTTATAGAACTAAATCATTTGTTCAACTTGGCACAATATTTAGGCAAACAATTTGTAACCAAGAAATTTTGTACCAAATCTATCCGAAATAATTTAAATAAATTACTTTAAAGATGTCACATAATTGAATTTAAAAAATGCCTGTAACATTATTGAGTTAGCGTAAACTTTGAAATAATAAAACGAGAGACAATGTACTTGCACATTGTAACGTTTAAGGTGGCAAATGTTCGAAATATATTCCATTCTTGATATATTTTAGGTCTTATAGCTCTTAGTGCTTCAAAAATTATTTCCCCTAATACTGCGAGAGTTGGTATACCTGTTTCGTCTACACTGATTTCACAACGCCCTAGGATCATGCAGACCATTCTATTAGAGCATTTGTAGCGAAAACCCTTCCATTATTGTGCATATAGTTCATACCATTGTGGGAAAGTGCTCAATCCTGCTGAAAATTTTCCTAATACCAGGTATCTGCCAATAGTATTGGACACATTATCTTATTACCAATAACACCAGCCCACACTTATTAAGTGTTAGTTCCTGTTTGCTTAAAACTTTTGTCTATTAACTAGAGCATTGTTGGTGAACCTTCATTCACCGGCAAATAATTTACATTGATAAATTGTGGTTCGACTGAACTCAATAACATTTTCAAGTAATGTAGAAAGATATACCAGACATAACTGAGACTTAGTCAGATCTAAAATTCAGTTATTGTCAAGACGGACAAAGGGTCTCATACTGATAAAAACAATGAAGACCCGATCAAACATAAAAGGTACATGTATTATAGGAAGAGAGCGTAAAGTGGTATCAGTGTAGACTATCACAGCTGATTAACCAAACTCCAAGAAGTAATAATATACAGCAGGAATGGACAAAAATTTAATAATGTAAACAGCAAATAAGTGAAGAAGTTCTGGGTACCAGAACAAAGAACAGAAAGGATGTAAAGCAAGCTTGAGGACAAAGCATATAGGAGGTACCTCGAAAAAAGAAGCAAAATATTTGAATCAAGAGGTCAGAAATAGAACAAAATCAATGATGAGACAAGCACATATGATAACATGGTATACTTTCATTTGTGTGGAGAATGATGTTCATTGATAACAAGAATTTGCCTACAAAATGCTGAAACATCAAAATAAAACAGAAAGAGATAGATAGTCCAACTACATATGGGACGATGAAACAAAATAATATGTATATAAACAAAAAAAAACGGATACCACTCTGTAGATCCAATAGATATGACACAAATGCAAAATGCATAGAGAAAAAAAAGACGAAAATTGCTTGGTCCAGATGGTAGTATCTTAAAAATATACTGGCATTAGTGCTACACCTATTTAATATGTTAAATATTGATATTGACATTGGTAAATATATTACTAAAGAAACACTAAATATGTACTCTATTTCCTACATTATTTAATATATAAGTACCTTGTGAGAGAATGAAATAAGGATTGAGTCCATGCATTTTATAAATACAATATTATTTGCACATGATCAAGTTATAATACGGAACACAGAAGACGAATTACAACTGGCAATACATAAGTTAAATTTGCTATTTGCGAGTTATAATCTGAAAAAATCCTACATATAGATTTTTTCAACAAAGTCGTTTTGGAGAAAATGTCCGATTAGAACAGAAATTGTTATTGATGATCACAGTTTAGAGCAGGTGTCACATTTCAGATATTTAGGATACTACATTATGTATGAACAATTGAAACCATTGTCAAAGAATGTGTGGAACCATCAGAAGAACACTCAAGGAAAAAACATTGAAAGACACACAGATAAAAGTTATGGCAATCCCAACTCCCTTATGAGATTTTTAAGATCGGTAAAGGGTTATACCTGTTTAGATTATATAAGAAATGTAGAAATCTGACAAGAACTATTGATACAACCAATAACGGAATTAATACGACACTACAAAACTAGATGGAAGAATACGTAGTAAGAACATGTAATGAGGATACTCCAGAACGGATATCCCAAAAATGTCTTAATTATAATCACGCAGGACGAAGGAGTGTCAGCAGCCGATGACAAGTTGGTGAAGGGGAAACAGGCAGATTACCTAATCCTGGAAGGTAGAAGAAGAAATTGGGGTTTTGAAATATCCTGTAATATTTATAAAAGATTATTCACCTATCTTCATCGCTTTGTTACATATGTTGATGCAACAGGTACAGGCTATTTGTATTTGTCTCGGAGTAATAGTTTTCTCCGCTGCTATCAGTGCTAATACCTACTTGATTTTATTAACTTCATTAGCAATAAATTCTGGAATATTTACTCTATCTAGTGGGATATCTGTCAGCATAGTGGTGCAAAGTTTGCTCGCTTATCGGTGGTGCACCTTGCGTAACGCTAAAGAGCTAACAAACTTGACAGCCGGACAATCTTTTGATCTCCTGGCTAAAGCACATAATGTCTGGCGCGACAATGAATCGAACCGGTCCTCCTAAGGACCTAACGACCTAAGGACCTAACGACCCCGGGGTGGTTGTTGGTCCACTACCGGGCGCCTCCCCAGGTGGCGGATAGGGGAACGCTCTCCAGCAATGGGGAGTACTGAGGATTTCCTCAGGGCGGACCAAAATCAGATAGGGGAAGGGACCCCGAAAATAAACCATTTATGGATATGGGTGATAAGGTGAACTTAATACCCCAGGTGGGTACCTCTGCAGAGGATAATCCCGCCACCGGTTCCGATCGAGTGAAAGCCTCTGTGGCCGGTGCACGCTCCACGGATTCTGGGGGGGAGCGAATTATCACTGGTTCCGTCACATAGTGACAAGAAGAAGAACAATAGTAATGGTACAACATCGACCATTACAACTAGAGCTGGCAGCAAGACACTATCCAGCCAAGTCCTCCAAAAGGCGAATAGTGGAGTTGACGTCCAACAAAGGGCAACAAATGAGAGTGGCGCTCCAAACAAATTAGGAGCAAAGATCGATGAGCTCTTGAAGTTCATTGGGCCTAGGCACAATGTACATCATGAGATCAAGAAACTGGCACACGCCATTAAGTCAGAATATGACAAATATCAGACGTCAACGACGCGGCCACCTCCTGTAGCGAAACCTGCTACATCACAGACATCGCCAGTAAAGGTGTCAAACACTCAGACACAAGGTGGACAGCAAAAGGAGGTCCCAAAAGCGGCTGCCTCAAAAGCAGCTAAATCAAAACCGGCTGCATCAACACCGGCGGCCCCAAAGCAGGCGGCTTCAATAAAAGTAGCCTCTGTAGCAAGGACCTCGCCACCGAAGGTCTCGCCTTCAGTAGCCTCATCAAGTAAGGCACCACCACTTAAAACTCTTAAACCGGTGCTAGCTAGCAAGCTAAAGCCCGGTAACGAAGGTCGCCAGAACATCGGGCAAACCACCCAGGGAACAACAAGTAGGGTGGTCAATTCAGAAGCGGAGAGAAACAATGGATTAAAATCCAAGTTTAAACCGCAGACCAAAAACCAACCTGCAAACCAGTCGACTGACTGGCAAGTGGTAAAGAGGAAAAAGGCCCCGAGGACCAATAAGCAAAAACCAGCGCCACATTGTACGCTGCTTATAAAGAAAGGCGAGAAGAGCTCCCATGCAGATATCTTGCGAGGTATCAAAAATGATCCCACCTTGCAGGATATAGGCAAAAAAGTCAATAAGATCCGACGAACAGCTAAGGGAGATCTACTTTTGTTATTCGCCAAGGCAGACGCTCAGGAGATGGAGCGCTATTGTAACGCCATCAAGAATAAGCTCCCAAGCGGGGCCACTGTACAATCTCGAATACCGCAAATCGAGATTGAAATTAAAGACTTGGACGAGATCAGTACCAAGGAAGACGTAGTAAACCTGCTCAAAGATAATATCGACGGCCTGGCAGAGATCACTGAGGAGGCAGTGAAATCACTTCGACGGGCATATAGATCAACACAAACGGCAGTTGTTTGTCTCCCAGAGGTCAGGCCAAGAAAGCCATCGCACTTGGAAAGCTGAAACTTGCGTGGGGCACAGTACGTGTTCGCGAGAGGATCAGCCTTCGACGGTGCTTCAAATGCTGGCACTTTGGGCACAACGCCCAGGCGTGCAGAGGCAAGACTGACCGAAGCAGTTGTTGTCACAGATGCGGAGGCGCTGGTCACAATGCCTCGGCTTGTCAACAACCTGCCAAGTGCTTACTCTGAAAAGAGAAAGATAGTAGGTCAGACTGCCGGCACGTTGCGGGTAGTTGGAAATGTCCGATCTACCAACAGGCGATGAGAGCAGCACAAGCCCGTAAATGAAAGTACTGCAACTCAACCTCAACCATTGCGAAGCAGCCCAAGACCTACTGGTACAGCAGGTGCAGGAATTGGATTGCGAAGTAGCCATAATCTGCGAGCAGTACAAAAACTTCGACACCCTGTCCTGGGTAAATGACACAACGGACAGAGCAGCGATATGGGCTTGCGGTAAACTTCCGTTCCAACAACTCTCAAATACCCCCGAACCATGGCTTGTGAGAGCCAAAGTGGGAGGGGTTCACTTCTATAGCTGCTATGCCCCTCCTAGTGCACAGCTCGAGGAGTTCGAGTTATTCTTGGACACCTTGGCGGAGGATGTACGGAAGCGTGAATCGGTTGCCATCGCAGGTGATTTCAACGCCTGGGCAATTGATTGGGGATGCCGGGAAACGAGCGCGAGAGGACGAGCTCTCCTTGAGACCATGTCTTCGCTCAACCTGGTACTCCTCAACACAGGAGACGTAAGCACATATCGCAAAGGCACAGCCAGCTCCATTATCGATGTGACATTCGTTAGCAGCAACCTAATTAAAGGGGGCTGTGAGTGGCGGGTCGATGAGGAGTTTACTAATAGCGACCACCAAGCTATTATATGGGAGATCAATACCACTCCCAAACGAAGATTGTGTGTCAGTCGTGCGAGGCCAAAGCCAGTCGGTTGGAACAAAAATGCTTTCGATGCTGATTCATTCGCCTTGGTTATGGAGCAGGAACCATTGTCAATAGCAACAAGCGCAGAAGCCACTGCCAAAGAGGTAATGACAAGCGTTGTCAAGTCCTGCGATGCTTCCATGCCAAGGAGACGACAGAACAACAGCCGCCCACCAGTTTACTGGTGGAACGACACAATCTCACAACACCGACGAGAGTGTCTCAAAGCACGAAGGCTGCATCAACGAGCACGAAGACGCGACAGGGTCACAACAGAAGAACTAAGGCTCGACTATGAGATCAAAAGACAACAACTACGAAGAGCCATTCTCTCAAGCAAGAGATCCTACTGGAAGGAGTTAATCAAGATCCATGGGGAAAACCGTATAAAATCGTGATGCATAAAATTCAGGCCCCTCCCATGACATCAACGAACTGCCCCGAATCATTGCACCGCATTGTCACTCACTTGTTTCCTGCGAAGCCTGAGCTACCCGCTTATCCTTCGTGGCAGGTGAGGGACGAAGATATACCATCAGTGACTATGAGTGAGCTGATGGGCGCGTGCAACCGGCTCCAAAACGGCAAGGCTCCCGGTCCAGATGGCATACCTAACATCGCGCTAAAATGCGCCATAGCCAATAGGCCTGACATGTTTCTACACATGTATGAGACCTGCCTAAAGCAGGGGGTTTTCCCGACTAAGTGGAAAAAGCAGAGGCTTGTGCTCCTCCCTAAAGGGGGAAAGAAACCTCCAGACGAACCGTCATCATATCGTCCCCTCTGTATGTTGGACTCTGCGGGAAAACTCCTTGAAAGGATAATAGCAGATAGGCTGGAGCCCTACGTTGAGCCGAAACTTTCCACCAACCAATTCGGGTTCAGAAAGGGGAGATCAACCATCGATGCCGTGAAACTCGTTACCAACATCGCCAGAGAGGCTATCTCGGGAAAGAGATGGAGAAGAGGTGGAAAAAAGTACTGTCTAATAGCCACCCTGGATATCAAGAACGCCTTTAACTCGGCCCGCTGGGACCGCATTTTGGAGGCTCTTGCCAGGATGGAAGTTCCGCAGTACTTGCGCAGAATGGTTTCAGCGTATTTCAAGGACCGCATCTTGTTGTACCAAACTGAAAATGGGCAAGTAGACTATAAGATCACAGGAGGTGTACCTCAGGGCTCTGTTGGGATGGCCCCCTCTTATGGAACGTAATGTACAACGACCTGCTCCTGCTCGGTCTGCCTGAGGGCGTCAGGCTAGTGGCATTCGCCGATGATGTGGCATTGATCATAGTGCGTAAGCACATAGAGGAGATACAAACAACCTTCTCATTCGCTATAGCCACAATTCAGCATTGGATGCTCTCAGCGGACTTGAGTTTAGCAGAGCAAAAGACCGAAACACTTCTTGTTAGCAGTCGAAAGGCAAGGGAAACCATCACCCTCAACATAGGCGACACCTACATACAGTCGCAGCCCTTCATCAGCTATTTGGGGGTGCTCCTGGACACACGGCTCAACTTCAAAGAGCACATAATCGCGGCCAGCAAGAAAGCAGCTGGGGTACAGGGGGCATTATCTAGAATAATGCCGAATGTCGGAGGCCCTAGACAGATAAAAAGACAGCTACTGGCAACAGTAACTACCTCTGTTTTGTTGTACGGGGCACCGGTATGGGAGAAATCGCTCGAGCTACCATCGTACCGCCGGAAAATGAAATCAGTCCAGCGGCTCTCAGCGATTCGAGTGGCATCATCCGACCGCACTCTTACGAGGCGGTGAGTGTGATTGCCTCTACCCTCCCAATCGACATCCTGGCTGCAGAAAGGGGACGGCTTTATCACAGAAAGTTAGAGAAAGACCAACCGACAGGAAACAGCGATGAAAGAGCCATGAGTCTAGGGCAATGGCAGGAGAGATGGGACAGCTCTACTAAAGGCCGGTGGACATATCGGTTGATACCTAACATCAGTCGTTGGGTCAACCGCCAGCATGGGGAGGTTGGGTTCTACATCACTCAACTCCTGACTGGACATGGATGCTTTCGAGCATCCCTGCACAGGTTCAGGAGGGCAAATTCCCCAAACTGCCCACACTGTACGGACGTGATAGAGGACGCGGAACACGTGTTCTTCTCCTGCCCCCGGTTTCAGGATCAACGTGCTGAAGTGGAGAGGATTCTGGAGACTAATATCGTTCCAGAACAATTAGTAGAAGCCATGCTGAAGGGCCCCAAGAATACCTGGAACTTGGTATCGGATTACGCGGAGACTATCCTCAAAGAACTCCGCAATACGTTCGAGGAGTAGGCTTTAGAGGCTTTCAATGTAAGAGCAGTAAACATCTGCAATGAACCACCCTTGCGAAGTAGTATTGACTAAGAGTGCCGCAGGGGACCATGGTTGTAGGAGAAAGAGGTTAGGGTTTTAGCGGGTATACGGTATACTGGTTTCAATGCAACGATTTACTCTTGCTTTGAAGTCATTGTATCGGGAGTCCCGCACGACGGCCAGCACGTGCTAGCTAAGTACGGAATGTATTTCCCCCCTCTTCGGATAAAAAAAAAAAAAAAAAAAAAAAAAAAGGACCTAACGACAAGAATTCTTGGACCAAGTCTCAAGATCTGCCAACTAAACATACTGCCAACATAGAAGGAATAAGCTGGGCTACATACGAAGTCTTTCATAAAGTTTTAGTGAGTAACGATATCGACGTCATTGCCATTTAGGAAACCCATAGAGAACACGAAGACCAGCTTACCAAAACAGGCAGGATAGATGCATAGACTGGTTCCGACCAACAAAATAAAACTATAAGAAGTTTATAGGAGCGATTATCGAAACAGCAAAAAAGATTATACCCACAAATATCTTGGCGTCACCCGAGAAAGTACACTGATTTACTGGAAGCACCTGGTGAACACGGCCGTGTAGCTACGAACTCGAAAAAATATCCTTCATAAGCTATGCGGTACTACATGGGGCTCTTCAGCTGAAACACTAAAAATTTCAGTTCTTGGGCTGGCTTACTCAACAGCAGAATACGGCGCACCGATTTGGCTCAACAGCGCGCATACCCAAAAGATGTACAGACAACTAAATGAGACCTTGAGAATAATCAGCGGAAAGCTAGAATCGTATTCTACTGAATGGTTACCAATATTGAGCCATATACCTCCTCCAGATCTCCTGGCAAAGAAGCTCTAGCTCGAGCATATAAACGTACACAAGGCAACCCTCAACTGCCCATACACCAGCAAACGGATAAATCATGCAAAAACCGACTACGATACACAAGACCAACCATATGAACTTCTAGAGACCAGCACACGTAACATTTCGTCCCCATAGACTCTTGGGAAACTCGAATACCCCCTCAAGACAGTAATCTTGCGTGCATAAGAATAAAATCTCCCGCCTTCGATCAGCCTCGCAAAATATAGACATCCCTGAACAGAATACGTACTAGTCACGGCATATGAGCGGACTCACTGCACAAATGAAGTAGGGCGAAATCTGGGAGGTATGACTACGGGACAGAAAAGCAAACCGTTCAACATATGGTAATGGAATGCCCAAATACCAAATATGAGGGATACTTTGACGAGTTCCTAAGGGCTACGGACGCTTCGATTGACTATGTATGTAACTTAAATGTGTGTTTGTTAATCAGAGTAATGTAATGTCTTCTTATACATATCATGTGATAATTAAATTAGTAAATCTGTCAGCATATAACCGAGCGGTATTTCTTGCATTTGCTCCATATTATCCATATACTAGCATCATATCTACCTATTTCTATTTAGAATAGTTTTGCACGCAAATAATATTTTTCAAAATATTTATTTGAAACCTTTTATTTTTCAAAGGTAGCTAAATAATAAACGAAATTTTCTTCTAAACGTTGTTTGTGGCATATTCTTGATTACTTTTATGTTTTTTTGAGGTCAGTAAAGTTAGCACCGCCATTTTACAGAAACTCAAATTAAAACATATGGGAATTACGAGTTATTTAGGAGCTCTTGATTTTTACCTAAATTGATTTTTGAGCTCAATATTTACTATGGAAAAAGTGCAAAAAACTATTGGCGGTGCTAACTTTACGTAAAGTTAGCACCGCCATCTCAGAAAAACAAACAAAAAAATTTTGTGAGGCGTCTCAAATTAGGAGCTATTTACGAGCTTTTAATTGACGTATTAAACGTCAACCCCTAAATTTGTCTAAGGGGTAAAAACCACCCCCGAAAAAATATTGAATTTTAATTTTAAATTAAAAATCTATTAAAATTATCTACGATTTACGAGCTCTTTCCTGGTGTAATGCACATAAACATCTAAAAATATCTAAGGGGTGAAAACAACCCCCCAAATATGCAGTTTTTTCAAATTTTATGATTTATAAATTTTCAAAAATACCAGCATGATCTACGATTTACGAGCTTTTCAACGGTATATTACACGGCTACATTCAAATTACTGGAAGGGGTGCAAACCACCCTCCAATTATGCAGTTTTTTCAAATTTTATGATTTATAAATTTTCAAAAATACCAGCATGATCTACGATTTACGAGCTTTCCAACGGTATATTACACGGCTACATTCAAATTACTGGAAGGGGTGCAAACCACCCTCCAATTATGCAGTTTTTTCAAATTTATGATTTATAAATTTAAAAAAATACCAGCATGATCTACGATTTACGAGCTTTCCAACGGTATATTACACGACAACATTCAAGTTACTGGAAGGGATGCAAACCACCCCCCAATTATGCAGTATTTTCAAATTTTGTGATTTATAAATTTTGAAAAATACCAGCATGATCTACGATTTACGAGCTTTCCAACGGTATATTACACGACTACATTCAAATTACTGAAAGGGGTGCAAACCACCCTCCAATTATACAGTTTTTTCAAATTTTATGATTTATAAATTTAAGAAAATACCAGCATAATCTACGATTTACGAGCTTTAAAATGAGCGGTATGTAAAATAGGGTGCACGACCCCTACATTCAAGTTTGTCTATTACTGGGAGAGGTTGTTCATTTTCAACCAACGCACTAAATTTAGAAGCTCCAGATATTAACATTCTTTCAAATTAACGAATGCAAACAACCCCCAATTATAATTTTTTCATTTGTTTCTTTAATTTAAAAACTGCCATAAATTATGATTTAGCCTCATCAATGATATTGCGACCATCAAAATCACCTAAAAGGTGCGTAACTACCTAAAGCTAATTTTTCAACCGTCAGAGTTTTGAAATGGGAAAATACAAAATATATCCTTATACGGCAAAGTTTGAAATCTAGATTCAAGATTTTGGAAAGGATGCAAGGTGTAATTATCTACCATGTATAAGCTTTCCCAATATGTTAAAAAACCCTGTTGGTAGTCATTGTTCGGATAAATAATTGTATTATGAATTATGATCTTTTAATTAAATTATCTAACGAAAAATTGTAACCATCTTTATGCAGTTTTTTCAACTCGCTTCTTCTTCAAAATTTTATGATTTATAAATTTTGTTCTAAAAAATATCAGCATGATCTACGATTTAGGAGCATTTTTCAACCAACCTTCTTTAAAATACTACATTTGAAAATGGGCTGAATCTATAATCTATACAAGAAATATAAAACAGGAGTTTGGTATCTGAGAGGGCAATGTATTTCGTTCTTATTCTTTCAACTATTATTTTTGTACCCACAATAATCAGATTATTCATAGCAAACCAAAAATACAAATAGGAAGACATAAAAGATTAAAGGTACTTGAATGAATTAAACAAATGTGTTGTCTTGCCATCTAGGTGCCAATATTCCTACCTGTAACTAATAACTGAGTAAAATTTCCATAGATGGACGATTTCACATTTGAAATTACTGGTTAATGTCATAAAATATATTCGATTTTTTTGTTAAGATGTTTATTTATAATAAATATGTAAATAACTACTTCAATATACCTACTTATTGAGAGAAATTCAACGTACTTGAATTTCAAAAAGAAATGTTCTTAAATCAAATGATAGCGATTAATTGTATAATGAAGTATATTATATGTGAGTTTGAACGTAAAGGATGAGTACAGAGTGGCGTATATTACTTATGTGATTCAAGAATTTAAGTAACCCCTGCAATAGAAAATACCACGTTACGAATTTTTTACTGCTTTAATAAAATATATTGCCTCGACTAGAACCAGTGGCACCAATCAAATATTAGATAACAATTATCAGAGAACTGTTTTCAATATATTCACATAATCAGTGTATTCAAATTTATTTTTTCATTCTACAGAAGAGGCCATTACAAAAAGCGGCAAGAAGGCTTTTTCGAATGTTTCATCAAAATCTAAAATGAAAATTCTTTAATAGGCCAAAAATAACGTTCTAAATTTAGATATTTGAAAATGGACTAAAATAATTATGCAAAAATATTGGGGATGGACTAATAAGATGGTAATATCTTTTTCATAACTGAGTATCCTTATTGGCAAAACTACATTACTAGTGTACAAACCGCATAATGAATGAATTAATTGAGGAAAAATATTTTGTGAGTTAATCCAGCACTGAAAAATTTAGTTTCCTCAAGTTCTTGTTTTTTCTTAAGTATAGGAACTTACAATGTTATTATAATTTGAAAAAACCACATAATTGGGGGGTAGTTTGCACCCGTTCCAGTAATTTGAATGTAGTCGTGTAATATACCGTTGGAAAGCTCGTAAATCGTAGATCATGCTAGTATTTTTCAAAATTTATAAATCACAAAATTTGAAAAAACTGCATAATTGGGGGGTGGTTGCACCCCTTCCAGTAATTTGAATGTTGTCATGTAATATACCGTTGGAAAGCTCGTAAATCGTAGATCATGCTGGTATTTTTCAAAATTTATAAATCATAAAATTTCAAAAAAACTTCATAATTGGGGGGTGGTTTGCACCCCTTCCAGTAATTTGAATGTTGTTGTGTAATATATCGTTGGAAAGCTCGTAAATCGTAGATCATGCTGGTGTTTTTCAAAATTTATAAATCATAAAATTTGAAAAAACTGCATAATTGGGGGGTGGTTTGCATCCCTTCCAGTAACTTGAATGTTGTCGTGTAATATACCGTTGGAAAGCTCGTCAATCGTAGATCATGCTGGTATTTTTTAAAATTTATAAATCATAAAATTTGAAAAAACTGCATAATTGGAGGGTGGTTTGCACCCCTGCAGTAATTTGAATGTAGTCGTGTAATATACCGTTGGAAAGCTCGTAAATCGTAGATCATGCTGGTATTTTTCAAAATTTAATAATCATAAAATTCGAAAAAACTGCATACTTGGGGGGTTGTTTTCACCCCTTAGACATTTTTAGATGTTTATGTGCATTACACAAGGAAAGAGCTCGTAAATCGTAGATAATTTTAATAGATTTTAAATTTAAAATTAAAATTCAATATTTTTTCGGGGGTGGTTTTTACCCCTTAGACAAATTTAGGGGTTGACGTTCAATACGTCAATTAAAAGCTCGTAAATAGCTCCTAAATTGAGACGCCTCACAAAATTTTTTTGTTTGTTTTTCTGAGATAGTTTTTTGCACTTTTTCCATAGTAAATATTGAGCTCAAAAATCAATTTAGGTAAAAATCAAGAGCTCCTAAATAGCTCGTAATTCCCATATGTTTTAATTTGAGTTTCTGTAAAATGGCGGTGCTAACATTACTGACCTGTTTTTTGGGCAATAACACCACAAAAGAAATAAAACGACTTATATTGCAGGAATACCAAACGTTTCAAAGTCTATTCTGACTTCGTTGTCAATGGCTTTATATTTATTGATGTAGATTGCAAAATGAAAATTTGATTTATGACATTTAAAATTAACATTAGAAAATTTGTTGTTCTTAGATATATAGGTAGCACAAAAAATTCTAAAGATCATAAATTATTGTTAACCTGCTTTTAAATTAGAAGAATTTGAAAGAGTTGTCTTTAGAATTTATAAGTGGCGTTCCTAGGTACGACTTTGTTATAAGATATCGCATTCGCCAAAAATGCGATCAAAGAATTCTATTGTTTCAGTGATCCCATTAACGTCATAAGGGAAAACCTAGGAAAAACCTTATGAACTATCCCGATATTGGGTTGTTCAAAAGGAGGTTACCATTAATAATTTCTTCCTTAATTGTCGGTAACCAGATACGACTAAATTCTACAGAAGTAGAAGCGATACAATCGTCTTCATTCAAAAGAATTAAGGCAGACTCTTTTATTTTTCGTTTTGTTTTATGTTGTTCTTTGTGAAGTATAGTTGAATTGTCAAATTGTATTTCTTGGCCTAGGTCCCAAGCATGTTCACAAATATTTGATTTTTCAAATTGTCGTTTTTTTATGTAATTCTTGTGTTCATTTATTCGTACGTTTAATGGTCTCGATGTTTCTTCAATATAAAATTTATTGCATTGGCAAGGAATCCTATATATGCAGTGTTTTGAGTTCTGGGTTTTGTTTGTTGGTTTTGTTTTCGATATTAAAAATTGCAGTGTATTTCTTGTTTGGAATGTTGTTTTAACATTAAATCTGTTGCCCACTCTTTTCAATCTTTCTGACAGACCCTGTATATATGGTATAGTTGTAACTGTAATGTTGTTGTCTTGAGTAGTAGTAGTAGTGTTAAGAGAAGTTCTGGGTTGATTCGGAAGGTTTGTTTTCTGTTCAAGTCTGTTTAACTGTTTGTTGATAAATTTTGTGGGGTAATTGTTTCCAGTGAGAACATTTTTTATAATTATTTTTTCTTTGTTGAATTTATTATCATCACAACAGTTGGTCTTTGCTCTATCATATAATGGCTTAATGACACCTTTTTTACTGTATTCGGATGATCTGAATTGAAATTTAGGTATCTGTTTGCATGAGTTGGTTTTATATAAACTTCTGTTTCGAATGAAGATTCTGTTTTTGTTATTAATATGTCTAGGAAAGATAGTTTGTTATTTTCTTCAATTTCTAGGGTAAATTTGATAGTTGGCTCTTTGTTATTTATGTCATTTAATAATTTATCTAGTTCTTCAAGATTGTGTTCCCAAATTACGAAAATGTCGTCAACGTAACGCCACCAAATGAAAGGTTTATTTTCTTTTGATAAAATTACTTATTGTTCAAAGTTTTCCATAAATATGTTACTTAATGCTGGTGAGAGACAAGAACCCATGGCCATGCCAAAATCCTGTTGGTAAAAGTCATCGTTTAATTGAAAGTATTTCTATTGTGGTGTTATTGCCCAAAAAAACATAAAAGTAAAAAACGAGATATATGGTACGGGATATCATTCACCAGGATACACATGATTTTATTATCTGGTCCAATTAGTATATCTTCAAATGATTTATTTGTTTTATTTTCATACTTATTTCAGACATAATCCTATATTATTGAATGCATAAAAAATATTTCAGTTTGAAAAAAAAGAATTTATTTATAAAAAAGGAATTTTCTTAAAATTATAAATAATACTTGAACTCTTGGCTAAAACTAATTGTATATTTTACATCCAGAGAATTTCTTAATATGGATCATGGCCATCCAGATGTAGACCTACAAATTGTAATAAAATCGTGTAGGCGAAACTCACCTTGTGCATACAATTGTAACTGAGAAGCATATATCTTTAGTAGTTTTATCTTCTTTGTGAAGTTAAACATGATACTTCTGTTGAACGTTTGTACTGTTATTTTGTAGACTTTCTCAAGTATTTAATAATATAATATTGTAACTAAGAACTCGTAACAATGCTAATAGTAAATACCAAAGAAAGGTTTTTGAAAGTTATTTTATAGTCAGTGAATATTTTGGAATTTGTTGACTCGTCAATGATATGTATCAAATATACCAAGAATTGTCAGTGAGGAAATTGGGGAAGTGCAAGAGATGAATGTTTCCTTACCAGAAACATTATACATGTTGTGTATATTGACTTGAGCACAATAGAATGAGACCTCCAAGAAAGCAGTGAATATTCTATTTTAAACATATAAATTGTATTTGTTTAAATTTTGAAACTTTGTAAGACTCTATCTTTAAGTCAAATTTTGGTTATTTTGCAAACACCCATTAAGATCCTAAAATACATTCTGTTGATACGGCGTTTCATTAAAAAAAAATTACATTGAATTTGCAATTAGTCAGCATTTATTTATTTATTTTTTTTTTATTTCAGGAGACGTAATGTTTCACGTGCAGGCCATCATAAAAAATTCTGCCTACCTGCCTTGTGACTTGGATGCACCTAACGATACTGTTTTGCTGGTAGTTTGGTATAAGGACGAACATACGCCAATATACAGGTAAATGTTTAAACAGACATTTTTCAATAACGAAAAAAAAACTTCTTTGATAGGTGTGAGTTAACTTGAAAAGGTTATCCTGTGTTGCTATCCTAGGAATCACAGGGAAATGGTTCGACCCCGATTGGGAGGCTCTGTTAGCTAGTTTGTCCTGAAATTTTATTTTTCCGATGAAATATGAAAATCAGTTATATGTACTAAAAACATAAATAATTATTCGAGAATTCAATTGATTGAGAGGAGCGCCATTGATGAAGGTTCTCAACTAGAAACAATGGATTGAAATATCTCGAAAAGTTACAAGTTACAATCTGTTTTATACCTGAAAAGACTTAAAAAAAACTATATCTACTAAATCAAATCTTCAATTAATTGGCCGAAATTATTAGATAAATAATAAGTTAAAAATTGGCGAGATCCATACCAACACGGGATAAGCAAGACCAAGGTCGATATCAAAATGACCAAGTCTTGTTGATACTTTTCTTATCGCTATTAAATGAAAATCATATGGGTAAACTACTGGGTCAGTCAATGGTATATTGCCGTAGCTGCCATTTTAATAAATAAAATAAATTGCATTCAAAAATACACTTGTATTGAAGAATTATCGTCATTATTATATAAAATTGCTTTAAAAATTTGCACTGACCCACAGGTGATCTACTTTGGGGGCTCAGACCTGCTTCCCACAGCGATGATTTCCATCCCAGCTCCACCTCATCACGACTATTTACTATTATGTTTGGAAAAGAACGACTCGAACACCCAGATTTTGGGGAATAGTCCGTAGAAACCCATAGCGTCAACTAGTTCAAACTCAAAGTTCTAGTCCAATCCATTCTTTAGCTCATTTCGGTTATTGTGCTGAGTGATTTGGGAAATCGTCGTAATTCTATATTCTAAGGGGTGTTTCATTTTATATGAAATAATCAAATAGTATGAATACTTTTGTAGGTGGGAAATTATCTGCAACATAATTGGAATATTTACAGTGCTCTGAACGTTGTACTCAGAGTTTTAGTTGGTTCTCCAATTGCCCTCTCTATGCGGAAGCAAGAGTGGTATACCAGATTATCGAGAATATATAGCGCAAAAGCAATGGATTAACAAAAACCTCATGCCTGGTTTACAAAACGTAATTTTTTATAATTTGCAAATCACGAATTCTTATATGTTTATCTCTTGAACAAGAAACTTAGATGAGTAAAATTTTGTTATCGCGATGATAGAAGTAGTCAAGGTCTTTTCCTTGAGTAAATTCAACAAAATATAACAATAAGGAATATGCAGATTGTCTGGGCGCTAAAATGGATATTTCACGACCCAAATACAGTAGAAAATCATTACAGTTTTTATTCTGATTTAGAAACATTTAATATTCTATGTGACATGGGCGTTATCAGCTATAAACTTTAGATTGTCTTTAATTATTTAAGTTAAACTATATTTTCATATAGTGTAATCGCTACCGCTTGACGTCATTTAAGTTACTCGCAATTAATGCTTCATAACATGTTGCGATCTAAAAGTATTTTTCATTATATTTCTACAATGATTGGCCGGTAACAGCATTTTCCACTAAGCATCTAGTTATATTCCCTTCTAAATAAATATTCCCTTTATTTAATTCTCTTGCGCCAGTCGACCTGAATTTCAGTTTAGGTGTCTAATTCTATTTTTATAAAATTTTTTTGAAGTTTCGTGGTCATGTTTCACATGTTCATTAGGCATCTTTGTTAGATGATAATTAGTATTTTTGCAACGTGTGCTATGGTTCATATGATGAAACTCAGCTTAAAACAGATTCTCCTTGTTCTTGTTGGTCGAATTTGAAAGTCTACCTGCATAAGGTGATGCATTTTAAAATAAAAACATGGGGTGCTTTATGCTGACACTAATAGGATCCAGAAAAAGGAGGCAATACAATATTTCTTAATACTTGGAGCTATCTTGAAAACTTTTCAAAAATTAGTTAGGTATTTGCGACTTGTGTCATATATTTATAACTCCAAATTCTAGGGCTCGATTCGCTGAAATTGGTAATTATCAAATATATTCAGGACTTTTTAATTTATTACTGTCATACTGCTATATCATTTTCGTTGGTCCTTTAGATATTTTGTATATTCTTTAACGATCCTTACTTTTACTACAGTAAGTGTTTAGTTAAGGGCTGAAGTAGCATCAGAACTCACACGGAAAGTTTTGTAATGTAAAATAATTTCATAAACAATGAAAAGTATGAGATTCCAAAAATTCTGTATTTGCACTAAACTGGCTAACATTTTAAACTTATTTTAAGACTTATAATTGGCAAATATCATCCCTATATAATTCGATACCGACTAATAAATATATCCAGATCACAAAACTATAAATATAAATTTATAAACAACATTTGTTAAAACTATAGGGAATTACACAAATTAATTTGCCAGTTCTCATCTCAAGATAAACCGTTTGAATTTAATTAACCGGTTGTTTCAATTAATACAGTCCAATTATTTTAAATTTAAAATTGGATAAAGCGGTCTTTTTAAAGTTTTACCCAAGCTATGATACAAGTATATTTTATACAATATAAATGAACAACTCTAAAACACATATGATTATCTCAGTGGGATTACAGTATAAGTAAATTTATAAAACTTTCACTCTACTACAAATTTATGTAAAAAACAGAAAACTTAAGTTCGTTGGTGTACAGATTACCCACACAAAATATATCATTATATTAGAATTAATACAGTAACGAATAAATTCTGTAAGTGAGATTCTATAGAGAACATCCTCTGACACGTCAATTTCTGTTCTAAACAAAGACACATTTTCACATACGACCCTTATTTGTGTTGTACTGGTTATCCGAGATATGACGTCATCGACATTTTTTTTTTAAATTGCGTCACCCAATTCCGAGTATTTTACGTACACATCGTCAGATATTAAGTAACCTTAGCGACCACAAATGTTTTTTACTGCAAGATAAAACCTTGAAATGGTACTTACTCTTCTTGTTTTTTTTTATATTTGTTATCGGTTTCACATCTGTTTTTGGCAAAAGTAGTGTGTTTGAACTGTTTACCCAGTAGTGACTTTGTCATTCAAATACAAATTGTGAAATTAACTAAACTTTAAACTACCGGATCGGAGGCAGGATGCGCAACCAGTAAGAAGTAGTTGTTTAATGGTACTCGTCCTGGTTGTAGTCCAATTAGCCAATGAATGGAAAGCAATTACCGCGAGTTTGAACTTGATTTACGTAACTCTGGTAGACTCTCAAAATCAAAAGAAGATCAACTTAACATTTCGTTGGCAATACAAAACAACTACCACTCAACATTTAACAAAGTGAATTCTGATGATTGTTTCGGCCATTCCTTGGTGAAAATTCATATTTTAATTATGTTTAAACACTACCACTATAGTAATTTTTACGAATTTATCATATTTTATTTGACAATTGTTTCCCTCTGATGACAGGCTTCGTCAGAATTAAATATTAAACTAAATGCTAAACATCTGAATATAGTGTTGTAAGATAATAATGAGTATATAGGAAGAAAGTACAATATGTTTGCTGTATAATATTAGTGAAGGTAAATATTATTAATATAATCTTCGATTTTGTATTATGAAAGTATATTAGATTAAGTAAGGGAGAAATATTTGTATAAGTTTGGTCATTTAAAAAATGTGGTGAATTTTTATAAAAATAAAAATTCACCGCATTTTTTAAATGATATGTCTTCCTTAATTAATCTTGATATACTTACATAATACAAAATTGAAGATTATATTAATCATATTTATTATTATATTTAATATTTATACAGTAAACATATTGTACTTTCTACCTATATACTCATTATGATATTACAACACAATATAATACATTGAGATGTTTAGCATTTAGTTTAATATTTAAATCTAACGAGGCCTGTCATCAGAGCGAAACAATTGTCAAATAAAATAAAATAAATTTGTGAAAATTACCACAGTGGTAGTGTTTTAATATAATTAAAAAAGTGGCTTATAGTTTCAATGTTGCAGCGTAAGTTCACAAAATTGTGAAGAAAGCAAAGAACCATCTTTATAAAGTATGCCTTATTCATAAGCTAGCTATATGAAGACGACTCTGATCGGAGAATTTAGTTCTGGGAGCAAATGCAATGGTTATGCACGAATGATAATAATTTCGTAATTACTTTCTGTTGAGACGACGTTTTTGGGCGGCCATGTTAACAGGCAAAACTGCCGTCATTGGGTGATGGAGTATGGCAATCAACATGCTCAAAAAATGAGTAGGTTTAGCCGCATAGTCCAAGAAGGAATTCTGGGTCTCTTTTTCTTTGACGTGAACCTAACTGTTGCAAGATATTTGGAGTTTTTTCGAGGCAACCGTATTCCGACTAATGTAATCATTATTTTGACGATGTGAACCTAGAATGGCACGCTCTTTCAATCAACATGGTCGCAATTGGATGATGTCATTTAAATAAAAATTGTCGATGATGTCATGTCTCAAAAATCGATTGCGTCACAAATAAGGGTGGAATGCAAAAAGTCCCTGTCCTTGAAACAAAATCCACGTTTCAGAGTACTCTTTCGAAAAACTGCCACTTTCATAAATAATGAATCTATTCGTCATTTTTTGAAAGCACTGTATAAATTCAATTACACATTTTAAATAACTTAATAATAACCTAAATGTGATGCATCATTAAAAGTTTCTGTCTCATTAAGTTTTTACAAAAAGAATTGGATATTTTATTTTATAAACCGTTAGAAACCCATGCGAAACAATTTAAAACTTCAAAAATTCATACTAAAGCCCTTATATTACTCTCACTCATTTCCGACAGCTTTCAAAATCCTAATAAATGACATGTACACGTCAAGCTGCGTGTGGAAACCGTCAAAGCTAACAGAGAAAAAAACAAGCCACCGCCAATTTTTCCGCTTAGAGCGAGTATCGAGGCGTGAACATGAATTGATTGCTCTCATCAATCAAATATTCCAGAAAAAATAAAAAACTGAAAGCGGGGCACCATCTCATGAAAAATAAGTCCCCCATTTCATAGACGCTTTTCCCGTCTTTTGTATACAGAATGCGTACAGCGAATTTAAAATCGTTAAAGTCTCATATGTCAGATGAGAGACGTACGAGGTATATTGCCGGCGAAATGCCGGTGACGTTTGTTATTCATACAAGCAGGCTTTAGAGACAGTAGCGTACAAAGTAGAAAAAAATGCTAGCATCTATTAAACAAATTCTACATATTGACATTACTACCAACACTAAAAATATAAGAATGACATTCTTAATACAACTTTAGTGCACATAAATAATTAATGCTAAATGGCCGAAATCATCAAGTCAAAAATTGTATATATTCCACTCCAAAGTGAGCTATATAATGCGAAATAAATTATTTTATGCCTGACAGAATTTTTAGAATGAAATATTTGTGCAGCTATCTCTCCAAGTATAAATTTATTTGGTACTGATATATGTAATTACTTTAATAAAATGCAGTAAAAAACATTGCTAACAAAACTGTCATTCAATGTCCAATATTAGAAAATTAGAAATATAAATGTAAAACTTAAATATTTATACCAAAATGAAAACATGATTAGGTATTTAAGTTAGTAGGGGAAGTCAAATACTATTTAACAAACTATAACATGGGACAGCTGTGGGGAAATATCAATAGTACAAACTTGAGACTACCAGTGACAAAAATGAGTTTAGCTTTGTATATTTGGACGTTAATACAGATCGTGCAATGGCAGCAAATCTATCAAACGTGTTGGTAAACTCCCTAGCAAGGAAAGCCCAAAACAAATATCTATATATAAATAGGCAAAGACAAAACGGTTAGGTACCATTTTCTCTTCTGTCCCTCAACCGATTTATTTGATTTTTGTTTTGTTTAGTGGCTATTGACGACCTTCAGTGCAGAATGCTAAAATATATTTATAATATTGATTCATTCATTAAATAAAGTAAAACAGTGCCGCCAGATTGCGTGGAGAGAAAATCGTGAGACGGATTGGCTCGAATGAGAAAAACAAACTAAACTAAACGAAAAACTAACAAATTTTGTTTGGTTCTGAAAGTTATTCTACATTATCATGCTATTGAGAACCTACCCACAAAAATTTATATTACATGATAATGACGATTTATTGGGTAGGCACTCGCAAGTTTTTCTAAATATAGTTTGTCAACTAAAATCAGAAATTTGTATTGCGTTGCAACTGAACAATGTTTTTCCGATAATATTTTATTATTTTAACATTATACTATTAATTTATATTGTTTCTATTTCAAAGGCTAATAGTTTCATACAACCTAACTAAGATTACAAGGCCTATGATATAAATACATATAGTGAAATTGAAGGTAGATAGTTAGATCTGACATCATGGCAATAGTTCTAATTTATCGACCAGTTCACGGCCAACCACATTGTAGCAGATTGAATTTCAATTTCACATTTCTTAACAATGTTAACCGCTAGGTTAAGGTATCTTCTCAATGCAATCAGAAAATTATCAATGTATAATTTTCAAAATTTCAATTTCAATGAACTTACAAAAATTGTCAACAAATAAAGGTATTCTTTAACTTAAATTAACAGGTGGTGCATTGTATTTCTTAAATGTTTTGATATAATTTCTCGATGAAAACTTTTACGTATGTAAACTAACTATTGAAAGATTATAAAGCTAATTTCGAAAAGATTGTTGAGGAGGTCTTGAATTATTTTGTCTGTTCATTGGGTTTTCTCTCCTCCAAATTTTTTCCTGCAACAGATAAGTATTTAAAAAATTGTATATGTAGAACAAAGTGTAGTAAGGCAACTTCGTAAAATTGCCCGGATTACTGGCTGTCCGTACAGAGATTCTTCCTCACAGTTATTCTGAGAGAAAGAGATGTCTACAAAATGATCAACCAGTATTCCTGTATATAAGTAATGTATTGTATATTGTGTAATACTTATCTGTGTATGAAGACTATTCAACTCCAAGTCTGGAGTCGTTGTCAATCGTTTAGGGTTGTTTTCGAGGTGTTTTTTCTAAAAAATTTTGCTTTGATCTTGAATTTGTTGTTTGTCAAAAAGTTTGACACTGACACATTTTTCGTTTGGCGATCACTTGACGCTGAGGTTACCGTTTTTTTGTTCTAATAGCAATAAATTCCTCCAGTCCAAATGAAGATCGGCTGAAGGTGCTCCGATTTCAGTGTTGTTTATCATCATACAGCTGGCTTTTTTAAATTTTCTCTTTTTTAAATTTTCTTCTCTCAACAAAATCTTTGTTTTATCCCAGTCTATCCTATGGCTGCCGGTGCTCGTTAATACATGATTTGATTTGTCCACATGTCTTCTGGAAATGTTATATTGATGTTCTTTTTTCCTTACTTCTAAAGGTCTTGAAGTTTCACCGGTATAAGAATGGCCACAGTCACACAAAACACTGTACACACAATTTTTAGAACTCTGGGTTGCGTTAAACGGTTTGGTATGTATGAGGATAGAGCGCAAGGTATTATTTGTTTTAAAAACAGTTTTAACGCTGTATTTATTTCCTAACCGCTTAATTTTTTCCGATACACCTGGGATATATGGAATTATGTTCATAATTTGGTTGTCTGTTTGTGTTTGGTTGGTATTAGTGTGATGGCTATTTGTGCTGGTTTGTTGTTGCTATTTTCTTTCTAGCTGATCTATAGTTTTATTTATAAAGTGTTGGGGATATTCATTTTGAAGTAGATGTTCTTTGATAATATTGACTTCTTTGTAAAAGATTTGGGTGGATGAAGATATGTTTTTTGCTCTATCATATAAGCACTTTACAACACCTTTCTTTACATTTAAATGATGGTTGGAGTGAAAATTCAAATATCTATTAGTATTTGTAGGTTTTCGATAAGTACTTGTACTTATTGTGTTGTTTGTTCTATCTATAAGTACATCAAGATAAGCAAGTTTATGGAAATTTTCCATCTCCATTGTAAATTTTATTCTGGGTTCCTGACCATTGATGTAATCTAGGAATGAGTGCAGTTCTTCAGCACCATTCTCCCAAACCACAAAAATGTCATCAACGTATCTCCACCACACTTTCGGTTTATTCTTATATTTGCCTATGAATGTTTCTTCAAAATATGTCATGAATATATTACTGATTATAGGAGATAAAGAAGAACCCATGGACATACCAAATTCTTGTTTATAGAAATCTCCTTCAAATTGAAAATATGTAGCGTTTAAGCAAAGTTCGGTTAGTTCCATAATTGTGTCAATGTTTTTTGTTTTGTTGTGTAAGGTAATATCTTGTTGTAATTTATTAATGTAAAAACAGAAATATAAATAAATTTAAACATCTCTTAAATGAAAAACACAAAAAATCCGTACTTACACCAAATACAAATTTCATTAATAAAACTGTGATTAATTTATCAACTAAACACATTACACCAACAGAACAATACATACTTTCTAAGGGATTAAATTATTCAATCACTCCACAAAACATACCTAAACTAGATCTGATAGTTGCGATTGAAGACACAGCCCAAAAACTCCCTACAGAAGTGTCCAGTGAATACCGAATAAGAAATAAATTACTTCTAGAGAAGCAACACAAAATGAAACACAATCTTAAAAAAGACAACACAATTAAAATTCTACCTGCCGATAAAGATAACGCTACGGTTATACTTGATAAAAATGATTACAACACCAAAATGATGGACCTTATTAACACAGGATCGTATTCTAAGCTCAAAAAAGATCCTACGCAAAATATAGAAAAAGCCGCTAGAGACATTAAAACAAAACACAAACAAGAATTCACTCCATTGGAACGAAAACACTTAACACCACACTATAGTAAACCTCCACATTTATATGGCGTTCCAAAAATACATAAAGACACAATACCAATGAGACCCATTGTAAGTTCAATAAATTCACCATTACAAAACATATCAAAATTTTTACTAAATATAATTAAACCTTACGAAAATAATCCAAACAATTTAAAAAACACTAATGATTTTTTAACAAAATTAAAAAGAATTATTATCAACAGAAATGATATACTAGTAAGTTTCGACATAGTTAGTCTTTTTACAAATGTACCTGTTGATAAATCATTACAAATTATAAAAAATAAATTACAACAAGATATTACCTTACACAACAAAACAAAATTAAACATTGACACAATTATGGAACTAACCGAACTTTGCTTAAACACTACATATTTTCAATTTGAAGGAGATTTCTATAAACAAGAATTTGGTATGGCCATGGGTTCTTCTTTATCTCCTATAATCAGTAATATATTTATGACATATTTTGAAGAAACATTCATAGGCAAATATAAGAATAAACCGAAAGTGTGGTGCAGATACGTTGATGACATTTTTGTGGTTTGGGAGTATGGTGCTGAAGAACTGCACTCATTCCTAGATTACATCAATGGTCAGGAACCCAGAATAAAATTTACAATGGAGATGGAAAATTTCTATAAACTTGCTTATCTTGATGTACTTATAGATAGAACAAACAACACAATAAGTACAAGTACTTATCGAAAACCTACAAATACTAATAGATATTTGAATTTTCACTCCAACCATCATTTAAATGTAAAGAAAGGTGTT
Source organism: Octodonta nipae (assembly GCA_034190945.1). Lineage (NCBI taxonomy): Eukaryota > Metazoa > Arthropoda > Insecta > Coleoptera > Chrysomelidae > Octodonta > Octodonta nipae. The sequence goes on from CM067221.1 coordinate 72,081,213, forward strand.
GTAAAGTGCTTATATGATGCAAAAAACATATCTTCATCCACCCAAATCTTTAACAAAGAAGTCAATATTATCAAAGAACATCTACTTCAAAATGAATATCCCCAACACTTTATAAATAAAACTATAAATCAGCTAGAAAGAAAATCGCAACAACAAACCAGCACAAATAACCATCACACTAATACCAACCAAACACAAACAGACAACCAAATTATGAACATAATTCCATATATCCCAGGTGTATCGGAAAAAAATAAGCTGTTAGGAAATAAATACAGCGTTAAAACTGTTTTTAAAACAAATAATATCTTGCGCTCTATCCTCACACATACCAAACCGTTTAACGTAACCCAGAGTTCTAAAAATTGTGTGTACAGTGTTTTGTGTGACTGTGGCCATTCTTATACCGGTGAAACTTCAAGACCTTTAGAAGTAAGGAAAAAAGAACATCAATATAACATTTCCAGAAGACATGTGGACAAATCAAATTTGGCCAATCATGTATTAACGAGCACCGGCAGCCATAGAATAGACTGGGATAAAACAAAGATTTTGTTGAGAGAAGAAAATTTAAAAAAGAGAAAACTTAAAGAAGCCAGCTGTATGATGATAAACAACACTGAAATCGGAGCACCTTCAGCCGACCTTCATTTGGACTGGAGGAATTTATTGCTAACAGAACAAAAAACGGTAACCTCAGCGTCAAGTGATCGCCAAACGAAAAATTTGTCAGTGTAAAATTTTTTGACAAACAACAAATTCAAGATCAAAGCAAAATTTTTTAGAAAAAAAACTCGAAAACAACACTAAACGATTGACAACGACTCCAGACTCGGAGTTGAAACGTCTCCATACACAGATAAGTATTACACAATATACAATACATTACTTATATACAGGTATACTGATTGATCATTTTGTAGACATCTCTTTCTCTCAGAATAACTGTGAGCAAGAATCTCTGTAAGGACAGCCAGTAATCCGGGCAATTTTACGAAATTGCCTTACTACACTTTGTTCTACATATACAATTTTTTAAATACTTATCTGTTGCAGGAAAAAATTTGGAGGAGAGAAAACCCAATGAACAGACAAAATAATTATAAAGCTAATTTATACATTTGATTTCAGATCCACTCAAGTTGAATATGTTTTTTTTTATTTTATGCCATGTGCAAATGAAAATTGAATAAGTATTAGTAATATATTGCTGTTTTGTTCGATATAAAATAATCTTTTAAATTAATTTTAACATGTCTAAAATATTAGCAGTCAGTCAAAAATTGTTAAATGTTCTTTTAACGAGATGTGATATGCTGCAAATATAATTGTACTTATTTATCTAACAATATAGTACATATAATGTTTTGTTTATTTACATATATCTTATTATATGTAATTCTCGCAAACTGCACTATGACTGTCGAAATTTCAATTCGGGGTTTTGGCGTCTACAAATTGATTTTCAAGATAAGATTGCCTCATTTTTTATAGCAATAGGAAAGAGGGCTATCAAAATACAATTGGAATGAATTCTTTCACGTTTTGAAGTTAGTTAAGGACAACTATCGACAGGGGGCGCAAATACGGATTTGGTTCAACGAAGGACTGCATCGTAGTTAACCGTTTAGTTTCCGGATCACATATTTCAGATCTTCTGATTCCTAAGTTATTACTTTGTTTGGAATTTTCTGACTATTTCCTATTGTTATAAAAAATTACTCAATCTTATCTTCAAAATCAGTTTGATCTTGAGATGATCTTGAAGGTTACTTGCAACGTCGTGATCAATGGTTCGATGCCATAACCTATGACTTAATTACCCACAGATTTAAGGAGTAGTTCATACTTTTCAATTTAATATGATTATGGGATAGTCCGAAAATTGTCTATTTTTGTTCAATATGATCCTGATATTTCAAAAACTGTCTATTTTTAGACCTTGTGCCTATGGTAACTTTTGGTCAGGACATCATGAGGTACAACATACCAAAATTGCATCTAATTTGACCGGGAACCCAAACCCATAAGATTTGTGCGGGGTCGTTTTAAACAAAACAAATTAGCTAGCTGCTATACACGCTTTACTAAATTTTGTACTTCGCGTAGTATATATATAAATAAACTGCTGTGCGTTAGTCTCGTAAAACTCAAAAACGGTTTGACCGATTTCGAAATTTGAAAAACAATCGGAAAAAATAAAAATCTAAAAATTGACAAATATATATTTGAGTGCAAGTCACCAATGCCATCGTGGCTACAAAAATTTGTTTTCTTTGTGCAAATAATTACGGGTCGTATTTTAATGCTTTACGTTAGGAAGTTCACGTTTTTTCTTTGTTCAAATTTGAGGTTAGGTTATTAGGTAAGGTTTGTCTTTAGAATTTTATGTTGTTTATTATGGTATTACATTAACTGATTTAGGTGGTCGAAGTCTTCCAGCGAGCAAAAGATAACGCTAATGGCCATATTGTAAATTTTGAACGAACAACATTCCGATACATCCGGATATCGATTACACTTCTGAGAGATCTGTTAAGATTAGAGATATGCCCATACTGTATGACAATAAAATACAATGGTGAGTCTTCTGGGTTTTATTGTGCCGGTGGAAAAGTAAAATTGCCCAAATGGTCCCATCAACGGATCCATTAAAAACATTGGTCTTCGGAACGGGCAGTTATTCTATAAATAATATTATATTATTCATAAGGCTTGTCAGAAAATAATAATTTGTAGAATATGCAAAATATATACTTATACATTTATTAAAGTATTTTGTGTCAAAACATCCTAAATTTCTAATTATTAGGCAACTATATATCAGAAGTTAAATAGTAATTTAATAATCCCTTAATTTCTGAAATAATATTTAGTATTACTAGGACTAGTAATACTAAATAAATACTAATAAATAGGGAATCCTCTCCTATTATCTAATGATATGATTACGCTATAGTTACATTAGAAGTTCGCCTAACGACGTAATGAATTTTGCATGAACTGAGAAAAATATTGGTATGCATGTTACACTACATAAAAAATAATATTTACTTTTACAAATTCATTGACACTTCCTAGTTTTCGAATATTAATTTTTGAGAACTATCGCCAAAGATAAGTGGAATTAATTGAATATGAATCTGCGAGTCTATCTAAAACTGTTTCCCTAACAAGAATTTTTTATGACTATCTAAATGATAATTTAGCACAATAAAACAGTTGCCCCACTACAAAAAGCAATTAATTTTAATATTTACAGCCTTAATTAGAAATTGCATCTCATCTCAACACTCGTATGTGGCTAGCCAGCTAATAATTATTGAACTAGAATAATTTAAAATGAATCAATTATAACTCGAAGGAAAATTTCATTCTATATCCAAAAGAAAGACAATATATCTATAACCAGGTTTTCTTTAAAGAAAAGAACGGAGACAAGCAAATCCTCCCTAATACAGTCTAGAGAAATACGACTTCATAAAATCGGATTCTTCTAGCATTATATCATTTTAATTGGTATTTGAACGGATATCCTGGAAGATCTTGTGTTCCATTTCGGTGTTCTGACGAAGCGAATAGGCTCATATTTTGGTTCCTGTAGAGGAAATTTGATTGTGCTAGAGAAATGGTTATGATGGTTTAAAAATATTCGTAAATCAGGATAAGGGTGACAGTTTCATGGGATATTTTACGATTCAGCTAAACTGTGTATGGTAAATCGACGCTATATAAATTATATTTATAATTTCATTAGTATAAAATTGCAATGTTTCAAGAAGCAAATTCTCCATATATTTTAATTCTGATTGAACAAATATTTAAATTTTCTTTTGGCATTTGTTTAAAACTGTAAATCGTTCAATTTTAACATTTTATATATTTTTGTTTTTGGGGAGAAGGCTTACAAAATTGGTCCTCCGTCCCCAACGAAAGAACTGAACTTACAATTTTGAGAATATAGCTTAAAGAGCATCGCCCAAAAATCGTATTGCTATAGATTGTATTAGGGAGGATTTGCTTGTCTGCTTTCTTTTCTTAAAAGAAACCCTGGATATAGATAAATTTTCTCTCTTTTGGATATAGAATGAAATTTTTCTTCGAGTTATAATCGATTCATTTTAAATTATTCTTGTTGTATAATTATCAGCTGGCTGGCCACATACGAGTGTTGAGATGAAATGCAATTCCTAATTAAGACTGTACAAATTAAAATTAATTGCTTTCTGTAGTGAGGCTAAATTATCATTTAGATAGTCTTAAGAAACTTGTTGGAGAAACGGTTTTAAATAGCCTCGCTGATGCATATTCAATTAATTGAATAAAAACCCCGATTTATTCCACTTATCTTCTCAGAAATTAATTTTCGAAAACCAGGATGTGTCAATGAATTTGTAAAAGTAAATATTATTTTTTATGTAGTGTAACGTGCATACCAATATTTTTCTCAGTTCATGCAAAACTTCGTTACGTTGTTAGGCTACATTCTTATGTAACTATAGCGTAATTATAAAATTAGATAGTAGGAGAGGATTCTCTATAGGACCAGTAAGGCTAAATATTATTAAAGAAATTACGGGATTATTAAATTACTATTTCATTTCTGATATATAGTTGCCTAATAATTAGAAATTTAGGATGTTTTGAATATTCTACAAATTATAATTTTCTGTCAAGCCTTATGAATAATATATTATGATTAACGATTTTGATAGTTTTGTGGGAACTTCACCCCATAGATTGTTGGAAAACTTTGAAAACTCTCCAGTATTTATATATAATTCAAAATCAACTAAAAAAAATTTAGGGCGAATAAACCGTTATTATTATATGAGAAAGTTTTATCCTGGCGGGACATCACAATATTTCTACACTCTACAATCAAGGAGCAACTGAGTATTTCCCTTGGCGAACTAACTTTTGCTTCTTCATTAAAAATACAGAACACTTCGAAGTTGAGTCTTTAAAAATTACTTTAGCGTTACATTCTGAGCACAGTTCATAAATAATTGACTGCCAGTGAATTATAGGATAGAGTTAAAGGAGACAGCTTGAGACTCGAGCCGAAATAGGTTCACCAAGGAACGAAATAAGGAAACGTATAAGAAAATAAAATAGGAATATTTAATGTGTGCAGAAAAAGTGCTGTAAAGTCGAGGTTCTTTATTACAGTCGACACTAGAAGTTAACTGGGGGCTTAAGTTAAGTCTGCTCCTTTATTAGCCGTCGTTTTGCAGGAATTGTGGTTAGTAATCGAATAGAATATTTTAGGATTTAACAAAGAGCTGATTATATTACAGGTTCTCCACTCTTTCTGTTTGCTTTCATTCGTTTTTTTTTAATTCTCCCTTAGTCATGACGAATGAAATTTTGATAACATTTTCTTATATTTTAATATTATTGTAACAAAGTGTATTGCACTTGAATATTCGTTAAGTGCGCTATGAAGGACTTACTCACTTTATTTGCCAAGAATAAACGATTAAATTATACTGAATTAGCTACTTATAAGATCAACTGTATTTAAAGATCACTCAAACGTCCAACTTTTCGCCGACTCACTTATTATCTAAACTTGGAAGTGTTTGGTTGTCGTTGGTACTGACCAATTACGTATAGTTTTTATTTTTTGGTCATTTTCCGATCTCAGAATCACTCTGTCCTACAAACTCTACTTTCTTCTGCAACTTGTAAAACTTCTTATGATTGAATCTTAGATTTGCATTCTTAAATAGCGAACGTAATATGAAGATCTCGTGATTAACAAGACAAATCCACCACCATGCATCGACCGAATATGTAGCAGGAGCATAGCCTACAGACATAAGCCTACAAAAATAAACCTTTACTGGTGGTTAGCGTTGTTTTCACCCTATCGTTTTTATAAAGTTTAACTGGCCAAAACAATTTTTTAGAACTAAAGAGGAGAACCAGGGACACCTTTAGGTTGTAAGTGGATAACCTATTCTCTGGAATGGAAAATTGTCGCTCTTGGTGTCATTATACATCTCTCCGTATATAGTACAAAAACACTTTGTTCGATCGCTGCAAGTTAGCTTAATTTGCTCTACAGAAAAACAGTTGTCTAAGTGGTAACAGTATTGGTTAAGTTCTTCCTGTGCCGTTGCGATGTTAGATAACCCTTGCCACAGAACTTGACTGTAGCCTAAAAGAAATTACTCATCCCCTCTCTCTTCTTCTGGTGGACTGTGTTTCGAATGCGGTTCATCAACCATCTGTTGGGAGCTGTTTTCTACATTTTCGCCTTTTGAGCCTCGCAGATCATATCACTAATTCCATGCAAGCGAGTACTTCCAGAAATACAATAATGTCACTATTTGATGTATTCAATTTGTTTGCACGTTTAGCGTTTATCTGTGGCCAGCCTAATCAGGAAATTGTCGTGTTTCAAAATTATAAACGTGAACGCACGCTACCGGATCCTTCTCAGTATTTTATGCTGGGTTCATTTACCCATAGTGCCTCTTGTGTTTAACTCTGTATTTACATTATTTGATTTGTAACTGTAAACATGTAAATATTGATGTCAATAGATAGTGTTGGTTAGTCAACAGACCCTGTAATTATGATGTCGTTGATGGCAAGGCTCATCTTATTTGTGGAAACTACTGTGGGAGGCTGAAGAATGATTAACATACTCGGCTCATGCAAACTTATTGCAATTTCTTGTATTGAAGGTGCCATAGAATTGACAGTCTAACCGTTATAAAAATGTATCACTGCCGAGATTGGAACATTACAATCTGGATCAGTATAATGACATTCTCCAGTGATATGAATAATTTGGAGCATTCAGATCATGTTCTCAAAACGACCCAAGGCCAAATGATTTCAGTAGTCAGATCACTTCTGAATGGTTTCGAACCAATTTTCACCTCTACACAGTTTTGTAGTATAATCAACTAAATTTCAAAATTAATTATGTAAATATTTATGGAAATTATTTTATTGACGGGTACAAATTTTGCTCAAAGAGATGCAGCTGAATAATTCAGGTATAGTACATTATAACATTTCGAAGGTAAAATATATTCTTACATTTAATTATACAGTACCTGAATTTTAAACGTCGCCACAATTGTTATATTTATCTTCTTGATTTAATTAAATATATGTATTTTTGCAATTCGGTTGTCTATATATTTTATTTAATATGAAATTCTATGACTATTGTAGTACCCCAAAATAAATTATCAAAATTTGTTGACCAACGACCAACGAACATGTGACATACCTTGTATGTATACACTTATGTATACTTATGTATACATTTTTTTATTTCAATGACATAGTATCTTTTTTTGTCAAAATATATTTTTTATTTATTTATTTATTTATCCCTAAATTTTACAACTTGCATTAATAATCAATTCCTACAAACTGCCAATTTAAACCCAGATATGTTCGGTCTATGGGACCGAACTAATTCGTGGCATAATAAACTTCGATTTACCTTCCTCTAAAAAAGGATTTCTATACTTCAGATTATATATTTTATTTCATTCATAACAAAATCGTTACCTTTTTCAATACCTAGAAAATAGCACGATAAAGCTCTTTTAGTATTCATATCGTGCTTCAAAAATTTTATTATGCCGAGCAAAATCAATAAGTCTGAAGATTTATATTATTCTTAAACGATTTTATAACTTTTCGCCTTTCAGTTCCACTATCGTCGCTTTGTTTAAGTGGGCTAAGTTGTGCATCCTTCAGTTGATTTTGCTTTATTTTTGAAACATCTTTTTGGTATTTGTTGGTTGATTATTTCGTGTTATGTAAATGAGTGAACAGATCTTCAATAAATTCAAGGTGTTACCCTATTAAGTTTAATATCAAATGTTTGCCCAGGAGGTTACACATTGTTCCGTCCGCCGTTACACATAGATTATGTAATACCTATTAACTTAACTGTTCTTTTAATAAGGATATAAAATTAATGAATTTTATTATACAGCGTAATCAATTCTTTCAGTTTATTTTTCGCTGTACCTACATACAGTAAAATTTATTGTTCGTATGGTATAAGTTATGACCTAAACAAATTTTAACATATCTGCAGTTATTCGTTGCACCAGAATTAATCTATAATTTGTTGCTGCCCTCGCATTTTTTTTTTAATATAAGAAAATATTTCTATTTACTTATTTATTTATTAATATTTTCGGTAAATATATCTTACTTAATACATTGCTAAGTACCTCGATTAAAAATTACGCCCCCACCTATGCTAATAATCAAATGCTAGACTGTAAATATAGTCGTTAAGATAAATTATGTGGGAGATTATAAGTATATTTCAATTGAACTCAAGCATATTCAAAGTGCATCAAGAGTGCAAGCAAACGGGAAAAGAAGCACCTCAAATACAGGAAGTTCAAGAAAGTTTAACTAAATCACTGAACGGAATACATAAATTAGAAACTAAAAATGTTATAACCTACTATAAGAAGAAATTCATCAAAATCATGAGAAGCATTCATGTAGGACTAAGAGAAACAAAAGTTTTAATCAAAAACAAAAAGATCTAATTAGCAAGTAAAAGCTGATGAATTGCTACAGATAACTAAGTGTGCTAATGAAATAGCTAATAATAAAATAAATGAGGTCAACGCAGACAAAATTTCAAAATATAGAAATTAGAGTCATGACTGTTACTGAAGATATACAAAAAATACAAAATAAAACTGAATAAAAAACAGTACAGTTGATTTTAGTTCGCATAAGCCGAAATTTAAAGTCGTAGTGAGAGGTAATCAACAAGTTGCAGTATCTAGAAAAAGTTTAGTCCTAAACCATTATTTGTTAATGGCTCATATATGGGAAACAATTTAAACCGTTTCTGTGGCAAGTAGAGCAAAAAGTCATCTTATTAGTGATTTTTATATAGCTCAGGTCATTTATGGGGAAAAAGACCTTTTGGTGACAAAACTAATAGTGATACAAAACCAACATCAATGTGTTCTAATGATAAAACATTACTAATTGACATAAAATTCAACATTTTTTATTAATGCGTGGGTTCGAAAAAAAGCATGAAACCTGTTGATAGGATAATATTTTTTTTCGGAAAAATGTGTCCCTGCACACGATATTGGAGCTTCGACGTGGATTTTGGTTCAGGGAGCTGTACCTGAACTTTCCATCCCAAATGCTATTAGTCTCAAATTAGCAGCACTGTGAATATCGGCTTAAGTATACGTCCTTAATTTGCGAAAAGTTGTGTGAGCATAATGACTACCGTATAATAGAGCAGTTTGCTCCTTACAAGACATCCGAGATTAATTCCCTGATTACCAGAAAGCATTATTGATTTCAACCAACGCAGAGTCTAATATTTGAATCTGATCGAGCATACGTTTCGATTGTTACTGGAGTCACCATAGGAATATCTACAATATTATAGGCTCTAATTCTTCTTACTGAAACCGGAAAGCCAGTTGAATGTCAATATGACTCTGCTAAAAAGAGTACATCAAAAACAATTTACCCCAGAGGATAGGATGCTCCCGCCGCATTTATATCCCCGAGAAAGATTTATGGAACATTACATCTTCGGATCCGCTCTTGTATTAGCTGCTTACAGGTGTAAGTCGAGTTAGATAACCACCATAATATTCGTTGTCTTACTTGATCACATAAAAAAGACAAATGCATCGAATATTGTTAAACATACGCTTAAGTAAGTGATATTCTCAAGAAAATTGAATTGAGATAGACGTTATTTTGACTTTTTGGATGCTTGAAACTCTCGTGCTCATTGTTTTCAGTGAACGTGACAAAAATGTTGGTAGGAAAAATGGAAAATTAATCCTTATGCTTTGGCCACGTTTTATACATTAATTTCTCATTATTTTAGTTATTAACTTTGTACCTTTCTCCAAGATTTACAGTTATCTGAAGGTCTGTTACGAGATGTCCCACTTCGTAAAAGCTGTTTTATGTTGAATAGTTATACAAAAGTGTGTTATGTAATAACACTTGATCTCACTCTTAAGGGATGGTATATTTTACAGATGGGGCAAAACTGCTATTTTTAAATTACAGTTACTATTGTTATTGCTAGTTGCATATTACAACTTAAAATAACAGATAACATGTCCATCCCTTGGAAAGAAATTTAAATATGCAGAATTCATCTTTGTTGGCTACAAATAAGATAGAAGTCTTGCCATATGAAGCTATTTATATAGAATATAATACAATAAATTTGTAAGATTCCTTATTCCCGCAATGTTGTATCTTTGAGATTAGTATTAAACTGGCAGTTCAGAACCAATAATTGAAATTCAGTAAACAATCTTCTGAGGTTTAAATTTTATGTGTAATACATGGTACCGTGTTGTGATGGGCATATTATATATGTATTTTTGGCGTAATTCTCGATTATATTAATTCATTTAATTATTCAAATTGAACGGATTTTGTGAAACGATTATTTGGGGCTGTTGTTAACCGTTAAATAGTGTCGTCCAAAATTTAGGATTCAGACACTGTCTACCCCACTGTGAGACCCTTTCCTTAATATGTTCACTTAACCTAGCGTCATTGTGGCTACTGAACGGAACTTAGCCCTTGTGGCCGGGTATATTTATCCCATGTACATTACTGTACATTAAATAAAGCTTATGTCAATACTAGTTTACAACATTAAAGAAATAGGTATTTATACACATTACTTATAAAAATTAAACACTTATTTAATATGAAAACAACATATTACCATAACAGAAACAAAACTTTTTATACTGAGTTCGATTTGTTAGAACACAACTTGAAAAATATATTTAGAAATAAAAAATAATAATCGTTTAGGTACTAAACATAAAATTTACAATCACACCTTAACATAAAATTATAAACTATATACCACAAAGCTGATTTATTACTTATATAGAAAGTTAATTGCTATCTAGATCAATGCATCGTTGGCATAATGGGATAATGCCTTGCATACAAATAGGCTTGTTACATTTATTGCAGCTATGACTATTGTTTTACCATTGGTAGAAGGACAGTCTTACATCTTTAGAACGATTTAGTTTGGCTAAGTACAAAAAGCCGAACAAAGCTAAAAATGTATCTATACTTGCCTCTTTCAATAAATACTGAAGTGATTGTTTATTGTTAGACAATTGGCCCTGTTTTGTTTTGGTATTAGTATGACAAAGTATTTGTTCTAATATATTATTAGTCATAAAGCGTCTCTAACACTCTATATCAGTCCTATCATTTTGCGCAATAGGCTTTACCCCAGGTTTTTATAATAATATATTTCTGACCTTGTGTAAACGTTAGTCCGAGGTGGTTGCGGAGACCAATTGGTGGAATTGATTTTACCTATATAAAACTGTTGGTTACTGATTGAAACAATTGCTTCTTGATCATCATCGCATTATTGTTGTTCCGTATCACTGCCTTGACTTGGCTCTGAAATTTGGCCGATTTTCCCTTTGTTGTCTGAACTGTACTATTTGTTTACTATCACTGGGGCTAGCTAGTTCAAAAAAGGCTAGGAGTCGTTTTTCTTCGTCTTCGTAAGACATGGTTGAAAGACGGTATGCCATTTATCAATAAAGAATAAAAAAACAACAAGCAGACTGTATTTATAAATGATACGTGACGCAGCTACTGAGAGTGGCTATTAATACGTGTAATTAGTGTTAAAGTAATTAGGGTTTTAAAATCCGTCGGGCATCTAATAGCCGGCAACAATGACGACGGCTTAATCAACCCCACGTATTCTATATCAAAAAAATATGTCAATATGAACACACATAGCTCTAAGACATGTGGATAATGTAAAATTTGATAATGAACCCTAGACCAAAAAGTAACGTATCATATAAAAAACTTGTATTTTGTGCAACACTACTATAGCATCTTTTTGGTAAAATAAGATTTCGTTTACCAAAATTGGTTTATTTCAATACAATAAGGTATATTTATCAACGAAGTATACGATATTTACAGTTTAATACGCATGTATAAAAATGTGCAGGCTATAAACATCAGGTATTTACTGCACATTTCGGGCACATTTTCTCAGCACCGTCCAAACAAATCGGCGTCTGACAACTATAACACAGAGACGCAGTTCTTCTTTTCAACTGATAAGGAACAATTTTCCCGTTTATAAAGTAAAGTTATTTAGTTATTTTAGTTTTTCTTGCTCTAAATTTTCGTCTGAATTTTAATTTCGTTCCCTAGGTATCGCAAAATCTTTGTAGTAATCAATTTGTGCATTACTGCCGTCATTATCTACTTCTTCAAACCACCTTGTCAGCTACTGTTCGTAATAGGGATAGCTACCGGATTTTGAATTACTTGGCCTATTATTCATTACGCGAATATTAAAAAAATATTTAGCAAGAAAACTGTTCATACAGTTTAGAGAAGGACTGATAGGTTCCATATAACTTTGACGCCAATCCAAATCACACTTAACGACGGTTTTGATAAATAACTTTGAGTCCGTAGGTTGCACATACGCTGTGGATTGGAAAACCAGCGCAGCCCATTCGCACTGCTGCCTGTGAGACGGGTGGTCAGTAGTTGAGGGTTACGCCAGAGGCATAAACTGAAAACTCATATCCTAAAGGTCAATTATCTACTAATCAAGTACAAAGAAATCTGTTTTTGCAATATATGAAATAAATTACTTCTTACTTTTTTTTAATAAAGAATACTCCTACTTATTTGTGTTCTCTTAATATACTTTTTAATTCATTTCTATGATATATAATGATTTATGTATTACTAATAAATACAAAGGATTAATGCAATGTTATAATTTAATATATTTTGTTGAAATAACTTAAATTTATTTTTTCATGAACATTCACAATTATAATTATAATAACGATACACATAATAGTGTATCTAATACATATCAATCATTATCTATTATAGTCCAGCCAATAAACATTTTCCTGGGTAATTTGTCCCAGCAGCACTGATTTTCCTAATAATTTGTATTTGAGTACTACTTACCCTCTGCTTCAAAGTTGACACTGTGCCCTGGGATACTTATTTCTCACCTCTGCTCGGGTGTGAAAAATATTATATGAAAAAAAGTCCGGGAATGAAACTAATTTTAAGCAACTTTTGTTCCATCAAGTTTTTTCTGAAAATCAATTCTTTTCGAGTTAATCGCAAGTGAAAGTATCGATTTTTCTACAAAAAAAAACATGTTTTCACTCGATTTTTCGTAAATAACTTGCACTTCAAGAGAAAATCATTTAGATTAATAATGTATCTTTTGAAAAAATAAACAAAATGTTGGAATTGCGGTTTCTGTAGAACCAATACAAACGGAGTTATAGCTTATTGAAATTTTGTTTTTATTTGTCAAAACAAAAATTAAAAGGTGTATCGCGAAATAGTTGAAAAACAATGCATTTTTCGAGAAAAGTTTATTTGTATTAAAGGGCTTAAAAAATAATTTGATTTGGTTTTTGGCAAAAGTTTAGTTATGACATAAATAAGGCTGGTTTTTGTTGTTTTTTGACAAAAAAAATACAAATTACCCCCATAAACTACCCCAGTTTTAATTAATTGCTACTACTTCACAAATCACTTAACTTATTTATTTCAAAAAGGCTCAGAAAGTTTGACCGGTTTAAAGAAAGTAGTTTTGAAAAATGTAGTGCATCAAAAGAATTTGTACTTTTGTAATTTTGCAATTTTGTTTTCTAATAACTTTAAAACTTTTGTAAATTACAAAACTGTAAGTTTTGATTTTTTCTATTTATGATATTTTGTAGATAAAAATTAAGTTAGATATGACCTCTTTAAGTTTGTACATGTTCGTAAACAGTACTATAAAGCCTCCCTTTCAGCTCTACCCCTTTCAAAAATAATGGTTAAACATTTCAATTTAAATGAGCTTTTAGTTTATAAAAAACCTACAAATTGGTGATTTATGAAGTGGTAGCAATTAATTTCAGTTAGGGTGGTATTTGGGAGATAACTTGTACATTTTTTTGTCAAAAACAACCTTTTTTATGTCACATCTTGCTTCAGCATACGTTTTGTTCTAGAACAACAACCACGAACAAAAACGATAAGTATGAAATCCACTGCTATCTGCTATTGTTTTTATCCACCGAAACAGAACAACGGCTATCTTCAGTAGTTTAATTATTATTATTAGAAAAAGCAGTGTAGGTTAGGTGTCTTTTTAAGCACGGACTTACGTTATTGTTTGATAAGCGCTAAGCAGTAGCAGACGTCTATCTATATTATTTTTAGCGCACGATAACAGTTGTTATTCTTGTCGAGTAAATAATAGTTGTTAAAAAGAAGCTGTGTTAATAACGCCATACCACTAGTGTATATAGTTTGAACACGCCTTCACATACTTAATTAACATATATTTATATCGAACTTCACTTATATTGAAATTAAAAGTCAAGTAAGGTTTATTTATGAACTGAAAAATATTTTCCCTAAAACTAAAATTCCAGGACTCATAACAGTAAAATTATAATTAACGTATGCTATTATATTCTCACACTGAATCATATACATTGCTACAGTACTTACTGGTTGGACACGATTCTGTATGCTTCAAAATTTACTGATAGACATTAGAGCTTTACATAATACACATAATAGCAGTCAAAGGATTTCTAGTTGCATCAATCCGCATGAAATATTAAAGACATAATCAGCTTTATAAAGCACTGAATTCTAGATTTGTAAACGCAACATCAACTTCAGTTCAATAACACATCGATTGAATCACGTATGTTGTGCTAATACCCTAATTACTTCAGTATATTCATGGTAATGGTTTGAATAGCAAAAAAGATTTTCTGTTAAAGCATTGCAATTAAACGGTTCATAATATGATGATGTGATATCTGTTATTATTTTAGCACAGGAATGTGTAACTGATGACAGATCACATTTTCAAATTTAGTCACATCCGTAGAGGTTATAAAATACGTGTCTAACCGCTCACTGGCAAGTGTTTAGTTTCTAGTCTATTGAAAGCTGTCCGCTGTTCTTCCAAGGACCAACTGAAAATTTAGTACTTGCTTAATATTAGTTTGTGCACTTGTTTTAGCGAAGGAAAAATTATACAACAAATTTTGGGCCTAGCTGTTGTTTTGATTTATTATAAATTTCTTAACAGTTTAAAAATCCAGTGCAATTTCTTAAATGTCAGTATGCGGTGGCAGGCGTAAACATGTGCTTTCTATTTTGTCTGCAATAATTGAGTCTACAGGAAAATCGAACAAGTAGGAATTTTGTAGTTACTTTGACAAAAAACTCGCTTGTGTATGGATTCTTATAAGAATTAATGTATTCTATTGTTGTCACCCAAAGATGTAGTGGATAAAACCAATTTAAGCGAAAATGGTGCATACACTTGTTTTTATTGGAATGGATCTAACTAAGTAACTATATAAAGTGTCTATATCTGTGCAATGCCAGAAAGTTGCGGAAAATTATTGCTATAAGTTGCAGAGAAAAAGTTTCTTAAAGAAATATGTTTAGAATTAAATTTTCTTCGACTATAACATAATACAATTTTAGAAAACAGTCAAATTTACTGGGCTAATTCTAAAAAAACGTGACATTTTTAGAGTTTGTACTAGTTATATTCAGGATCTGGAATACACAAATTTTAAGCATAAATGGATTCTAAACATCAACTAGAATAAGTGTAAGTATAAATATAATACATGTCTCTGTGTGCGCTTTTCCAGGAAGTTGTGGAAAATTATTTACATATAATATTACAATATTGATGTACATGATTACTTTTCAGATTTCCATGTTTCTTCTTTGCCAAGAAACTCGTTTTATATACCAGCTGTTCATACTTGCTTAATTCATTAAATAATTCTACTGTATCTTTCAATGTTCCTTTATCAGTTTTATAAAGAGAAAATTCTGGTAATTCTGCAGCGATACGCTCCACCGGCTCCACCATTGTACTCATATCAATTGACCATCTCATGTCCAATAAAGGTTTTTCCTTTCTATAAGCATAATCTAGCAATGCATGATTTTTATATTAAATCTGCTTGTTTTCTGAATGATAATTGTGGCATCCCTGGATTTTATTTTTCGTGAGTTCTTTCGGAATAACTACTACATAAACTTGAAAGACTGTATATTTCAAAAGTCCAAACGTTTCAAGGTCTAAATCAGACCTCGTTTGCAATGGTATGAATACAAATGGAACAAAAAATTAAAAAATTAAAAAATTAATTTTTTTTTATTTGTTGTTCAATTTGTATTCATACCATTAAAAACGAGGTCTTGATACGTTCGGGCTTTTGAAATATACAGATTTTCAACTTTATGTGGTAATTATTCTCAAAGCACTCAGAAAAAATTAAATCTGCTGTTATATCCCAGTTGTCTAATTTCTTCTGTATTTTAGTTATTATTATTATTTTGATGTGTAACAGTAGAGTTTTCTTGAGCTAGTTTTTCTAAGTATTTATACTGAATTTGTATATTACCAACCTCAACTATGTAAGAACTTTTGAGTTATTCTCTCATTGTTTTCCAAACTTTTCTTATTTGATACCTTTTCTTCAGGCTGTTTTTAATATTTTACTATACTCCTATGTATTTATAATTTCTTTATGCTGGCTAGCTGGTTACAATTCTTCTGGTCTTGCGTCGACACATACATATTGATGTTATAGAATAATTGTTCGATTTTCCAATACCATTCCATGTTTAGTTGACTTTACTTATAACCAGAAATGTCATTTCATCAAAACAATATTACTGTTGTTTACAAAAACATATATCTCTAATCAAAGAAACAACAGTTAAAGTTTTTTCCCTACAATATCAATTACTTAATCAAATTTTCCATTAGACTTTTCAAAAAATTAAATGTTACTACACTTCACCTGAACTTCCACCATATTTAATTTACCAACATTCACTTGATTCTTTTATTAATACAGTGGCGCGAGGCAAAAACCCAAATTAACGAAATGGATTATACATATAATGTTTGCCTTATTTTTTCTGTTATTTGTCAAGGATTCTTCGTGTGTAAAAGATTGGAGCTCTTCTACACAATGTTTATTTGTAACAAATTTAGAATCTAATTATAGCGTCGTTAACAAGTAGTTCCTTGATACTTACTTATGTAACGCGGCATACTGAGGGTCAAGAGTTATGCATAACAGTAAAATACCATATATTGCTTCCTTGGACTTTGCTGAAAAAATACGTAAAAGTTTAGTCGACGCCGACTGTGCTATTATTTAGTTTAATAGTGAACTGTGTATTTTATCGGAATCGAAATTATACTCATTTTGAATTTGAAATATTGTTTGTTTTATTAAAGAAGCTGTCACGCATTTTGTTAGACAAGACGGAAATTGAAAACAAATGCTAATTATGTTAGATCTTTATGTCACAGATTGCTATTGTCATAGTAAAAACATATGCACAAGGCTAGTTTTGCCAAACCGAAAATTCTCCAAGTACTTTAGCATATCAGCCATAACTATTATCCAAGTACACTTCTGTTTAGAAAATCTGTTAGCTTTATGTTACGAATATATTTTTTAATGTATAATTTTCAGAAAGAAATTGTCATATTTTCATATCATAGCATATTATACAATCTCCAAACAATGTATATTAAGAATAAACTGAGGTGTCGAAAACAAATAGAACATTAGCTTAATACACAATATCATAGAAACTGCATAAATTGGCATAGTAATCCAATACACGTATAATAAGTCTCAGGTCAACGTGTTTGTGACCGAATTCCTGGGAAACATCTCGACCAATTTTTATGAAAAGTTGTATGTGTATTTCATAGGGATGAGACCAGGTAGTAAAGTTTATTTTATACTATACTTCTAAGGTTAAAATTAGCAAAAATTTACCAAGATGACCTTGAAATCGCCAACGTGAACTGGCGGTTTAGGGGTGAGAAACGGTGCAATTAGTGCCATTCTGGCATAACTTGGGGGTGTAAACGGCATATTTAGGGGTGCATTCATCATTTATAAGGCCCTTTTGACAATTGGCGGGGGTGAAATTCGATCGAGGGTGACATTTGTTCTTCAAACGTGGGGGCCCCGTTCTCGGACCGTAGCGAAGCGGACTGCGAGGGCCCCCAACTAGGGCTGCTGTGACGTGTTGAAGACGGTTCACTAGGGTTCCGATGAGGGCCCCAGGGCTGCTATGAAGATGTATAGAGGCCGCGTACAGGTTAGGATGCTGATGACAGGCTGTAATGTAATGGAGGTTATGTACTATTGGGTAGGGCTGGTGTGACGTGGATGGATGGGGCCTCAACTAGGTCTGCTGTGACATGTTGAAGACGATTGACTAGGGTTCCGATGAGGGCCCCAGGGCTGCTATGAAGATGTATAGAGGCCGCGTATAGGTTAGGATGCTGATGACAGGCTGTAATGTAATGGAGGTTATGAACTATTGGGTAGGGCTGCTGTGACGTTGATGGATGGGGGTCCACGTAGAGGTTAGTTTATGTCGGCTTTATTAGAGGTTATGGTTTGCGGAGTGGGCATATAGGTTATACAGCTGACAGGTAGGCCATAGAGTTGGGGCGTTGATGTATGTCACGGAACGTTGGTATGGGACGTTGACATATGGCATAGAACGATGGCACGGATCATTGACAGTGGACAGGTATGCCATAGATTTGGGACGTTGACGTATGACATAAAACGATGGCAAGGAACATTGACAGCTCACAGGTAGGCCATAGAGTCCGAGGCACAGAACACGGTTGACAGTTGACATAGTATATTACAGACAGGTTATAACGTAATAGATAAGCAGTTACCCCTTGAAGCGCTCTTATTGGTTAATTACCACGTGCTCAGACATACAGAGCTCTCATTGGTCAACAGTGAACACGTTATCTGTTCAATCGCGCCAAACTTCAATTATATAGCAAATAATTTATATATTTATATTACAAAAACCATAGCAGTGATGGGGAATCAAACCCCAGTCCACCGGTTTCCTATGTAAGCACTTAGCATATGCGCCAACAAGGCGACCTTACTAACTCTTTCTATCAGTCGATAGTATGGTGGAAAAAAACCCGTTTAAGACGCGTAGTAATAATATCAGTCACAGGCAAGCAACGTAGAGAGAGATAGCTGTTGGGTGGAGACACGACGACCTTGACGACATTCACACATCAACAACAAATCTGGTAGCTGGCTAAACGTATCAGTTCGCTCATTCTGTTGGTAAGCGTGTAAAGGTCAAAACATCTCGTGTATAGAAGACTGGAAGCGATACGCCCCCTCTGTTAGAGATCGGACAAAGGTGAAAACATTTTGTGTGCAGAAGACATCCGGTAGCAACACGTAATAAACACAATATGCGGTAACGTATCGATAGATGGCGTTCCATGTACAGTCAAAACCTTAAATCGAATCATATATACTGACAAAAAGATACAGGGTGTCTCGTAAAATATGTCCCATAACCAGAATAATACAGGGTGTGTTCATAATGGCAAAGTTGGTTATGAAATGTTTGAAAATAGATACAGGGTGTGTTCATAATGGCAAAGTTGTTTATGAAATGTTTAAAAATAGATACAGGGTGTGTTCATAATGGCAAAGTTGTTTATGAAATGTTTGAAAATTGATACAGGATAATTGATTAGGGAATTAGATGTGGAAATTCAGGATAATAGACGCTGAGATATGGGATAGCAGTAGCTAGAATTCGAGAAATTCAGACGCGGAAATTCAGGAGGCAGCATACAGGAATAATATATTTGGTGTATAGAATTTGTCACTGGACAACGCTATTAGACGCAACAGTCACGGATCAAACGAATCAGTACTTTTGAAATGTCGGAGAAAAATATTGCTACAGGGTTCGTTGTGATGAAGAGTGTTCAGGGAAAGGAGGAACCTAATTGGTAGGATCATTACAAGATGATAGAATTATTGTAGATACTGGGCGGTTGTAATATTCTAAATTTTACTTGAAGGAAATAAACCTAAAAATTGGCGCTGATTTATCATATTATATGTTGCTTTGAAATGAAATTTGAAATACATGAAGGAAATATATGTGAATCTTACGTTATGACTCTATGTACAGAGCCCTATGTTGTCACAAGCTGATGTACCTGTCAATAGAAATATACGAGACCTGATCCGAACATTAAGCATTAAAAGTTTGAAACCAAAATTCTGAAATATACTGACATTTCAATGTCACCTGTCCTATAAACCCATTCTCTCGCTTCTAACATTCTCTTTTCCATCATTCCCATTTCCAACCTTACAGTTTCTAGTATTCCTGCTCCTAACATTCTCATCGATATTATGTTCCCTCTATACTGTTCAGTCAACCAACTTCAAACGTATTCCGACCATCCAACTTCCTATCATTTCTACCATTCGCAACGTCTCAGTCACCCATTCGACTTCCCACTATTTGTACCATCCCCATTGTTTCTAACATTCCCTACTCTAAAATGTCTGTTCCAACCATCCATCTTTCCGCTATCCAATCGTTCAAGTTTTAACTATTTCTTCTCTTTACAACGTTCAACCAGTTCTACCTTTTCCAACGGATCCAACCATTCAAGACTTTTCCTTGTTACACCGTTCCTCCCATTCCCGTTACGGTGTTTCTAGCATTTGTAACGGCCCTGTTTCACCCATTCAACCCTATAGAACGTTTCTGCTTCAACCATTTGTACCCTTTGCAACGGTCCTACTTTAACCATTCAACCAGTTTTACCTTTTCCAACATTCCTGTTCCAGCCATTTAAACTTTTTCCTGGTTACGCCGTTCCTACCATCCCCGTTAGGGCGTTTCTAGCATTTGCAACGTTTCTGTTTCAACCATTCAACCAGTTCTACCCTTTGCAACGGTCCTACTTCATCCATTCAACCATTTCTACCCTTTGCAACGGTCCTACTTCAACCATTTAACCAGTTCTACCTTTTCCAACATTCCTGTCCCAACCAGTCATGCCTTTTCATTGTTATGCCGTTCCTACCATTCCTCTTTCCAGCGTTCCAGTTTCCAACATTCTCGCCCTCAGCGTTTCCAGAGTTCTGTCAACCAACTTCAAACATACTCCAACCATTTCTACAATTTGCAGAGAGGCTGGAAGCTTACCATCCAACAATCCTATTCACCAAATATATTATTCCTTTATGCTGGCTCCCGAATTTCCGCGGCTAATTTCTCGAATTCTATACACTGCTATCCCATATGCCAGCGTCTATTATCCTGAATTTCCACATCTAATTCCCTAATCATTTACCCTGTATCAATTTTCAAACATTTCATAAACAACTTTGCCATTATGAACAGACCCTGAATCTATTTTCAAACATTTCATATACAACTTTGCCATTATGAACACACCCTATATCTATTTTCAAATATTTCATAAACAAATTGGCCATTATGAACACACCCTGTAATATTCTGGTTATGGGATATATTTTCCGAGACACCCTGTATCTTTTTCTCAGTATATATGCTTCGATTTAATGTTTTAACTGAATATGGAACGCCATCTAAAGATACGTTATCGCATATTGTGTTTATTACGTGTTGCTGCCGGATGTCTTCTGCACACAAAATGTTTTCACCTTTGTCCGATTCTAACAGAGTGGGCGTATCTCTTCCAGTCTTCTATACACGAGATGTTTTGACCTTTACACGCTCACCAACAGAATGAGCGAACTGATACGTTTAGCCAGCTACCAGACTTATTGTTGATGTGTGAATTTCGTCAAGGTCGTCGTGTCTCCACCCAACAGCTATCTCTCTCTACGTTGCTTGCCTGTGACTGATATTATTATTACGCGCCTTAAACGGGTTTTTATTCGTCATACTATCGACTGATAGAAAGAGTAAGTAAGCTCGCCTTGTTGGCGCATATGCTAAGTAATTACATAGGAAACCGGTGGACTGGGGTTCTATTCCCCATCACTGGTTTTTGTAATATAAATATATAAATTATTTGCTACATAATTGAAGTTTGGCGCGATTGAACAGATAACGTGGTCACTGTTGACCAATGAGAGCTCGGTATGTCTGAGCACGTGGTAATTAACCAATAAGAGCGCTTCAAGGGGTAACTGCTTATCTATTACGTTATAACCTGTCTGTAGTATATTATGTCAACTGTCAACCGTGTTCTGTGCCTCTGACTCTATGGCGTACCTGTGAGCTGTCAATGTCCTTGCCATCGTTCTATGCCATACGTCAACGTCCGAACTCTATGGCCTACCTGTCCACTGTCAATGTTCCGTGCCATCGTTCTATGCCATATGTCAACGTCCCATACCAACGTTCCGTGCCATACATCAACCATAACCTCTAATAAAGCCGACATACCCTAACCTCTACGTGGGCCCCCATCCATCCATGTCACAGCAGCCCTACCCAATAGTACATAACCTCCATTACATTACAGCCTGTCATCTGCATTCTAACCTATACGCGGCTCCCATCCATCTTGATAGCAGCCCTGGGGCCCTCATTGGAGCCCTAGTCAATCGTCTTCAACATGTCACAGCAGCCCTAGTTGAGGTCCCATCCATCCACGTCACATCAGCCCTACCCAATAGTACATAACCTCCATTACATTACAGCCTGTCATCAGCATCCTACCTTATACGCGGCCTCCATCCATCTTCATAGCAGCCCTAGGGCCCTCATCGGAGCACTAGTGAACCGTCTTCAACACTTCACAGCAGTCCTAGTTGGGGGCCCCCGCAGTCCGCTTCGCTACGGTCCGAGAACGGGGTCCCCACGTTCGCAGAACAAATGTCACCCTCGATCGAATTTCACAACCGCCAATTGTCAAAAGGGACTTATAAATGATGAATGCACCCCTAAATATGCCGTTTACACACGCAAGTTAAGCCAGAATGGCACTATTTGCACCGTTTCTCACCCCTAAACCGCCAGTTCACGTTGGCGATTTCAAGGTCATCTTGGTAAATTTTCGCTAATTTTAACCTTAGAATCTCTTATAGGAAATAACATGTATTTTCGGTCGATTTTGGCATAGAACCGTCATAGCCTATATACTGACGTAAGCAAATTAGATACAATTTGGTAGTTTTGTGTTAGAGACTACGGCCAATCTATTGAAAGAAGAAGATAAGAAAGAAAATCCTCAATTTGGGCTTAAGGTTCTGCGGTCTGACGAAAGCAGATTTATAAAGTGAGAGATATTTAACATACACAAAAACGTGTATTGCGCAGATCAAAATCCGTTCTTAAATCGTGAGGTGCGCCATCAAGGTTATAATGTATGGCTTGGAATCATAAACGGACACGTTCTATTTAACACTTGTTATGATCATTGGACTGCTCCTCGATATCTTGAAAAATTACAAAATTACATGGATAAAAGTTTAGAAAATTTGCCTTTTCAAGATGGAGCACATGCACATAATGCAAGAACCGTAACTGATTTTCCGAATCAGCAATATGGAAATAACTGGATCAGAAATCGAGCTCCGATTGCCTGGCCTCCTCGCTCGCTCTGGACATTACGGCCTTTGATTATTGCATTTGAGGATACCAAAAAACTAAAATTTATTGTACTACTCATAGAGCGGTAAAGAAACTTGAGGCAGCCGTTGTTCGAGCCATTGAAGAAATACCTAGACAAATGGTAATAGATGCTTTAATATCTCTAATTAATCGATGCAGGGCGTGCATTAATATTAGCGATGGAATTTCTGAACTTTTAATTTTATTTGATTCATATCAAGGTTTTGTCATCGGTTTTTAGGTTTTTGTTTGTTTGAGTTAAATCAAAAGTAAGTAATGCTTTAGTTGTTTGCTTTAGTACCATAAATAAAAGAGGACCTTTATTTGTCTATTTTTTTAGGGAAATTTTAAGAAACATAATTATGGCATTTTGTTTCACAGCCAAATAAGTGAAAAACTGTCGGGTATCCAAAGATAGGGCTGTTTACCTGGTTGAATAGCCCTTGTAATGTGCTATTTAGTGACGTATAAATCCGCGGTAAGAAATAACAAAGTTAGCTATGGCTGCAGAAAAACTAGAACGCCTAGAAAAAATTTGTCAAGGTCAATCGATTGGCCGTAGTCGCTAACACAAAACTACCAAATTTTATCAAAATGTGTTTACAAGATGGGGTATATATTGTAATTTTACCCCAGTAGATATTTTTAATTTCGTTACAGCACGTGATTGGGTGGATCATTTAAGCCACCCTACGGTTTCTGAAATCCTCATGTAGTTCCTTTTATCTGGGACATACAATATATGAAAATACTTTAGTAATAAATGTGAAACGGTCTAATTCAACGAAAAGTCAGTCAGTATCAATATGCATATATACTTAAATGTTTTAACTAACTAAATATATCTAAAATATGTAATATTAATATTATGAGATAGATACTTTATTTTATATATAGTTTATAATGGATATATTACATTCTATAATAAATGCAGATAATTTTACACTTAAAATTATGAATATCTTAACGAAGGAATGAGGGGTGGGTGGGGGATGAAATTGTATCTTAGTTTCTTACAGCGGGGTCAGAAAAATTTGGTTGTTTCACTATGCAGTGTATGCATGTATATATACTTATCACAACTGCAGATAAACTTACTACTATTACCAACAATTAAAGAATAAAATTATTCAAATTAAAAAAAACGTTATGACTGATAAAATACTTTTAGATTTACATCAACGAGATTCTGAAAACATATCACGTGTTGAACAAGGCTTAATATTCTGTCTATACCAAATGCAAGTAAGGCATTTAACCTACTACATCGAAAAAGAAAAAAATACATTTTTAAACAAAAAAGATTAGTTGAAAAATCGATACAAGTGCTAAATTAATTGGCTAGATAATTACTTATATCCATTATTACTTATTAATGAAAGCTTTTGAGATTTAAATTTCTTTTTAAGGATATATTCAATTATTTTAGTTTTTAACGAATACTTGGTTTTAAGTTATACTGCTGTGACTTAAAGTCAGCTTATTTACCCTGTAACATTTCTGTAACATTTCTTCTATGTATTCATATATCATTTAATACGGTTGTCGGGGAGCAAATAAATAAACAACGAAAACCGAATAGAAACTTTACTTGAAATTCAGCGACATTATCAATTTTGAAAATAAAGTAAGAAATTTAAATTGCGACAAATACATTACTGACTTAATTGTGACTCATATAACTAGAGCTGTTAATTATTAAATGGGTAGCCCTAAGGTTTCGTGCAATATGAGGTAATAACGTAACTAGGGGTAGCATCTGACAAACACAATACACAGATAACAGCATGTTAAATGGCTCAATTAGTTTCATCAATATCAGTTATAATTGAGTTAATTATTTAATTGGGTATAAGATGTTGGCACTACTCTCGTAACAGTGAATTTCCTTGGAGATTACGTGTCTTTTCACGTCATTTTCACGTAATCCTGACCGACAGAATTCGTATAGCCTGACAATCTGTTATCGTTTGTAATGAATTATTTGTGCTTTATTTCTTTCACGGATGTTTACCAACTTCCTATGTTTCCTGTCATTTTCTATCATTGTGTTATACACAGACCGGGACATGAGGAAATCTTCATATGTATTTTCAACTATATATCCAGAATCTTAGATACATTTCCAGAAAGTTGACTTGAAATTCCATGTTTGTTAAGGTACAAGGTACAACAGTATAATTTGTCGAGTTAACTATAAATGACAAGTCAGTTATACGTTCGAGTAAGGTATACTAACATGTAGAAGTTTTGCTATTTTGCTACTTATTTCCCTAATTTGTTTTCTATGTTACATTAAGTTTTTTTCCTAAGCTATTACAATTTTCTTTACGCTATTCCTTAACACACTTCATTCACTAAGACATTTCATTCCCTAAGATATTCATGTTATGTTAAGTCCTCTTATGTCTAACATGTAGAAGAATAAAAAGAACTTTGGCGACAGTGGAAGTGAAATACACTTTATACTTCAGTCATGTTGAATTATGTATTAAGCATATGAATGAATTATCATGCTCTTTACCGACACTCTAACGGCGGTTCCGAGATTAGCAAAGCTCTAAAAGTAATTATTAAATTTACTTTTTTATAGCCACATCATTCAACGTACAAAGTTCTTGGTAGGTATTTCTGATCAGGTACGCTTTCCTAAAAAACTTAACTATCCACTGAAATTATGCAATTCTAGTAAGCACCTTATACGACGAATATCAGCGACATAAACCTCTAGACTACATTACAATATGCTTACTAGCATCATAGCTATGTAGATCAGAGAAGCTTACCTGATGAGTAGTGTCACTTCGAAACGGCTGTCGTACTTTTACTGATGTAGCTAAGAAAAAGTAAATCTAACATTTGTTGTTAGAGGTTTGATAATTTCGGGAACTGCTGTGTTGGAATATGTAAATGGCATGAGATTGCGTTCATATACTTAATATATACTTAACAACCCGTTAGATATATCTGATATCTAGTGAGAGTTGAGGAGCAGGCAGAATGAGACCTCGACGTTAATCGATGTCAATCGATGTTAACCGGAATCTAGCCAATAGGCAATATATATATATATATATATATATATATATATATATATATATATATATATGTTATATCACACTTCAATTAATTAACTTTTAAAAAAGATTTTTTTATTAAAACAAATACAATTATAACTTTGAAATAAAAATGAAAAATAACAATGTAACTGACAAAAGTTCTGAGTAATAATGAATGAAGACTAAGTGAAATTCTACAATTTATAACATTTATAATGATGAATCAGCACTGTCGACACGGCGATTCTCACGGATGCTCGGCGGTACTGTAACGTGATACTCCACGTGTCGCTGACTCAGCTGGGAACGACGAAATATAGTTGCTACACAAGTTCACACAAAGTTCGTGTTATAAACTTATATAACAACTTCCATCCATTTGAAAAAGTTGATGCTGTATCATCAACTTTTAAGGCAAGTTCTGAAGTTCTATGTCTTCGGTAGGGCGTAGTAGGCTGTGAAGCTTTCCTCTGGAGTTACTGTTTGCTGGACATGGTAGTGATGCTTGTTCGCTAGTAGGGTCAGGTTTAGTGAACTTACTCAACTTTTTCCGGATTGCTGTGGCGGTGAGCAGCAGAACAACAATTATTGCTAACATGATTGCACTAATTGTGAACAAGGAGGTGTGCTTTTCCAGGAATGGTTGGTTCATCAGTTGATCCAATTCTCTCGAGTACTGGCTGAGTTTGTGATTGGCAATGTTAAGGTCTCGGACATCTAGTTCCTGTAGTTTTAGGGGTTCGATACTGGGAAGTTGACTGACGGTAGGCATGTCGTCGCAGCAGTTGTAGGGGATATTTACTGGATGATATTTGAGTGTGATGCTATTTTTGGTGGTCCGTCTGGCGTGGACCCTGGTATTGCCGATGAAGGCGTTGCAGTGGGGCTGAATTTCCATTAATGAATTCGTCGATACGGTTAGTGTGACAACATCTTCTCCCTTGCATTTGATGGTGATGGGCAAAGGTCTGGAGATGGAGATCAACCAGAGGTTTATGTTGATCTCTTGGATATTATAATCTTCTGCATATAATACCGAAGTTTTGCAGGTTGCGGGAAGTGTGATTGGCTGTCTGAGAAGTTGTGCTTCGCAGATGGCATCTTTGTCTATTGGATGTGGAATTGACTTGGAACAAATTTTATGCTGTGTGTTTAATGGCTTGCAGTCACTCAGGTCTTCGAAGGATGTATATAATAACGAATCGTCATCTCTCGCGATAAATTTCGTTTTTATTGAAAGTATGTGATGAAACCCTGTTCGATCATCCAAAATTGGGATAGGATAAAGGTGATAAAGAGTGTAAATCTCAGGATCAACTAAAGGAATTTTGAGAACAAAAATGATTTTAGTGTTGATTTGAAATGCTTCCAATTCTATCAAATCGATGTATTGAGCAACATTTGAACTGTAAATAGGAAGTGGTAAATTATTTTCATGGAGTGACTGAGAAATTTTTTGAAGGGAATCGACCAAATCTATTGGACTTATAATCGAACTATGTAAAATTTTTAAGCGGGCGAAAGAGACTGCAGTTAAAACATCGTTTAGGGTGTTTTCGATAAATATATAGCTCTCCATTAGGCTTTCACACAGATCTAGGATATTGATTTGGAATTCATGAAAGTCAAGATCGTTCGAAATGTATAGAAGTGACTGTCTTATTTTTTCGATATTATTTGAGAATAGTTTCTCTTCCGATTGAAATTTTTGTAAGGTGTTGTTAAGGCTTGTAATGACTGAAGTAGTTACGGATATTTGTTTTTTTAATAATTCTTGAGTTTGGTGTTGGTCTTTAGTGATTTTGGTTATACAATCATTTATGTATTCACCATCTGCCGCATCTAAGTTTCCTGAAATGGCTTTCCAAACTGAGCCCAGTCCGTTAATAAGTCCGCGTTTTCTTCTGTTGGTAGGATAAGTTTGAGTGTCAGCGAAAATGTCTGTATATTTGGAGTTAACGGATTTTGAAATTTGTTTCAAGAGGCTCACGTGTGTCTGTACTTTTGGTTTAAATGATTTTGTGTTAGTTGTGTTTTCATTAATAGTTTCTAGAATTCGATTTAGTATAGCGTCATTAGTTGAAATAGCATCTCTGAAAGGGTTGAGGTCTTTGAAGACAAGAAGTGTCCATTTGTCGTTTGAAATTTTAAGTGTGCCTTCTTCATGGAAGAAAACTCCTATTGTATTGTTAACGGGAGTAAGAGAGTATTGTTGGAGGTTCACGACTGAAAACAGTCCACAGAATCTGAAAAGAAGGGATTCATTCAAAATATGGTTTTAGTCTGTCAAAGTTATTTTTACTGATTTGGTTAGTCTGTAAGTTTATAACGGTGGCAGAGTTTTTTCTTATCGCGGTGATTTCAAACGGTCCATTGAATTTGTTTTCGGATTTGCTTTTAATCTGAGATTCTTTCACGTAAACTTTGTCGCCTACTTTGTATTCTGGTTGGTTAGTCGAAACATGTTTGTCAAATCTAACTTTAGATTTTTGTTTTTGTTGGTCAGTTTTTGCGCGGGCAAGTCTATAATAGTAGTTCATTCTGTTGTTAAGGTCCCTAACATATTTGGAAATGAGTTTTTCCTGATCGTATATTGTTTCGGGGGGTCTACTAGAAGTGTGCCCAAAGATGAGTTCGTAGGGCGTGAAACCAGTAGTCTTGTTTTTAGTGTTGTTGTAGCAGATAACTGCGTAAGGGAGGACGTTGAATGGATGTTCGTCCGGATGTTCAGATGTATTTGCCCTTATCATTTCCGCTAAAGTCGCGTGAAACCTTTCGATAGAACCATTTGATTCGGGATGGTGGACACTTGAAAAGGATAGTTTTATGTCATATAGTTCGCACAGGTCCCTTATGAGAGTGTTATCAAATTCACGTCCATAATCACAATGGATGCGAAGAGGTGTACCGTAATGTTGGAAGAATATTAGGAGGGTGTTTACTACAGTTTTAGCTGTTTTGTCACCAATTGGGTAAGCCTGAGTAAATTTGGTGAGTTCATCCCTAATAGTCAGTGCGTAGTTTCTGGTTGGATATTCGAAAATATCAATATTGATACGTTCGAAGGGCGTTTTTGGTGTTTCAGTTATGACAAAAGGAGCACTTAAGTTTTTTCTACAGAACTTTACCTTTTGGCAAGTTTCGCAGGACTTAATAAATTGCTCTACACTTTTGATTAGTCCAGTCCAATTATACTTTTCTTTAATGCGTCGGATGGTCTCGTTAATTCCACGGTGAAGATTATTTTTGCCGCAGTGGTACTGTTGCAGTATAACGGGAATTTCGTCTTGTGAAGGAGTTATCACAATATTTTGACAAATTTTTAGTTTTACGTCTTTGTCTGCAAGTATAAAGGATAGTGTTTCAAGAATCGGTAGTTCTACGTTGTTTTCAATACAAAAAGTTTCGGATTCGTCGAACTGGTCTTGGTTATTATAGAGGATGTTGAAAAGATGGGCAACAACTGTTTCAGGATCAAAGGGTAAAGGGACAATTAGATATTTTCTATGCCTTACAGTTTTGCTGGCTAGAACGTTTAGAGTGTCAGTAGTGAAGTTTGGGTCTTCTTCGAAAATATCTTCGATGATTTTGTCATGCAAGTCATTGAGTTTATTTTGCCAGAAGAAAGTGACTATTCGTTTGTGAGATTTGTCTAGGAGTTGGGCGTTAGAAATTTCTATTTTTGAGTAATCGATTATCGACTCGGTTTTATATAGTTGAACAAATCGATTAAACTCTGTTGTCATTCTTTCGTCATGTTCGTCGGGTTCTTGATCATTATCGGAATTTGGTTGTTCTGGGTCGGTTTCGTTACTTGCAAAGATGTTGATTTTAGAAATAAAGTCGGTGCATTGTTTGAAGTGATTAATTTTGATACGGGAAAGAGCGTCTGCGTTCAAGTTTACCTTGCCGGGCTTGTATTCGATTTTATAGTTATACTCCTCTAGTTTGAGGCGCCATCTGGCTAGACGACTGCCAGGGTCTTTGATCGAAAAGAGCCAAGTAAGCGGACGGTGATCACACAGGAGTGTAAACTTTCTCCCAAAAAGGTACGGTCTGTAGTGCTTGACCGCCCAAACAATGGCTAGCAGTTCCCGTTCGATAGTGGAATATCGAGTTTCTGCAGCGCAGAGTGTACGGGAAGCATATGCTATAGGAAGATCTTTTCCTACGGGGCCTTGTGAGAGAACCGCTCCAATTGCAAAAGCACTAGCATCAGTAGTGAGCAGGAATGGTTCTTCAAAATTTGGGTAGATCAAGATAGGGTCAGATACAAGGGCTTGCTTCAGTTCGTTGAAGGAAGACTTGCAATCTGCGTCGAAGATGAATTTGACGTCTTTTTGCAGAAGTTTCGTGAGAGGCTTTGAGATTTTAGCAAAGTTGGGGATAAAACGTCGGTAATAACCGGCGAGACCAAGAAAAGATTTAACATCTTTAGGAGTTTGGGGTTGAGGAAAATTCTGGATGCATTCAACCTTTGAAGGGTTTGGTTTTACTCCTTCTTGGGTGATCAGATGACCTAGGTAAGCAACTTCCTTACGGAGAAACTCACACTTGTCAGGTTGAATTTTCAAGTTTGACTGTCTAAGACGCTTAAAGACTTCTGTCAAACGGGACATATGCTCATGGATGGTTGGTGAATAGACTATGATATCATCCATGTAAACCAGGCAACGTTCATTCTGGATGCCCAGAAGAATGTTGTCCATGACCCTCTGAAAGGTAGAAGGTGCATTTTTCAGACCAAATGGCATACGAACGAATTCGTAATGGCCATTGTCAACAGAGAAACCGGTCTTGGGAATGTCTTCCTCAAGGATTTCCAACTGGTGGAACCCGGAAGCGAGATCCAGTGTCGAAAAGTTTGACACTTACCAAGTTGATCGAGGAGATCAGAAATGTTGGGCAGAGGATATTTATCGTCTACAGTTAGTTCGTTTAACTTCCTATAGTCGATAACAACTCGCCACTTTTGCTTACCAGAAGCATCGAGTTTCTTGGGGACAACCCATACGGGGGAGGACCAAGGAGAAGAAGAGTGCCTGATAATGCCTTGATCAAGCATTTTGGAAATTTGGGTTTTCACTTCCTCCTTATGGACTTGAGGATATCTGTACGATTTCGTGAAAACGGGCTTGGCATTATTGGTGTCAATAGAGTGTTTGACGGCGTTAGTAAACGTCAAAACATCGCCTTCGAGATAGAAAATATCTTCGAATTCTAAGCAGAGATTCGTGATAAGTTCTCGCTCTTCGTCGTTAAGATGTTCTGTCCGAATTTGTTCTCTGATTGTAAAGTTTCTGTCTAAGTTTGTAGATTCAGAGTAATCGTGTGTATTCAGGTTTAAGAGAGGGTGTGTATTGTCAAGGGGTTCTAAATGAAGATTGGAAAAGTTAACAGTTTTTGGCATTGCGTTCGCGTTTATTATCGAAGTCAGAAATTCTCCCTTTGAATCAACACGTACAACCGCGTTGGGAAGTCGTACTTTGTCAATTACTTGTGTCGGTAGAATTGCGTCAGTATTTCTAAGTTCACATTTTAGTTTGAAAATTTGTTCGGTACGTGCCTGGATTGTTATGTGATTGTTATGCGTATGAGGTTGTGCGTTAGTACTGGGGGTGTCTGTTGGTTGTGTATTAGATTGGTCGTGATCGGGCACTTTATGTAGGGGGATAGTTTTAAAGTTAGTAATTAATTGTTTGGATTTTAAGTCGACGATACATTCATAATGCTCAAGAAAATCAAGACCTAATATTCCATCAAACTCAATATCTAGATCGTAGATAAAGACCTTGTGTGGATTGCCTAGAGCGAAAGGAATGAGGGTGGATTGTGAGATCGGGATTTTCTCATGAGTAATGCCTTGAATTGTTACTCTTTCGGGAGATCGTTGTGAGAAGTTTTTGACAGTGTTTTCTTTGAAAATGGAGATACCAGCTCCGGTATCAATTAGGAGTTTAAATTTTCCAGAAGCGTCGTTGATATAATAGAGGTTCTTGGAATTTACTGTCAGAAGGGGACTTAAAGAAATGTTTGTTCTGGGAAGTTCAGATCGGGATTGAAGTCTTCCAAATTCAAATTCTGTATTTGAGTTTGGACTTCTGAGAGGGTAGTTGCCGTATCTGGGGGTTGATCTAGGCTCGGAAGCGCTAGAAAATCCTGGTATTCATTAGGGCTGAAAGGTACGACAGGGGTATTGTCTACCGTTTGTTCAAACCCATAGCTTTCATAGTTTTGGGTGTTATCATCGAAATGCTGCTGATTATTATCAGTATAATAATCATACTCGTCTGCATAATATTCGTGATAGTTGCCATTTTGATGGTGATTAAAATGGTGGGTCCTTTCAGGACGGAAATTTGGGTTTGTCTGTATTACAGACGGTCGAAAGTTGTTCGGTTTGAAAGGAGGTCTTTGAAAGTTATTAGGTCTAAATTGTTGACCTTGATGGTTTGTGTTATTGTTGACAGGATTTGGCCTCGATGGTTGATTCGGCCCAATGAAATTTGGTCTATTATTTTGGTTAAAAGGCTGAGGGTTATTTTGAAATCTTAACCGACAGTCCGCAGCAATGTGGCCTAATCGCCCACAATTTAAACATTTAGGAGGTGGATTTGGTTTTCTAGCCTGAAAAGATGGCTTAGGTGGAACGGATTTATTTACTTTTTGTTCCTCAAAATAGGATAATTGAAGTTCTCTTCTTATTCGTGAATGTGCCTCAAGAAGATCCTTCGGATTACTGGCACGGATAATTTGGCCTAATCGAGGTTCTAAACCGGTAAGTAGGGTGTTTAGGACCATTGTGTCAACAAGAGTGGTTTGAGCATCTTTCTGCTCGTTGCTTAGACTAGGGGCTTTTTGGATACAAGAGTGCATTTTCGCACTCAAAACCTGAAGTCTGTTATAGAATGTCAAGGGGGATTCGTTTGATAGTTGTTTCAAACGTTGGAGATCGTGAATTAAAGAAGACAGATCCCTAGAGTCTCCAAAGTGTAGTGTTAGAAGCTGCTTTATTTCGAGGTACGACGCGGGGTTCCTAGAGTTAATTAACTGCGCCGCTTTTCCCCTTAATTTATTTTTGATGTGAATTACCAACAAATATTTTTGTTCGGTATTAGACATGTTATACGCGCAATTGCACGCATGTATAAATGTAGCCAAAGAAATTTGGTCGCCTTCAAACTCTGGAATTATTGAAAATATTTCCGACAACCTATATTTTTCAGTTTCATCGACAACCGTGTTGTTCTGTGATTGTGCCATTTTGATTTAATAGAATTTTAAACGAAAGAGGTTCAATCAAAAATAATAAAAGGTATAGAAAATGGTATCAATAAAATAAATGGTATAAAAATCAATAAATTTGTAAATGGGGAAATACCAAAGTTATTTGGATGATAGAATGGTATTAATAAAATAAAATGTAAATAAAATCAATAAACCAAATAATTCACTCAATCGAATGAATAAAATCAAAGTAATCAATTAAATCAAATAAAATATCAATGTAATCAAATAATAAATCAGTGATTCAATTCACTGAATAAAAAAAATATCAAATAATCAAAATATCAAATCAATCAAATATTAAAATCAATTATTAAAATCTTAAACGCTAGACGATTCACTACTACTCACATCAACAGGAACATTGGAAGATCCGTGTTCTCCTTGTTATCGCAGTTGGGACTTCTTCCAGGTTCTTTGCTCCGTTGAGGGATAGGAATCCGCCGCTACCAGTTAGAAGTAAGCTCGTGTTCTAGTAACGTTGACGGATCCTACTGACTGCGCCAATTTGTTATATCACACTTCAATTAATTAACTTTTAAAAAAGATTTTTTTATTAAAACAAATACAATTATAACTTTGAAATAAAAATGAAAAATAACAATGTAACTGACAAAAGTTCTGAGTAATAATGAATGAAGACTAAGTGAAATTCTACAATTTATAACATTTATAATGATGAATCAGCACTGTCGACACGGCGATTCTCACGGATGCTCGGCGGTACTGTAACGTGATACTCCACGTGTCGCTGACTCAGCTGGGAACGACGAAATATAGTTGCTACACAAGTTCACACAAAGTTCGTGTTATAAACTTATATATCATATATATATATATTGTAATGGATTTAAACAGACATGAAATAATACAAAAGTTATGCAATTCAAATAAGTAAATGATTGGGGAAATGTAAATAAAATTCATACATATCTAATAACACAAAGGAAATTGCAGGAATCAAAGTTAAAGTTAACCTAAAAATATAAACTATGTAAAAAGAATGTTTCAAAAGCAAATTGTTGAGAGGATAAAAGGTGGCATATAAAGCTAGATAATCTATCATGCAGAGTGTAGTAGAATTTGGATACTTACATAAGAAAATCTAGGCAGGAAGACACATTTAGGCCAAACATCAAAGAGGTTAAATTCACTTATGAAAATCACAGTAGAGTTTGTAAAACAAGTTTAGATCACATATTAGGCCATGAGAACACTGAATATAACACATTTGGATCAAAATTAATTTTAAATACATAAATTTGTTAAATATTTAGAGAATTGAAATGTCAGAATTGTAAATACCGTTAAAAATCGGAATGAATGATGGAACACTAAAGAGATTTACACCGTTAGAAAGAGCTTAGAGCATAGTTTATGAAAATTCAATAGTTCAAAAGATATTCAGTCTTAATTTCAGTAAAATCCAATTTTTTTTAAAGTACCTGTTAAATGACTGGTGACCAGCAGGTTACAAGTGTCAAATCAAAATTTTTGAAAACATGATTAAGTAATTTAGATAAAATTTAGAAGAGTAAATGTTGTTGAAATTCAAATTAAAATTTGTTTAGATTTTTGCATATGATTTAGAACGAACATATTTGGAAATTAATAAAATAAATTAAAGCGGAAATGGAAATAGCAGGTGGCAAAATTTATTAAATAAATAGGAAATCTGACATTGAAAGGTCCTCTTTGTTTTCCAAGCGTCGACGAGAGCAGTTCAAAATTTCGTTCCTGTAAAATCACGTTTCCATGACAACAAGGTAAATGATCTGTGATATCATTGAAATAAGTGTTCCATGTCAGTTTTTGACAAGAAATTAAGTTTTGAAGTTAGATTTTAAAATTTTGGAATTATCAATTTGAAATTAGAAAATAATAAATATTCCATAAAAGGAATCATTTGAAATCCTTGGATGGAAAGAAAAATCAATTTGTTGGAATAAAAAAAGTATTGGTGCAGCAGCAAATAGATCAATTGAGTAGCAGAATTTAATTTATAAACCAAAACAAATCAGAAAGCAGTATACTAAAACCAAAATTAAGGAAAAGGGGAATTCAAGCCAGACAACTGTGAGTTTTTGAAACATTTTTTAATAAACAGATTATTGAAATCTAAAATCAATCAGTGATACAAATAAAGGTGTTTTCAATTTAGTATAATGAATATTGTTGTTTAGAGTATTGAAATATTTTTGTAACAAATCGATAGAAATTTAATAAGATTTAAGTAACCAGGAAATTTATTTTGTTGTAAAGGCAATATTATATATATCAGAATTGTATTGTGGAAAATCATTATTAATAAATTGTAATTTGATCCAGAATTTGAAAATTATTTATTAGTCTTCTAAAAATCTTAAAAAGAAAAAAATAAAGTGGAAAATATAATTTAAAAATTTTAAAAGTGATAGTGTAACGAAGAAGAAAGAGAGAATTAAAAGATAAGTATAGAATTTATTTATTTATTTAAGATCTACAATTTTGAACCCAAGCAAAAAAGACCCTAAGGTAATTTTCATTTAAAAATTCATTATATTACAGTCATTATAATATATAATGGTCAAATCGTTTTTTTTTACTGTTTGCACGACGTTTTTTTAAATTTAAGGATAACCCTATAAACATCTTTAACAATCCCAAACTATTTTTGATATGTTTAGTTCTATGAAATATAAGGAAAAGTCTTTCCATATCCTTAAATTTGCACTATGTTTCTCGATACTAAAAGATTTATAAAGTTATTTATTTCTTTATATAATGTAAGTAGATCCCAGTCACTTATGCTCTCTAGGTCTTTCAACAGCAAGACTAGTTGCGGTGATTTATACTGCTGTCTATTATGTAATAAGTTTTTTATCCCACTGTAATTCAGCTCTAAGATTTAAAACTTTATTAATCGTTATAATCTTTTAAACATCATATTATGTTTTTTTGTAACTTTATAGTAAAGTGATGGAGAGTTTCTATAAACATAATCAGACGAGAACATTTTCACGTTTTCTTTAAATATGTAAACTACAAAAAGTTTTCGCAAAGGTCTGACACTTTTATTCACTTCTGTAACAAGCTTTGTTGGAATGTCTGCTAAGTTCCAATACATTTTATCATCACAAACTTTATCCAATTTATTTTTCCTCAAATATTTATGGGGGTGAACTCATATTTTCATCTCATTAACTTTTTTTCATTCTATACAAGACCTGTCAAATTTCCATACGTATTTCTCCACTGCCAAGAAACTTGCTCATATCGTTTACTTGATAGCTTTGTCACTTTAAATATGGAACGACAACGTAATCCTAGCAGGCGTTAATTCAGGTACAACAATGGAACGTCGACAATAGCAGGTGGATCGGCAAAGGATAATAATCATCCTTCCTTACTCCTTACGACCCACTCCCACCCCTCGTTTACAAGGATGATGATATCGTGTATATTTATTTAGGCATATGAATTATGCATAGTGTCATTTTCAGCGACGTCTTCGCATCCCTTGTTCTGTGTACACGTTTAGTGCTGTTTCGTGTACAAAATGTTTCGTGGGAGGGCTAGGAAGGGGAATGATTAACAGCATTGAGATTTAATTTAATGTCGAAATGGATTTTTTTGTTATGTACTTACGTTTCAATTAGAAGAGCATACTGTTTAAAGGGAGAACTGTATCGACACATGGGTAATATTGTAGACAAATGAAAAACCTTCAAATTAAGCTATTATACGCTCAACATCGTTAATTGGTTCCTCCTTTACACGAAATTACAAAAAAATAACCGTTTATAATTTTTTTAAATTTTATGTTTACAACATTCTTATTTACTGCAAGGGTAGATCTTCTCATATCGAATTTATGTTCTAAAAATCAATGTTGTAATCGGTAGTTTTTGTAAACTTTCAGTAAAACTTATGAAAGACTTTTTTTTAAAGGGCCATATTACCTAAACATTATGAATAAACCACGGTTGGTAAGTTGAGTAGGTGATCTATAGACCCCTCATCTCCGTTTTTCGAAATATAAGAAAAATTAAAGTATAAATACATGATAATTGAAAATATTTGGCCATAATTTCCTTCTGGACGAATCCATTTGAGAAATTGCTAAGGGGTGGTGCCTGTGAAATTTTATCCTTATGATAAATAATCTTAGTGTAAATTGTGATTTTTGGCAGACACGTGCTTATTTTTCTAACCTAATATGAATTTATGTAATAAATTTAGCAAAATGGAGTAAGAAAAAGTCAATAATGATGGAGCAATATTTTTTAAGACGCATCAGATGTAAGCTATTATAAAATATTTTTCCGTTTGTAAATGATTCAATAAAATATTAAAACATATATATGTATAGTAATTTGGCTTGTTATTAATTTGTTCTTAAAGTTATGATATATATTTTATTATTATGTAAATATGAAGCGCTGATATAAATTGTAATAGTAGAAAAAAATATGTTAATCTTTAATTTGTTAACCATGTAATATTTATATTGTTCAATTCACATTCCCGTTAAGGACTTTTTAATTAATAAATTGTAATAAATGACAAGAAAAATTTCTTTACATATATATGTTTTAATATTTTAGGGAATCATTGACAAACGGAAAATATTAAAAATGACTGCTCTATCATTGTCCTCTGTGTCTACATGGAGTTTTGGTATTCCATTTTACGAAATTTGTTACATAAGTCCATATTACGTTAGAAATATAAATATAAATATAAATGTGTGTCCACCCCTTAGCAATTTCTCGAATGGACTCGTCCACAGGGACCAGTAAAGAAAGGCCAATTTTTTATATATATATATATATATATATATATATATATATATATATATATATATATATATATATATATATATATATATACTTTAAATTTTCGAAAACTGAGATAAAAAGTCTCTAGATCAATACTTCTACTTTCAAACCCTGGTTTATTCATAATAATAGGTTCACCTGGTGAGGAAATAAAAGTTCTTTCATAGGTTTTACTGAAAAAATTGGCCTTGTTCCCCTAACTACTCATCAGCCAAATTTTGGCTGGTCGATAATAATCGGTCTCTAAAGGCCATAAGTCATAGCCGTTGATCTTTTTCAATTTTGGGTATTATTAAACCACGCTTGACAACATCTCATAATAGTAGTAGAAGTTCTGTTCGTGGTGTTAGTGATTTCTCGAAACTAAAAACACCCTCCTATCGTGAACCAATAATCAACCTCTTTCCTTTTAATTATTTTAATATTATTAAACATCGATTTTGGATCCCATGAAACAGTTTGGTTTTTGGTAAATTAAAAAAATACAAAGAACTACTACAATATTAATTGATAAAAAATAGTTTACATTTAAAAACATTTACCAAACTTTACAAATTTTTAGTCATTTACTCTTTACTATAGCATCTATGTTTTGCCTAAACAATATTAAATTTAAACATCTCCTTCTGGGTGTAGCAACTTCTTCAGCTCATAAGTTTTAGACATTTTCTTGCTTAAGTGTTGCTCAAAAGCAGTTTTGGTGCATTTACCAATTCAGAGATGGCCGTTTGATATATATGGTAAGTTTTAACTATGGAACTCAACACTTTTGTTTGTGAAGGTTTCATGGTAGTGAATATTTTTCATGCAGTACTAATTACAACTAAATTAAATAATTTCGGAGTTATAACAAACATTACATTATATACACCCAAGTTAAAATAATACATTAAGGGGGCTCTTACTTCAACATTAAAAAAACTATTGTTGGTGTTTATTGAAAGTCAAAATAGATCTTTTAACTGAAAAGGAAATAGTTGATATTTTAATGATATTAAGATATGGTGATATGTGTAGAGGTCAACAAGAAACCTGTAATATTTTCAAGAATTTATTTTCTAAAAATATTTAACCGAGCTGTGCAGTAAAAGATTTATACAACTCAAGACGCAGATATATATATATATATATATATATATATATATATATATATATATATATATCACACTTCCAAAATTTCACTTTTTAAAAAAGACTTTATTTATACTTGCACAATTAATAAAACTTTTAATATAAACTTGAATATAATGAAAATAATAATAAAACTTTATAACAATAAAAAAGGAAAAAAATGAGTATTAAACTAACTAGACAAATCTGTAAGTAACAATGAATACAGACATAAGGCAATTGAACAATTTATAACATAAGAATGCTGACTAAGCTGTCGCCGCGTTTGCCGTTCTCACGGATGTACGTCGTCGAAGGTAACCTGAGACGACACGTGGATGCTGACTCAGCTTGGGAACTGTTGCTAGATGGTTTCACATAAGTCGATGGAATAACTTATATAACAACTCCCATCCATATAAAAAAGTTGATGCTACAGCATCGACTTTTAAGGGAGGTTCTGCAATTCCATATCCTCGACAGGACTAAGGAGGCTATGGAGTTTTACCCTGGGCTTGATGGTTGATGGACCTGGTGGTGGTGCTGGATCGACAGAAGGGCTAATCGTTGGGGGCTTCTGGAGTTTCTTTCTAATGATGCTGATGGAAAGGAGGGCAACCACAATTACGGTTGTTGCTATTGTGATGATCGTAAACCAGGAGGTGTGTTTCTCCAAGAATGGTTGGTCTAGGAGCTTTTCTAATTCCCTGGAGTATTGGCTAAGCTTATGGTTGGCGATATTCAGGTCTCTGGCATCCAGTTTCTGTAGTTTCATGGGTTTCAACTTTGGAAGTTGACCGATGGTTGGCAGGTTGTCGCAACAGTTGTACGGGATGTTGACTGGGTGACTTTTTAGTGTGATGATGTCAACGTTGTTGGTGGTCCTTCTGGCATGGACCCAGCTGTTACCGATGAAGGCATTGCAACTGGGTTGGATGGTCAATAGAGAATTTGTCGAAATGGATTGGGTAACGACATCTTCTCCCTTGCACTTGATGTTGATGGGCAACTGTCCGGAAATCGAGATTAACCAAAGGTTCAGGTCAATCTCTTGAATATTATACTCTTCGGCATATAATATTAAAGGCTTGCAAGTTGGAGGAAGGACTGCTGGCTGTCTAAGAAGCTGTGCTTCGCAGAGGGCTTCTTGGTCTATGGTGTGTGGAATAACTTTGGAACAGATCTTATGTTCTTTAGATAATGGCTTACAGTCACTCAAGTCTTCGAAAGATGCGTACAACAGCGAATCTTCATCTCTCGCGATATATTTTAATTTTGTTTGAAGAATATGGTGAAATCCTGTTCGATTATCCAAAACTGGGATAGGATACAAGCGGTACAGTGTATAAGTTTCAGGATTGACTAAGGGGATTTTTAGTACAAAAACAATTTTAGTATTGATCTGAAAAGCTTCCAATTCTATTAGATCAATGTATCTAGCAACATTTGAACTATAGGTGGGAAGTGGTAAGTTGTTTTCATGAAGTGACTGTGATATTTTCTGAAGGGAATCGACCAAATCTACTGGGTTTATAATTGAGCTATGTAAGATTTTTAGACGGGCGAAAGAGACTGCAGTTAATACATCGTTGAGAGTATCTTCAATGTATACGTAACTTTCCATTAAGCTTTCACACAAATCTAAGACATTGGCTTGAAGTTCATAAAAAGCAAGATCGTCTGTAATGAACACAATTGACTTCCTAATTGCTTCGATATTTTCCGAAAATATTTTCTCTTCGGACTGAAATTTTTGTATTGTGGTGTTAAGGTTCTTAATTACCGAAGTTGTTACTGATAATTGTCGTTTCATTAAGTTTTCAATTTGATGTTGGTCTTTAGTAATTTTGTTTATAGAGTCACTAAAGTATTCTCCGTCTGTTGCATCTAAGTTACCGGAAATAGATTTCCAAATCGATCCCAGTCCATTAATTAGTCCGCGTTTCTTTCTGTTGGTACTGTAAGTCTCAGTGTCAGCGAAAATTTCTGTATATTTGATGTTAACAGATTTTGATATTTGTTTCAGGAGGCTTACGTGAGTCTGTACTTTTGATTTGAAGATTTTAATGTTAGTTTTGTTGTCGTTAATAGTTTCTAAAAGTCTGTTCAGTATATTGTCGTTGTTAGAAATAGCGTCTCGAAAGGGGTTTAGATCTTTGTAAACAAGGAGTGTCCATTTCTCATTAGAAACTTTAAGGGTGCCTTCTTCATGGAAGAAAACTCCTATAGTATTGTTAACAGGCGTAATGGAGTACTGTTGAAGGTTCACGACTGAAAACAGTCCACAGAATCTGAAAAAAGGGATTTATTCAAAATAGGGTTTTAGTCTGTCAAAGTTAACTTTAGTTATTTGGTTTGTTTGTAAATTTATGACGGTGGCAGAGTTTTTTCGTATTGCGGAAATTTCGAAGGGGCCGTTGAATTTGTTTTCGGCTTTGTTTTTGATTTGGGACTCTTTTACGTAGACTTTGTCGCCTACTTTGTAATCGGGTTGTTTAGTAGAAACGTGTTGGTCAAATCGCACTTTAGATTTTTCTTTCTGTCTTTCGGTTTTAGCACGGGCGAGTCTGTAGTAATAGTCCATTCTGTTATTTAGGTCTCTTACGTATTTCGAAATCAGTTTTTCCTGGTTGTAAAGGGTTTCTGGAGGCCTACTTGAAGTGTGCCCAAATATGAGTTCATAGGGCGTGAAACCGGTGGTTTTATTTTTCGTGTTATTATAACAGATGATGGCATAAGGGAGGACGTTAAATGGATGTTCGTTTGGATGTTCCGCTGTATTTGCCCTTATCATTTCTGCTAAGGTCGCGTGAAATCTTTCAATAGAACCGTTTGACTCGGGATGTTGAACGCTGGAGAATGTCAGTTTTATGTCGTATAGTTGGCATAGATCCCGCATTAAAGTGTTGTCAAATTCACGTCCATAGTCACAATGGATGCGAAGTGGAGTGCCGTAATGTTGAAAGAAAATCAAAAGGGTGTTTACGACAGTTGAAGCTGTTTTGTCGTTTATGGGGTAGGCTTGTGTAAATTTCGTTAG
Source organism: Octodonta nipae (assembly GCA_034190945.1). Taxonomy (NCBI): domain Eukaryota; kingdom Metazoa; phylum Arthropoda; class Insecta; order Coleoptera; family Chrysomelidae; genus Octodonta; species Octodonta nipae. The sequence goes on from CM067221.1 coordinate 72,124,079, forward strand.
TTCGTCCCTAATAGTCAGTGCATGATTTCTAGATGGATACTCGAAGATGTCAATGTTTTCGTTCGAAAGGAGTCTTAGGTGTTTCCGTAATAACAAAAGGTGCACTTAAGTTTTTTCTACAGAACTTTACTTTTTGGCAAGTTTCGCAGGATTTGATGAATTGTTCTACAGTTTTAATTAAGCCGGTCCAATTGTATTTTTCCCTAATACGTCTGATAGTTTCGTTAATGCCACGATGGAGGTTGTTTTTACCAGAGTGGTATTGTTGTATTATTATAGGAATTTCGTCTTCGGTAGGAGTTGTAACAATGTTTTGGCAGATTTTCAGTTTGATTTCTTTGTCGGAGAGAATGAAAGATAAAATTTCAAGAATGGGAAGTTCTATGTTATTTTCTATGCAGTATGTTTCGGAGTCGTTGAATTGGTCTTGGTTGGTATAAATAATTTTGAAAAGATGTGAGACGACAGTTTCAGGGTCATAGGGCAAAGGTACAACTAAGTATTTTCTATGCCTGACAGATTTACTGGCCATGATGTTAAGAGTGTCATTACTGAAATTAGGTTCTTTCTCGAAAAAGTCATCAATAATTTTGTCGTGTAAGTCTTTAGTTTTGTTTTGCCAAAAGAATGTAACTATGCGTTTGTGGGACTTGTCTAAAAGTTGAGAATTGGATATTTCAATTTTAGAGTAATCGATTATTGACTCAGTTTTGTAGAGTTGAACAAATCGATTAAACTCAGCGATAATTCTTTCGTCATGTTCGTCGTCATTGTCAGAGTTTTCAGGTTGTTCGGAGTCAATTTCGTTGTTGGCGAAAATTTGATTTTGGAAAGGAAATCAGCACATTGCTTGAAATGGTTGATTTTGATGCGAGAAAGAGCATCTGCGTTTTGGTTTACCTTGCCGGGCTTGTACTCAATCTTATAATTGTATTCCTCTAGCTTAAGGCGCCATCTGGCTAGACGACTGCCAGGATCTTTGATGGAAAAGAGCCAAGTAAGCGGACGGTGGTCACACAGGAGTGTAAACCTTCTCCCAAAAAGATACGGTCTGTAGTGCTTAACAGCCCAAACTATGGCCAACAATTCTCGTTCGATGGTGGAATATCGTGTCTCTGCAGCACAGAGGGTGCGAGAAGCGTATGCAACAGGAAGATCTTTTCCCACAGGGCCTTGAGAAAGAACCGCTCCAATAGCAAAAGCACTAGCATCAGTAGTGAGCAGGAAGGGTTCTTCAAAGTTTGGATATATCAGGATTGGGTCAGATACAAGGGCTTGCTTCAGTTCATTGAAGGAAGACTTGCAATCTACGTCAAAGATGAATTTGACGTCTTTTTGGAGTAGTTTAGTCAGAGGTTTAGAGATCTTCGCAAAATTTGGTATGAAGCGTCTGTAATACCCAGCGAGACCAAGAAAAGATTTGATGTCTTTCGGAGTTTGGGGTTGCGGAAAGTTCTGAATACATTCAACCTTTGAAGGGTTTGGTTTTACACCTTCTTGTGTGATAAGATGGCCAAGATAAGCCACTTCTTTACGAAGAAATTCGCACTTATCAGGTTGAATTTTTAGGTTAGACTTCCGAAGTCGTTTAAAAACTTCTGTCAACCGGGAAATATTTTCATGGATGGTCGGAGAGTAGACGATGATATCATCCATGTAGACGAGACAACGTTCATTCTGTATACCCAGAAGAATATTGTCCATGACCCTCTGAAAAGTAAAAGGTGCATTTTTTAAACCAAATGGCATACGAACGAATTCGTAATGACCATTTTCGACAGAAAAGCCAGTCTTAGGAATATCTTCCTCTTGGATTTCCAACTGGTGGAACCCGGAAGCGAGATCCAGTGTCGAAAAGTATTGACACTTTCCAAGTTGGTCGAGAAGATCGGATATATTTGGCAGAGGATATTTATCGTCTACAGTCAATTCATTTAATTTCCTGTAATCGATAACAACTCGCCACTTTTGTTTACCAGAAGCATCGAGCTTCTTGGGGACGACCCATACAGGGGAGGACCAAGGGGGTGAGGAGTGCCTAATGATACCTTGTTCAAGCATTTTTCCAATTTGGGTTTTCACTTCCTCTTTATGTACTTGAGGATATCTATAGGATTTACTGAAAACGGGCTTTGCGTTGTTCGTATCAATCGAATGTTTAACCTCGTTAGTGAAAGTCAAGACGTCACCTTCAAGATAGAAAATGTCTTGAAATTCCAAACAAAGATCAGTGATTTGTTCGCGTTCTTCGTCATTTAGATGTTCAGTTCTAATTTGTTGTCTAATAGTCGAGTTTCTGTCTTTGTATTGGGGTTCATGATAATCGTCTGTATTGAAATTCAGAAGAGAGTGAGTTTTGTCAAGTGGTTCCAGTTTTAAATCAGAAAAAGTTACTGTTTTGGGCATCGCGTTAGCGTTGATTATGGAAGTTAGAAATTCACCTTTTGAGTTAATGTGTACGAGTGCGTTTGGAAGTCGTACTCTTTCAATTTCTTGAGTTGGTAAGATGGCGTCGATGTTAGAAAGATCGCATTTAAGTTTAAAGATCTTTTCTGTGCGTGCCTCAATGGTTATTTTGTTTTGTGTAGGTGTTTGTGAAGTAATATTAGGCTTAACGTTGAGTGTATCGGGTACATCAGTCAAGGGTTGATCGTTATTGGGAACTTTGTGTAAAGGGATGGTTTTAAAATTTGTTATTAGCTGTTTAGATTTTAAGTCAACTATGCATTCATAGTGTTCAAGAAAATCTAATCCTAGTATGCCGTCAAACTCAATGTCCAAATCGTATATGAAAACTTTATGTGGGTTACGTGGAGCGAATGGGATTAAAGTTGATTGTGAGATGGGAATTTTTTCGTGGGTAATACCTTGAATAGTTACCCTTTCAGGAGATCTTTGGGTGAAATTCTTTACGGTATTTTCTTTGAAGATAGAGATACCAGCTCCGGTATCAATAAGAAGTTTAAATTTAGAAGAAGCGTCAAGAATGTAATATAGATTTTTAGAGTTCACAGTAAGAAGTGGGCTTAAAGAAATAGTTGCTCCGGGAAGTTCAAGTCGGGGTTCAAGTCGTCCAGATTGAGGTTTTGAATCTGGGTTTCGACTTCGCACAAAGTTATTATCGAATCGGGGGGTTGATCTAGGCTCGGAAGCGCTAGAAAATCCTGATAATCGTGACAATTAAAAGGCTCGACAGAGGTATCGTCAAGAGTTTCTTCGAAGCCTGAATAATTTTGACTATCATCCTCGTAGTCATAAGTATTGTAATTATCGGTATAATAATACGAATATTGTGAGTAACCATCATTTTGATGTTGATTGAAATGATGTGTCCTTTCAGGACGGTTATTCGGGTTATTTTGTATAACCGAAGGACGAGAATAATTCGGGTTCATTTGAGACCTAAAAGGGGGTCTCTGGAAGTTTTGTGGACGAAACTGTTGTCCTTGTTGAACCGGGGGATTATTTGGGGGGAAGTTTGGCATTGTTTGTTGGTTAGGCCCAACAGGATTTGGTCTGTGGTTTTGATTGAATATTTGAGAATTGTTTGGATTTTTCAATCGGCAATTTACGGCTATGTGGCCTAATCGACCACAATGAAGACACTTAGGAGGTTGTGTCGGCTTTCGTGTTTGAAAGTTGGGTTTGAGAGGAACAGATTTGTTCATTTTCTGATCCTCGAAATAAGAAAGTTGAAGCTCTCTCCTAATCCGGGAGTGTGCCTCTAGAAGGTCTTTTGGGTTACTGGCACGAATTACTTGTCCTAACCGGGGTTCTAATCGCGTAAGAAGGGTATTCATGACCATAGTATCCACTAGAGTGGTCTGGGCGTCTTTTTGTTCTGGACTAAGCCCAGCAGTTTTGTGAATGCAGGAGTGCATTTTCGCACTCAATACTTGGAGACGATTGTAGAACGTTAATGGGGACTCGTTCGACAGTTGTTTTAGACGTTGTAAGTCGTGAATAAGGGAAGAGAGATCACGAGAATCTCCAAAGTGTAGGGTCAATAGTTGTTTGATTTCAAGGTACGATCCAGGGTTCCTTGAATTTATCAACTGCGCCGCTTTCCCTTTGAGTTTATTTTTGATATGGATCACCAACAATTATTTTTGATCCGCCGTGGACATATTATATGCGCAATTACACGCATCTATAAAGGTTCCCAAGGAAATTTGGTCGCCTTCAAATTCGGGTATAACGGAAAATATTTCCGTTAACCGATATCTTTCTGTTTCAGGGGTACCTGAATTTGGTGAAGCTTGTGCCATGTTTATCGATATAAATGAATTGGAATATAAGGTTTATAGAATAAAATGTTAAAAGGTGTAGAAAATTAATGAACTGTAGAATACGTTAGTGGGAATTAACGATTGTTTGAACAATAGAACAGTATGGTATAAAAAATGAAAATATCAATTCAAATAAATCAATTATTCAGATAATAAATCAATAAACTAAGTAAATCAAATATATAAAATGTCAATAAAAGAAATAAAATAAATATATCAAATAAATCAAGTAATGAAATAGATCAATACTTCATTCAAATCAAATAATAAAATCAATAAAAATCAATGAAATCAAATGTATTAAATCAAATTATTAAAAATCAATGCTCAATCAAATAATATTTACTTAAAACGAATGACGATTCACCATTACTTACATCAACAGGAACATTGAAAGCGCCGTGTTCTACGTTTGATTGCAGTGAGGACTTCTTTCAGGTTCGTTGTTCCGTTGAGGGATAGGAATCCGCCGCTACCAGTTAGAGTACTCGTGTTCTAGTAACGTTAGACGGATCCTACTGACTGCGCCAATTTGTTATATCACTCTTCCAAAATTTCACTTTTTAAAAAAGACTTTATTTATACTTGCACAATTAATAAAACTTTTAATATAAACTTGAATATAATGAAAATAATAATAAAACTTTATAACAATAAAAAAGGAAAAAAATGAGTGTTAAACTAACTAGACAAATCTGTAAGTAACAATGAATACAGACATAAGGCAATTGAACAATTTATAACATAAGAATGCTGACTAAGCTGTCGCCGCGTTTGCCGTTCTCACGATGTACGTCGTCGAAGGTAACCTGAGACGACACGTGGATGCTGACTCAGCTTGGGAACTGTTGCTAGATGGTTTCACATAAGTCGATGGAATAACTTATATAACATATATATATAAAACAGGAAACCCATTCAAGCAAAGTAACTTAACTAAAAATTATGAAATTTTTTTTGCTGCAACAGTTAAATAGTTTTTCTGAAGTTGAACAGCGAACTTACAACAACTTATACATGTACCTATTTCCCAAATTATTTTCACTTTAGCTTGGCACCGACTTCAGAAAAAGTATTTTATTGCTGCGGTAAAAAATATTTCCTTCTTTTTAGTAAAGTTACTTTTTTTTATGTATTTATTTAAATTTTTTATAATGTATTGGCTTCATTAAAGCAGTTTTGAAATCTAATTAACTTATTCGATATTGCCTAAAATGTATTTTACTTTTAACATTTATTATATTGAGTAGAATAGAGTAGGGTAATTTGATTTCGAAATCCGTATATGTATTAACAAAGATTTGCATATGACATAACTTAGGTGGATCCAGTATATTGTCGATAATTTGAGAATAATCATTTTTTAGGTCTGGTAATTATATTGACAATCATTTTGTTAGTGGAATCTTAAAATAAATCATTATACAATTTTTAAAGTGATTCTACTAAACTTCGTTTAATAACAATTTAAGTTATTATTAAAACTAAAGGTATTTAACATATCCAAAATTTATATACTTTGTCCAATGTAGTATACAATTTGAAAAAGTGACACGAAAGTTTATTATAAAACAATTAGATGCATTTTATAACTCTAATTAATCTTGTTTGATGATAATTTTAGATATAGCAAAATTCATGTTCAGCTGTTAAACCTCGTAAGTAACAGTTAAAGATTACAATATACGTTTCTGACCATGCAATTTTTTATGAAGGATAACTTATTCTCTAAATAATATTCATACCAACGTTTTCCGTTTGAATCCAACTTAATACCATACATTCATCTCGAAATTGATTAACTGACATATATTTCGATTTAATTCCAATATGGTTTCAATTTATTACAATTTTTAGTGATACGGCATAATTGGATGCAGTTTTCAATTTTAATAAAGTTTGTTTAATAGCCATTTCAGATATTATAAAAAGATAAAAGTACCTCAATTTTAACCAAAGTTGCTATATTTTTTGGGACCTAGTATATAGTTGGAAAAGTTACATAAATACTGGTTATAAGTGCAATGGCATAATTAGATGCAGTTTTTAATTCTACTTAATACTTACTTATAATAACGACACAATAATAGGTATAATTGTAGATACTAGTGATGTAACAGTTCTCGTTTGATGCTTGAAAACTAGATCCAGTATCCAAAATAATTTAATATACGGGCTGGACTAATACACGACAATGTTTCATTGATGGCAACTTAAATGGTTCGACATATTTAAATTGTTTCATTGATGGCAACTTAAATGGTTCGACATATTTAAATTTATTAGAAAACAGTGTTATTCCTGAGCTGGTTTTTCCTTTTAATTTAGAAATTTCATTATTTGAAACTTTTTGGCAATAACAGTACCCCAAACAACAATTTGGCTGCAACCTGATGGATCATCACTTTACTATGCGCGTGAGGTCAGCGAATACCTAAATAATGTGCTTCTCAGAAGATGGATTCGAAGACGTAATTTTCTCGAATGGTCCTCGTGATCATCCGATATAAATCCTTTATACTATTTCCTATATGATTATTAAAAAAAACACTTTTTATAAAACAAAATCTACCAATACTCACGAATTAAAGTATTGGATTACGCTACAGATAAGAAAATTGAGCAGTCTGATATGCTGAGCATCTGCTATAACGGCATTTATGCCTTCCGAAAATCACTATTTGATTAAAACTTAATCATGTACCTTCATTTAATACTGCACAAATATCTAAAAATTTGTCTTCTGTTGCTGCCATGATTTGGATACTTTTTGAATAAAAAAATATATCATTAATTACTTCACTAATGTACTGACTGTTGACCTCGTTATGGGATATCTGTTAAGATGTGAATTATTAAATTATTATACCATTAATCAAATTAAACGAGTTTGATCAAGTCATAGACGAATGTATTATTATATAACTCAGAAATTCTGACATTAATGTTAAGGGAGTATTGCATGAGAAATACGCAGTGTCTTTTAAAGATTTGAAGTAGAAAAACCAACTTGGTCATCTAGTTGAAATACCAAAAAAAAAACGGTTTATCTCGATTTCCTGTGGAAAAAGTTGTAGCTAAAAAAATATCTACAAGTTCTAGTTTAAATTTTTTTCACATAACCTCAAAATTTATGTGAAATTTTGTAAAAAAAAGTTTTTGGTTTTCATGTTTATCTTTTACAAAAAAATCGAAATTTGGTGAAAACTTACCTTTTTATATCCCAAACACATTGTAATTTTTTTATTCTAATTTTTTTTAACTTATTTTCACTTAATATCGAGATAGCACCCAAATTCTCACGTCAAGATAATCTGCTTACGGTAAATGTTCTCAGAAAACACAACGAAACGAAAGACACTGGAATCTAATCCGTTCCGCACTTCTCTATGAAAAACCTTTTGATGGACTAAAATTTTCCGTAGGTATATAAGTATAATCTTAAAATAGTAATAAATAGGCATCTATGCATATAATTTAATAAAGATTCTATAACTTTCACAAAATATTGTCGATCTCTTATTAAATATTAACTTTATTAACTTAATTTTCTGAGAACATTTACCATAGTAATGTATTGACTTTTTTACACCATCAAAAAGTAGAGATTTCAATGAAAAGCCCACTGACTTTTTAAAAAAAGCCGATATTTTGACGTAAGGACTTTCAATTGAGAATTAGGGCTATTTTTCGATATTAAGTCAAAATAAGGTGGAAAAATAAATATTTTAAATAAAAAAACTGCACTGCATTTGGGACATACAAAGTTTAAGTTTTCACCAAATTTTTTGATATTTTGTAAAAGATACATTTTGAGATTATGTGAAAAAAATGTAAACACAAAAGTTATAGATATTTTTATTACCTAGTACTTTGCTATTTAATTTTTTTTCCACTTAGTCCAGTCATTTAAGCTTAAAATAGGTAAGAATCTCGGAATTTGAGATACCCAGCTGTAAATCTGTAAATACGTGTATATTGACACCCTAAAAGTTGTATCAAAACCTAAATATGGTAGGGTGTACGCAACTAATAAATTTCAAGGTCAAAGTTTACAAAAAACGGTTTTTTGCGCTTTTTTGCAAATATCTCATTTCCTATGGGTTTTTTCTATTTGTATTTATTATCAATATTGTAGAATACAAAATTCTCTACAAATTATGTTTAAAAATTTTTATACGGTGAACCGTTTTCGAGATAGAGGGCGGAGAGCGCGCGGTTACAGCATCACTTCAGGTCAACCGGTGCCTCCGGTCAAATTTTTATTAACTATTATATTATATTTTATCATTATCTTAATGCATTCAATCTATATCTATCCAATAATACTGATAACCGTTTCCTAAAATTAAAAAATAATTATGGGAAAATTTTAAACCATAATATAATTATATTCCCATTTTAAAATTCTTCCACTACGTCAAAAATTATACTTGGGAATTATATTTATATTATATCTTCGTTAAATGCATTACGTCAAGTCTACAAAACTTAATAAACCTGGGCAGCTTCCAAATATTCCACCAACAAGTGCAGCTACTCATCAACATTTCAAACGTTTATATTATCAAGTTCAAACTTGGTTAGGGGATGATTTGGAACCCCAGGTATGGGGTTAGGCAATGCGAAACGATTTTCTGGAGCCTATCATGACAATTTTACCACCTGCTCCAAAAGATATGCTAAATACAATATTCTGCAACTGCAAGAGTGGTTGTGGTTGCGAGGATGCAGGAAAGCGGGCTTGCAATGCTCTTTAGCTTGTGGCCCCGAAATCATGGAAAACTTGAGAGAAATGTCGTTGAAGACGATAATGAAGACCAGTTTGAAATTTACCAGCAGCCGAAAGACGACGAAGAAGAGGTAGAAGATGATTAAAATTATATATTTTAGTTTTTATACCATTTATTCCATTTTTACTTTTAATAAAAATAAATGTATTGAATTGAAATTAGAAATTGATATTTTTTAATAAAAAGATTAATTCATAATTTATTTGTTTTTTTTTTCATCATGCAAGAAGTTATTAAGATTAATAAGGCTAAAATTCAAATATAATTCCTATATTTTCATTAACAATTCTGCAATTACATGGGCAGGTAAGTGTTGTTAAATATCCGGGGACACCGGTTGACCTGAAGTGATGCTGTGACCGCGCGCTCTCCGCCCTGTATCTCGAAAACGGTTCCCCGTATAAAAAAATTATTTAAACAAAATTTGTAGAGAATTTTGTAATCTACAATATCGATAATAAATACAAATAGCAAAAAAAACATAGGAAATGAGATATTTACAAAAAAGCGCAAAAAAACGATTTTTGTGATCTTTGACCTTGAAATTTAATAGTTGCGTACACTATATCATATGTAGGTTTTGAGACAACTTTTAGGGTGTCAATAGGCAAGTATTTACAGACTTATAGCTGGGTATCTCGAATTCCGAGGTGAACTTACTATAATGACTGAACTAACAGGACTTGTAGTGTTGCCCTTAGAACGCCCGTAAATTATTTTTCCTTTCATTTTTGTTGTATTCTCTTCCTTTTCCAATGGGTTACACCCTACTATTATTTTATTTCACATTTTAGCATTTTCAAAAGTTTCAGCCCTGTTCTGTACGTAATTTCAGACAGCAAACCAAAATCTGTTTGATTTAGAACGACATTATTTTATAATATCAGGATTTGTATATTAAGTGCATTTATAGTAGAAAATTTATAAAATATGAGTCTCGTAAATATCGTGAAGTGGCACCTACCACAGTTTGTTCAAGATCTTTATCGTGGTAATGTCGCTTATATCAATTTGAACCGGTAAAATACAGTAACCAAAATGGCGGCATTATCCTGTTCAAATTCTGTTCTAGGACGCATGGTTTACGCATGGTTACTTATTAATGGAAAAAATAATAGATGCTCACTTAAGCAATATTACAACACTGTATAATGTATGAACATTATATTAACTGAGCAATTGATCTTCTTATTTATTCAACGTTATAATAGAAATGTGTTTTCTAAAAAAACATGTTACGTATATAGGAAACACCCTGTAATATAAAATAATTAATACTAATTTTTGTGCAATATGTATGTCAAACAATGCGCAAACCACGTTTTCTGCAATAAACGAAAATAAAACACATCTATTATGAGAAATCTGATCCGATGAAGGTGACATTTCCGAAGTTTAGCACTCTAAATCTCGAAAACTAGTCATACAATTTTAATAATATTCTGCTTAGTAAAACACTGAATATTTGTTAACGTAAAAATGTAATAAAATACAAAGTTGACGTAGAGTATTTAAAACTACGGGGTAGTATAAAAAAATACATTTTTTCAATATGTATAGTTCTTGCAATCAGTTAAACATCCCGTAAAGTATAAAGAGACAGATAATATATCTGTTTAATGTCTTATTAAAATTGCAGCACAAATGGTTTGTACAGGGTGACTCATTAATAAGAAAAAATAATATATGCCTTCTTTAGCTATATTTATGGCTCACACTGTATATTATATGAAGCACACCAAAGAAATTATTACTTTAATGAGATATTAATTGTGCATTAACATCTTATGTTTTCGAGGTTGTAATAAAAAAAAGATTTTTTCCAAAGTCACGTTACGTATTTATTAAATACCCTGCAATCTACCAAAACTTATGGTAATTGTTTTGTGAAATATTTATGTCCAATAATGTACAAATCACAATTTCTCCAATAACTGGAAATAAAGCACGTCTATCATTGGAAATCTGATATCAAAAATGCGGTATTCTCGGTATTTAACACGCTGTATCTCAAAAATTAGTCATAGAATCTATTTGAGCCCATGAACTCTTTTTGTCAGAACATTAACCCCTACAACATAACAAAATTTCAAACAATTTGACGAATGTCCATTTTTCCATAAGAAAGGTGCCTGGTCCTTTGAGATGCGGATACGTTCAGAATAACAGCACTTTCGATGAAAATTATGGATTTTACAAATTTTCCAAAGGTTTCGAAGTCTAATTTAGGCCCCATTTTTAATGACAATTAGGTAAGGTAAAGAGGATAAATATAAAATTTTTACAATTTCAAACTAAAATTATTGACAATACGAACTGAAGCAAATAGAATTTATTGTGATATGAGTAATTAAAATCTAATAATAAATTAAGCCTGCCAAACATAAAAAATAAAAACAGACATCAAATTAATATAAAGAACAAAGGTTAGGATTTCATTATCATATAGTATTAATAAACAAAATCGTTATATTTTACGTACTGTTAATATCACTTTCATTTGTCTTTAATATTTTCAGTATACAGTAAAATTTATTTTTAATTATTAAATAATCCATCAAATTTTTGATCTATGTTTACGATGGACATATTATTCTGTAATAATATTTTGTGTGCTCCATTTACGATTTGTGATTGTGGGGCTTTGTGACAATAATTGCTTTTGTTATCACTATTTCTTCATTATCAAAAAAAAAAAAGATAAATAAAGCTCTAGATATACTTTTGCAACTCCGAAAATTTTTGGATAGGATTGACTGTAACTCGTGCTCACAATTTAGTATCTTCTTATATGCTTTGCTTCATATTATGCCATTCTTTCAGGAAATAATCCTGTGGCTAATTTCATCAAAAGTATGTTGTGTGGGGCAAAAAAGTGGGTAGTTAAAAAACTGCAAAAGGTGATTTATTGAAGATGAACATTGATTATTGAGGGGCCTATCACTTTCTAAGTAATCCCTTATACATGGACCTATAAATTCATCAATTATGAATTCAGATAATATATTCACAGCAGCAAAAACACACACTGAGAGAATACAATGTCAGTAGGCAGTTGTAGCAGAAGGAATACAATTTTTACATTTAGGATCTTCTAACCATATCTGATGTGGAGCAGTCCATAGGTGTTATAAAATTTACTAATAAAATGTAATACTACTTCAATAATGCATTTTTTTAGTGTAACAATTTCCGATTTTGTGAAGTTAATATTAAGTATTGTGTTTCATATCAGTTCTCTTGGTGACTGAAACTTTAAAATAAGTAGAATTCCTTTGATTAACTCAATGTTAATATGTCAAACATTCAACATCTAATATAGATTTTTATTATAAATTAATCTAAAAAAATCTGGAGAAATTATGCAGTAAGTTGAACGGAAACCAATTAGTAACAAAATAATTTTAGTATTTTCAAAAATTTGAAATAGTATTATTCAAAAAATTATTCGCTAATGGGACGAAAGTAGAAATGCGAAATGGAGCAACTGAAAAATGTGTCACTCAGGTTTATAGATATTTCTAATCTGAAACGAATGTCATCGTAATATTTAACTGCATAAGGGAATTGCGTGTAAGATGACAAACAAATTTATTCCGATCGATATAGCACGTTGGTTGGTTCAAATTACATTCGCATTACGAGTTGGAAACTGCGCTGATCTGAGATAGTTTAGGATATGAGTGGAACAGATGGTGTCGGAAATTGTTATGAAAGATATTCTTCAGATAATACAAGGATAACGTTAGTAATCCGAATAATATAAAATCTAACTATCTAGTACATGCAAGAAATAATTAATTAATTAATTTAGTATGTTGCAATAATTCCAGTGCTCTTAAGAAAAAAAAATGAAAAGATTGTTTGATGCAACTGATGATGCCAATGGTATTAAATTAAAATATTAAAATGTGACAGCAGGACTACCGATTGAGGAAAGGGAAGAAAATATTTACTGTAAAGAAATCAAGCAGTTCAATATTACTTACAATAATTTAAACAAATCCATTTTAAGCGAAGCAAAAATTAAGCAGAACTCTATTGTCCAGGTTGTAGATATATATTTGCCAAATGATGAAGAATTTCAAGAAACAAGACAATTATAAACCAAGGTGCTGTTTAATGTTTAGCGAATTACATGTTATAGATACTATTAACACTGTTTTTGAAATAAGTGAACTGCCTGATAGGCAAGGTGTCAATTGGTTTTTGCTGGATAATAATTTAACTATTTTATTAATTAATGTGAGAAATTTAAATTCTAAATGGAAAATAGAAATACTGATTGATATCTTGAACGTCAAGCTAGATGTTATAGTTTGTACAGAAACCTGGCAATTAGTGAGTTTCTAATTTTATTAAATTGGTAATTATGACTGTTATTACAGTTATGGTATAAACGAAGCTGATGTGGTAGTAATGTATTTAAAGAAAACTTATAAATGTAACACTGATATTGAAATCATAAATAATGCCAAAATACAATGCTAGACATAGACAATGTGAAAATCTCGGCTTTTTATAGACAAAAATTAAAAATGAGTATAAGCCATATTTTAATAAAATTACCCGACCTGCAAGAAATAATGCTTCGCAGGGGTACTTTGGACATTTTTATAAAGGCTGATATTAGGCCTTGTACATACATGGATATTATGCCCGATCATCACGCCTTACTTTTGTCCATTAATTTGCCTAAGAAGTAAACCCGAAATAAATAAATTCGTTGACTACAATTCCGCAGTCTCTTATACTAGCAAAACACCTTGGTTAAACTAGGCGAGAAATGATCAAAATTTAGCTACATGTAAGTTTATTGATGGGGTTAACCATTCGTGTAGTTTTTTGATTACTTAATCAAAGCCTCCATAAAGAGTATATGAAATGTTAAATAAGCTCAGAAAGAATCAGTTTTTTTGTTACCAAAGGACCCCTATATAATATTTGGAAATGGCATCCGCAGAATAAATACTTGAAAAACGAATACAAAGCAAATATACTAAGATACTCCAGATAATTTTAAGAGCAAAGTATAAATACGAAAAAGAAAAAATAATGGAAAAGTCAGGAAGTACTGAATGCATCTGGAACTACATAAATGGTAAGTTAAATAAAAAGAAGATAACCCTGAATTTCTGAGTTGTGACAGGTAAAACTGAAGATGAAAAGCTATGGCCGAGGTTTTAAATAAATATTTTAAGAAGATAGGAATTGAAATTGCCGATAAAATTATTGGCCAATTTCGTGTACTCCATGAATATGACAGCTAACAGTTGTTGAAACAACGTTGAGTGTTTTAAACAAATGTTTGTTGCTATAATGTAAACCTCTGTTTTTATATATTTGTGACACGCCAAAAGTTCCACAGCATTTTAACGTGTAATTTTCCGAATTGCGATTTGTATTGTGTAAATTCAGTTTACCATGATTTTAAAGTTTGTAACGTCGTACAACTGAAATTTCCTCTTTCCAATAGTTCTCTCTATCTTTTGGACTTACTCAATGAAAATGTATGACGGGACATGCTTTTTGATGAAGAGAGAGAAAATTGTAATCTCTAATCTGTATTTCGCAAAGGACGCCGCCGGAATCCTTATGTAAATTGGGTTCCGGTCAAATGGTTTGAACGTAAGTGGGTTTTGTAGTTTTTGAGTACTAGATCAAATGTGTCAATGGCTATCAAGCCCTAAAAGTTTGTCTTTCAAAGTTATAGCTCGCTGAAACTGCAATGTTTTAGATTTCACTACTTGTATAGTATAGTAAAATAACAGTTACACCTGCCATGTGTATAACCCATATTCATGTAAAAAAATCATTTTATGCTATACCCCTCAGAAAGTGAAATCTGAAGCATTGTATTTCATGTTTTCTTGGGAAATAACACCACATCAAAATAAAAAGCTGTTTATTGAAAGAAAATACTAACATTTAAGTTGACACGAGAAAAATTTGGTTGTTTTTAAATACATAGGCAGCTCAAAAAATTCTGAAGATCATGTATTAAGTTAAACAGCTTTAAAGTTGAAAAAATTTGAAGGTGTTGTCCTTAGAATTTATAACTGGCGTTCCTAGGTACGACTTTCTTATAAGATAGCACATTGGCCAAAAATGCGATCAAATAATTCTGCTGTTTCAGTGATCCCATTAACTACATAAAGGAAAACCTAGGAAAAACCTTATGAACTATCGATTTGTCAAATTGTCGTTTCTTCATGTAATTCTTGTGTTCATTTTGTCAAATTGTCATTTCTTTATGTAATTCTTGTATTCATTGTGTCAAATTGTCGTTTCTTTATGTAATTCTTGGGTTCATTTTTGCATGGGAGCTAGGCCATAAAATACAATTTAACAATTCAACTATACTTCACAAAGAACAACATAACACAAAACGAAAAATAAAAGAGTCTGCCTTAATTCTTTTGAATGAAGACGATTGTATCGCTTCTGCTTCTGCAGAATTCAATCGTATCTGGTTACCGACAATTATGTAAGAAATTATTAATGGTAATCTCTTTTTGAACAACCCAGTATCGGGATAGTTCATAAGGTTTTTCCTAGGTTTCCCTTATGACGTTAACGGTATCACTGAAACAGCAGTGCATTTTTGGAGAATGCGCTATCTTATAGCAAAGTCGTACCTAGGAACGCCACTTATAAATTCTAAAGACAACTCTTTCAAAATCTTCAAACTTGAAAGCTGTTTAACTTAATACATGATCTTTAGATTTTATTGTGCTACCTGTATATTTTTAAGAACAACAACATTTTTCTTATGTCAACTTAAATGTCATAAATCAAATTATCAATTTGTAATTTACATTTTCAATACATATTTTAAAGCCAGTGACAACGAAGCCAGAATCGACTTTGAAACGTTTGGTATTTTCTTTCAATATTTATTTTTTATTTTAATGTGGTGTTATTGCCAAAAAAAATAATAAAGAATATGCAACAAATAACATTTAGAAGACAATAAAAGCATTGTAGCTTCAGCGAGATATAACTATTAACCACCAATTTTTGGGCATTGATGCTCAGTGAAACTGTTAATCTACTGGTCAACAAAAGCCTCCTGTCAAACAGTTGAAACCAAATGTTTGGCAGAAGTCCAATTTACATAACATAAGAATTCTGGCGGCGTCCTTTACTGTTTTTGTGCAATTCTGTCTTCATTGACAAATAATCTTTGCAGTATTTCTTATGGTAATAACAAAAATATTGATGTGAAGTTTCAAATAAAAAATATTGTTAAACGGATATTTTTATAATTTTAATATAAAAATGAACTAGAGATATATTTGGTAAGTTTAATTGGTTATATATTGTTAATATTGGGCACCAAGTATCCAAGTTTTTCTTACCTTACATGTTAGGGTGCAAATTATTTTTGATCTTCGGGATTTTCTATTAAGGTAGTGAGAACACTGAATTCGTTATCTTTGGTTATTTCTCATTTTTTTTGTTTTTGAGCGTAGCAAACACTTCCTGTAGCAGTGACTCTTCCCTTGGATGATGCTCTCGATCAGGATATTTTGCTTTGTATGTTCGACTTGCCAATAATTGATTTTTAAAGTCTAAGAATCAATACCATATCGATCATTTCAGTTTGAGTAAAATTACCCATTTTCTCTAACGTAATTTAACAATTAAAACTAAATATAGTGTAGAGAACAATTATTATAGTCAAGGTAAAATGAAGTTGAAAGAACTTTACCGTTTGTTTTCCATTGCCAACTTTACTTCTGAATGCTAGAAAACATTCCATAGTAATTGAGGACTAATATGAAAGTATTAGAAATCTATATATAAATAGGCTAAGACAAAACGATTAGGTACCATTTTCTCCTCTGTCTCTCAACCGATTTTCTTCATTTTTGTTTTGTTTAGTAGCTACTGACGACCTTCAGTGCAGAATGCTAATCTTAATTTATAATATTGGTTCATTCATTAAATAAAATATAATAAAAATTCATTATTTACGTCAATAATGTCAATGCCAAACAAATGAATGTGCCGCGTGCCGCTGCCGCCAGACTCAAACCATTGAGTAATTATATATAGACAGACCAATGCTATTATATACTTAGAGCATGTACTTCTGGAGGTGGCATGCAAGCGTTGTTATTGTTTAGTGGGTAAAGTAATCGTTGAATATCATAATTATACAGGGCGATTCCAGATATGTTAGAAATAATTTTTTTAATGGGTGGCACATAAGCAGTTGCATATTTAGGGTGTTTAAAATATAGAGTAGAGTGCAATTATAACTAATAAAATAATTATATAGGGAAGCCCATTAGCGGTTGAATTTACAGGGTTCTTGGAATATAAGGGGCAGTAAAATTACGGTTATACAGGGTGGTGCAAAAAATGTTATACATAGATGCATATACAGGGTGGCGGAAATGGAAATGCAACATTTCGTAACCCATAAGAAGTTCTATATATAGTTAAGATGAAATATAGGGTAAAAGGAATTATAGATATACAGGATGGTGATAAAAAATGTTAGAATAGGAATTGATTTTTAGAGTAGACCACGAAGAGTTCCATACATATAATGATTGAAATATAGGTCGGAGTAGAATTATAGTTACAGAAGATAATTAAAAATTTCATAAACAAAAAGAGTAAATATGGTGGGTCATAGGCAGTGGCATATACAGAATGGTTTACCCGGTGGTTGAAAAATGTTAAAAAATATTATGCGTGGTCTATAAGCAGTTGCATATACAGGGTGGTGGAAATATATAATGAGATGGAATTATTATAATGAGGATTTTAATAAATGTTAGAGAATTGAGTGCAATTATAGCTATACAGGGATGTTAGAAAAAATAAATATGTAGGGTAGCCCATTAGCAGTTGAATTGTTGTCATATTAAATTAAGAATTACGAATTTGAACACAAATAAAGTTCTATGAATTATATCTGAAAAAAACTTGAATTTCGTTACTTATTTGTAGAAGCGAGATGTAAGACCGACATCTAGGATTTTCGAGGAAACTATCACACAGATGTTCCGAATCTGGATCCGTTCCGTGTAATTGCTGTTCTCCCTAAAGTCCTAGGATAGAATGTCACCATAAAATTTTCATGTTACTTAACCTGCCAGAGATATTTGACACAATTGGTCGAATTTCGACCACTGGGCGACAGCTAGTACATATAGAAATTCTATGGCATGGTAATTAAAATCCACGGCCTTCTAAGATCAAAAATAATTTAAATAATAAGAAAGCACACAAACAATCTGAGGAAAATATTAGAAACAGATACACATAACCTGATAACGTAGATAAGGAAATTGAATGAGTTATCAGGTAACGTGAAAAGAGATTGGGGTTCCATTTAAAAAATCAAGTTATCCATGGTTTAACTTGTTAATATTGGAGTGACAATATGTGGCATATTAAAAAGGGTTCGTGATTATCATGTTTGCACTTGGCAGTATGGAGGGTGGTCAATAGTTTAATCCAATTGAAGCCTCCTAGGTTACCAGGCAGCTCTCATGTTCACCTGTTTCTAGATGTCAATATTTTGAAAAAATTTAGGTAACATGCTTGGTGAATAAAGTCTTAGTAAAATTGACAGAGGAATCAAAATATGAGGATTTTCCATTTAAAAAAATGTAACTTCAATATGAATGACCCTGTATATGTCTGGGAATTCCGGTGAAAGTATTTTTAGTTTAGATCTCACACTACCCCTCACACTATTAGCCCTTCCTGTATAACTGCCTATGGGCGACCCATTAAAACGTTTAGACACTAACGTATTTTAAACCACCTTGTATAATTATAACTCGTCACCGCTTTACTTCTCAATGAATGTAGGTATGCAACTGGTCTACATTACATTTTTTTAATCATTTAAAAACTGCTATGAAAATTAAAGATTAATTTAAATCGTTAAAGAATTTCAGAAAATTCTTAGTGTCCTTAGTGTCAGTAAGTCATACAGGCTAGTCGCAATAGGAAAATAAAAATAAACAGGTTGTTAAATGTTTGCCAACTTTCCGCTTTATTATATTCAAATCTTCATCAGGGATTGCATTTGTTATTGTTTGCCAGGTTGAAAAAATAATAAATCATCACTGGCATTTACAATATATAATAAAGCGAAACGTTGGCAAGCATTTAACAACTGTTAATTTTGATTGTCCTATTCCGACTAGTCTGTTTGGCTTATCCTTAAAGAAGTTCAAATATTACTTTTGTAGTCATTATTAACACATAAACATTAAAAGACAGTCATTCCCTTAGGAGAAAGATTAGTAAAGGCGTCATGATTAAACATCATTTGTGGATTGCTTCATAATGATCGTTTCTAAGAGCTAGCAATAATAACAGCATCACTAACGCCATCTCGAGTACCCATTGTCGAAATAGCACAACAGCATGGAATTAATTATTTATAGTCTGTTTGCAATCATTCAGTGAGATACCGTATTGTCGGCACAATATGTCTTGCAATTATCTCATTCGTCAATTATTGGTATGTGCTAAATATTATAACGAAGAAATTTATTTCTATGCTTCAGTTGTTTGGTAGTTACAAAAAGAAGTAAAATCGCATAAGTTACACGGTTTTCTTTGTGAGAAATTTCTTGCCTCCTACATTATCAATGTATAAAAAGCAATATACAGGGTGTTCCTAAATTGGAGGTACAAACGAAAAGGGGAGATTGCTTGAATAGTTTTAGGTAGAAAAAGTCTCATAAACATGGGTCCGCAAACGTTTCGTTTTCAAGATACAGAGTGTTAAAGTTTGAATTTTTTTCAAGTTTTTTTCTCATAGTATCTGCACTTCACAAGACATTCAAATGAAATTTGGCACAGATATTACAATTAAGAGTTTACACCTTGTGACATGCCAATTTGGATTGCAAATCTATAGGGTGATATTTTTTCGGGAACACTGTCCACTGTTGTCCTTCAGAACTTTTTTTTGGTGAGCCACTGGTACTTTCAAAAATTGTAAAGAAAAGCTTTGTTGTTATACCAAACTTTATGTTCTCTTGTAGTTTTGTCGTATCTACTACCGGTTTCGAGAAAAATATTTTGAATGATTCTCTTGAAATCCTCAGAAAATTCCGAATTGTCATAGAAATCTAGTTACCTATCTAGTAGGCTGTGGTGAATGAATAAATTTATTGTTAATTTTGACACATCAAATTAAACTCCTGTGTTTTGAAAATTAAAGATGGTTGCATTTTAATATAAAAACATGCCGAATTTTACGAATTCCAAAATGGCTGACATGCATTTCATGTATGGTCTTGCAAATGGTAATTCAAGAGAAGTTATTCGTCTCTACATGGAACGCTATCCCAATAGAGTGATGCCTGGTCATCGGATGTTCTCTAATATTCACAGGCGTCTTTCAGAAACTGGATCTTTTTTTGCGAAAAATATTAATGCAGGTAGACCACGAAGTGTGAGAGCACCACGACTTGACGATGCAGTGCTGAACGAAATAGAAGAACATCCAGGAACCAGTACAAGAAAAGATAGTGTTACCTTAAATACAAGTCATCAAGTTGTTTGGCGGATCTTGCGGGATTCTTTGCTCTATCCTTATCACATTCAGAGGGTGCAGGCGCTCTTGCCTCAAGATTGTCATTCAAGAATTATTTTTTGTCAGTGATACCTCAACAGACTATTGAACAATCCTAATTTTGATTGCCAAATCCTATTCACTGATGAAGCCTGTTTCTCAAGGACTTCAATCATAAATTTTCCTAATGAACACATATGGGCTGAGGAGAATCCACATGAAATTGCAGAAGCTTATTTTCAAGAGGAATTTTCATTAAATGTGTGGGTTGGTAATATTGGCGATTATTTGATTGGTCCTTTCTTCTTGCCAGGGAGACTTACTGGTGAATCATACAGACATTTTTTAGACGTGAAATGTGGTTCAGGTACGACGGAGCTCCTGCTCATTTTTCACTTTTGGCTAGGGAGTATTTGAACGAAAATTATGTAAACAGGTGGATTGGACGAGGTGGACATCAGCCATGGCCAGCCAGATCCCCATAGTTTAGATTTCTTTCTATGGGGCCATCTGAAATCTCTAGTGTACATAACGCCAGTGAATACCGTAGACGAACTGAGGAATCGTATAATAGGGGCGTTTGATACAATTAGGAATACTCCAGGAGTGTTTGAAAGAATTCGATCGTCTATGAGAAGAAGAACAGAAGCTTGTATAAAGGTTGGGGGAGGACATTTTCAACAATTGCTGTAGTTTAGTTCCTTTGTTGTTATTTAGATTTTTTATTATGATTAATTTTTGAGTTGTACGTTTCTTGCAGTAATACATTTTTTTTGATGATTATACCAGTTTATCGAATCAAGAATCATTGCTAGTTTAATAATTCAAAATTTTTTTCTCGAAACCGGTAGTAGATACGACAAAACTACAAGAGAACATAAAGTTTGGTATAACAACAAAGCTTTTCTTTACAATTTTTGAAAGTACCAGTGGCTCACCAAAAAAAAGTTCTGAAGGACAACAGTGGACAGTGTTCCCGAAAAAATATCACCCTGTAGATTTGCAATCGAAATTGGCACGTCACAAGGTGTAAACTCTTACTCGTTTGCGGACCCAAGTTTATGGGACTTTTTCATCCTAATACTATTCAAGGAATCTCCCCTTTTCGTTTGTACCTCCAATTTAGGAACACCCTGTATATCGTACCATTAACATTTGTGGATAAACGCTAAAACTTGCCCAGCCAATAATTTTTTTTTCGGTTCTGATTAAATATTACAAAAAAGGAAAAGTAAGCTATAATTGCCTTTATCATATTAGATTTTTTTCTGCAAATGGCATCGTACTTGAATCAGAGGCTTACATTATAATTTTGATAGTAATAAAGGCAACAAAAATATAATAATGCATTTTGATGAATGATAATAAATAATGTTTGTTTGTTCTTCAGGAAAGTTGTTCAAATTGTTCACCGTTTGTAGTGTGACAACTGCCCACTCTCTGATATATTGCAATAAATTAATCTTGAATCATTTCGGGAGTCACCATGTTCAACTTGTGTCTAATGCGTTCCATCACATCCTGAAAATTGTCTGACCTTTTGAAATTGCTATTAAACAATGCCTGCCTCACATTGATTTCTTGTGGTTTCACCATTATTAAAATTTCTGTGTTTTCTCTGTGCTAAACGAGTCATTTCTATATGTAATATTAGCTAATGTCAAGTAAGAAACCATGTAGGAGAACCGACAGATGTTTATAACTCAAAGCAATTAAAGGAAAATAACAGGTACAAAAACTTTTTATTTTGTTATTCAATAAGGACTTTTCACTGGTAAATTAGTTAGTACAAAAAAAGGATAATTATTAACCGAATATCTTACTTATTAGACCAAGGAATCGCCAAAAAACAAATTCCTGGAATGATTAAAGGGATTCTGTCTCTGTCAAAGTTCACTTCTGATTGGTGCTTGTTTGCGGCAGACAAATGACATTTGGCTATAATAGCGTGCATCTCTAGCCAGAGATATACACGTCCACTCGGTTTTCTTTCTCTCTTATCTAGATTGACGATTCTAATTGTACAAGTTTAGAGCATATACTTCTACAGATAGCTTGCAATGAACGTTTATCCTGCCAAGATTAAAACGAGAGGGCAATAAAGAGAGCATCATGATATCGCACTTGGTGAACGGAAGCAAACAATGAACTACATACTGGACAAATTTCATTGACAGCAGGAACGAATTATATGAAATGGTCTCTTCCTCTATCGATTTTCCTCTCTATTTCGTCAGCCAAAATATTTGTGCATTGCAGACTACCTCCAGAAGTATAAGTTCTAAGTTACAAGGGCCCATACATAGCGCACTCTATCTTTAATCTAAGTCGGTTTAGGTATTACCTCCGACTGTATCTGTACTTTGATTAAATCAAATATCTGTTTATAAAGGGTGTTTTGTCTTACTGGGCACAAATAATTCTGCAAAACTTCAAAAAACTGGTTTCTACATATTCCACGAGATGAGAGGTTTAAAAAAAATTGTTACAATTCTGTGCTATAAATTCCGATAATGTCAAGGTCTGTTCTTCACTTTGCTTCTGTGAAGACCAATTTAGTGTAAGTAAACACAACATGCATTCTGTTTACACTAAAATCATTCCATTATGGTTATCTATTTAAGTAAATTAATTCTTTGTAAATTGTTTATCATGATAAAACAAAGTGTTGAATACTAGAAGACAACAGAAACCCTACTGTGAACTCATATATGATCGCTGAACCAAATAGGGAACTTACTTTAAGTCATTTTTTTATGGACAGATTATGCAAATTAAGTTATTGAGGTCATCAAGTTTTCTTCACCTGCCTTTGCTATTTAAAATGGAAATTTTCTTTTGCCTTTTTTATAAAATTAATTTGTATTGATTTTTTATACAAAATGATCATAAAATTTAATTATCTTTTAGGATTTTACCAGCCCGATCTATATTGTGAATACAAAATACCCTATTCCATGATAAAGGCATAATGATTTGCAGATTCCATATATATTAGAATTCAACTGAAAATAGCCAAGGAACTGGATTTAAAAATCATTTCGAACAGCAAATACTTCTAACGCTGTAAATATATTTTTTTCGAAAACAAATTATGAATTGGCATTCTTGCTGTTTACAAACTTCCTGAAAAATAAATCAGCAAACGACTACTTTATGAAGAAGGGAAACTTCTCTAACTAGTTCAGTTGTTTTAATAAATACTTAATGCAATTTGTGTAGCAAAATTACCAGGCCAGCTAAAACTTTTATCTTTAACGAAGCAACATAGCTGAGTAAATTCTATTAAGGGACAAGTGGAACAACTTCAGTCAGGGAAAGAGAAAGAGGATTCCGGTAAAAATTGAATAAATGAGTTATCACGGCAGTTTTTCCCTTAACCAAAGGTAATAATAAGTCCAAGACTAAAAAAAATGTAATTAGCATTATAAGTAAGAGTATAATAGTTTCACTAAAATGTGTTCTCCTTAATTACTTTATTTCTCAAATGTCACAAAATCATGAGTAAGTAAGAATTTACTTACTATTAAGGATTTAAATAGCTAAAATTAAAATGTACTTTACTTTAAGGGAAATTAATATCGACATATAGAAGTTTGAGAAAAATGCTAGGCCACTGAAACCCCAAATTGGGAGTCCTGTGTGCCCTTTCCCTATGTAGACGATATTTTCCATATTTCTGAATCAATTGAATGCAAGATTGTTTCTAGTAGGAAATCAGTTGCACTTCCCGGAACTAAGTCAAATCTCGGATAATTATTTAACATTTTAACGCCAAATGAATATCGACATCTAGGAGTTAAATTATTAACTTCAGTTGTATGTACAATGTACAAACATAAATAATAATACAAGGTAACCGTAGTTTCCCGGGCTGTTTGCTGTGGTTTGTTGGAATGCCTTCCTAACGTTTCATTTGCAACTGCGGTTTTGGTTTCGCGAAGAGCGAGATACCATGTTCTATTGAGTTCTATACCTCCTTCTTTTCTATTAAAATGTATAAACATTAATATAAGTTTCTGAATTTATGTTCAGAATTACGACTCTTGATACTCGGCTGGGAGGCACCGATATCACAACACCACAAGAACAAGGTATTTTCTAAACTGCTGATGATGAGATTGGCCACATGTTGGAAATTTTATGTTAAAATAAAAATTTATATACTGTAAAACTTTATTAGCTTCAGTTATCAGTTGAACAAATCTTGATCAGATATTATATTTTAGTCCTATGCATAGGCAATAAGCTTGCCCCTGTTGGTTTTAAACATTCAGTTTTGTATTTCAATAATACTCTATTGGGACCCTTTGTTCTAGATATCAGCTTCTGTTTTAAAAGTGATATTTACTAAAATTTTTCAAAGACACAATTTCTTACTTAAGCACTACCTTAACTCTCCGTTCCATGCGCCAAATTGTTTATCATATGAACTTAATTTTGCCCTGACATAACAGTCAAACTTTTAAGAGGTAATAAATTTCTATAAACAATCGTATTATAATCTATTACAACCTTCTGTATTTTGTCTGTTATTTTATATTTTATTAAATACTGCGAAGGAAACTTTTATAACTCAGATAAGGAAGGACTCTGTATATACAAATTAAATGTCTCCGCCAGCAAATCGTAATTGAAATTTCTGAAAGAATCTATTAATTTGTGCGTTAGTAACATGACACAATCCCAAAAACTTTAGATCCTCAAATAGTATAAAAAGAAGTGTTCGGAGACTAAGTCGGTTCAGTTGACTAGCGGTTAGTCTCAGTTTTAATGTGGCATTAAGTGTCAGATTGGAATTTCTGTTTATTATGAAATTATTATTACTCGAAGTTTTTTTCCATCGACTTGAAATGCTTGATGTTACAACGTTTGAATAGGTCTGCATCTTCAAATGTCATCAGTTGAATACTGAGTAATTCTGATTAACAGTCCAGTTTGTACCCTTAGCCGGTCATGCGTGGCTAGTTATGTTCATTGTGTTCCTGGAGATTGGTCGATAATGCATAGCAGCGCTGGCTGAAGAATGTGTCTAAAAATGTTTTTAACTTGGAGGCGGGGCTACCTAATTATATTCGAGTTTAAAATTATGTATACCGTCCTTGTATATTACCCTGTCATGGTCACAGTTAATGTTATGGTCCTCGAAGTTTCCTTGGACTTCCATCGTCTTGAAGTGGTTGATCTCACAACGTTTCAATAGCTGTGTATCTGCTATCGTCATCAGGTGAATGATAGGAAATTCAGAGTATCGGTCGTATATTTATATTATACCCTTAACCGTTCATGAGTCGCCGGTCATGGTCATTTGGTCTAATCTGCTCCAATCAGCGTCGTCATACCTGGAGGTTGGTTCCCGGTGATGCGTAGCGGCAGAGGCCGAAGAAGAACTCTCCAAATATTTTAATTTGGACGCTGGGCTCGCTAATTATATTTCTAATTCCAGCCACCCATCAGCAACGAAAACTGGCATCATCAAAACACTAATCCATAGAGCCAAAAATATCTGCAACACACCAGAAGCCCTCAAAGAAGAACAAGTGAAACTTAGAGAAGACCTTTTGGTGAATGGATATCCGGAAACGATCATTACCAAGGCGTTTGAAGAGCTGGACAAACCAACTAGGCAGGAAGAGGACACCATGGTAGCAACTCTACTATTACCGTATACTAAAGGCCTGTCGGAGAAACTTAGAAGAATTGCACACAGCTATGGAATCATAATTATCTTCAAAAGCAACGACACCTTGAGGAGCATGATAACAATAACGAAGCCCGACGCACCAGCAATACCAAATAACTGTATATACAGCATACCGTGTGAATGTGGCAATATTTACATTGGAGAGACAAAGCGACCGCTGGACACCAGGATTAAGGAACATCGCACAGCTACTCAAAGGGCAGAGGTAACCAAGTCTGGGTTAGCTAATCACGCATGCACCGAAAACCATAATATCAACTGGGGCCAGGCTAGAGCAATTCACAAGGAGGAGCATTGGTACAAAAGAAAATTCATAGAGACGGCATATATAATCTCGAACGAAAATATAATTAGCGAGCCCAGCGTCCAAATTAAAAATATTGGGAGAGCTCTTCTTCGGCCTCTGCCGCTACGCATCACCGGCAACCAACCTCGAGGTACGACGACGCTGATTGGACTAGATAAGACCCAATGACCATGACCGGCGACGCATGACCGGTTACGGGTATAATATAAATATACGACCGATACTCTGAATTTCCTATCATTCACCTGATGACGATAGCAGATACACAGCTATTGAAACGTTGTGAGATCAACCACTTCAAGATGATGGCAGTCCAAGGAAACTTCGAGGAAAGAGTTACATTGTCTACCAACTTCAGACTAATAATGTTATGGTGTTCCGTCCATGTGTGATTAGCTAACCCAGACTTCGTTAGCTCCGCCCTTAGAGTGGCTATGTGGTGCTTCTTAACCGACGCACCAATCAAGATTGATGAAGTAGTAGTAGTAAATAGTAAGCAATGCAGGATTTTAGATTTGGTTGGCACCTATTTCAAAAATAAACTAGATAGGTACGAAATTAATTAGTGCAAAAAAGGGATCCTTTATTGTTTTCTTTTTTTATTTGTGTGTACGTACCTAAAACCAGTAAATGTGCTACTTGTGATCTAGTTTTATTTTCTGTTAATTATTTCCAACTTCTTAGTTTTACTTGAGGGTCGGGTAATATGGCCGTTGAATAAAGTTACCATTAATTGGGCGACCAGTGTGTAATTCGACACCACAGTTGTTCGGAACAATAAATATATGACATACCATTTATCAATAATAATTTGCATTTTCCCGTGGAATATTAAATTACAATTTCATCAACTCAACGTCAGATACTAAAAGTCTGCCTAAGGCAAATGAACATACACTACATATAGTATGTTAGATAGGGTGCGAAGCGCATAGCATAACGAAATTCATTATGAGAATTACAGCCGACACATTTTCGCCATGTGAACCAACAAACACAAACTATTGTTGCTAAGCATTATATTTAAATTAGGATGATTATACATTCTCACAAAACAGTAAACTTGTTTAATCCTGTAGATATGAGAAGAATATAGACAGAAGAGAACTATAGATTTTACGACTAATACGTTTCTTATCCAAAAAAAATTAAGGTGGAAGCTGTTACATTGTTATAAACATAATGAATATGAAATTTAAATGAACTTTTTTACTTATTGTAATTAGTGTCATTATTAAACTGATAGCTACCAATTATGGAATAAACCTCAGACCCTTTTGCCGGACTTAATCCTGAACAACCCTATAGATTTGGATAAAATTGTTCTATTTATTTATTTAGGTATACTTTTTCGGTTTCCTCAACATTTTGTCAAACTAATATCATTATCCGAAATTGGTAGCTAGAATTCAGTTTACTGTATTAAATAGAATTGGTACATATTTCGTATTATTAAGTTTCTTTAGTTCACTCAAAAGTTTTATCCGTTAAATAATAAAAAGTCCTATGAGGGAAATAGTATCTCTAGGTGGGATAAAATTGATATTAAAAGGTATTCATGTAATCATCAATTCATATAGATTTTGCAGTGTTAATAATAAAACTTTAATAGACAGAATACTAATTCCCAAAACATTTTTGATGAACCATTTTAAATTTTTTTGTCGTTAAAGAGGTTGATTTTGCTACACTATATCATCCCGTCGCCTATAAAGGAATAATGTGAACATGTTATTAAAGTGTACTGACGTTTGTTCTAGAAAAATGTTTAAACAAGTTAACACTAAAATTTTCACAAATTCAGATAATGATGATTTCCTGAATACTATATATATATATATATATATATATATATATATATATATATATATATATATATATATATCTATATCTATTACAACACATTTAAATATGTAAAATATTTTTTATAGCGAAATAAATATGTGCATCTAGGAGATAAATTACATCCTAAAATCTTGTGTGTTTCGCTGTTTCCCTGTGCTTCTTAGAATACAATTCACACGAAGGAATTCGTAGATTAACTAAGACCTACAATAGCAATTTTGCTACTATTTTTCCCGAATTTTACAACAATACAAGGGATATAATATATTATTTCTAACCAAGAATTTTCATCTGAAGTCGAGATTCATTTCCCGATAAATTATTAAATTCAGTTATATGTACTAAATACATAAACAAATATCAGAGATTTTAATTAAATGACGGAAATTCGACTATGAAGTTTTTCGACTAGAAACAATATATTTTCTTATGTTTTTCCTATATTTATATTACTAATAAATGTTGTTTGCTTTCAGGTAAGGAACTGACATTCCCAATGAGTTTAATAGCTCTCAAGATTGTACCTTAAAATGCAGGTAAGAATAAAAAATACTAGTGATGCTATATTTGTAGTCAAATTAAGAACTATATTACAATATTACTGAGCTTGCTTTTATTAAATTTTCATGCAGAAAACTTTATGTGGAATATAATTCTATGCGTTAGTTAAAAAGAGATTATCTAATTTAATGTGGAAGCGATTTAATTGTCATCAAATAAATTAATTCCCCCTATTTGATTATTATTATTCACTATCAAAACCGTGCGGCATCACAATAGAACAATCCAACAGTTTTTATTATTCTACCAGGTACTAATTTATATTGTTGTATATTAAAGAAAATTATATTTTTTGAAATAGCCTTTAAAAAATAAACTATTTCAGGTAACTGGATTTTATTATATTATTTGTAAAAAACATCTTAACTGTAAAATTATTTATTGTTAATAATAATTTCATAAATAATGGTTGTTACATCTTTTTACGTAACTTGTTGAAGGATTTTACAAATAAATTATTCTTTTAAATATGATTTGGCAAAAAGAACTAGTAATCATGTTAGATGCCATACTTACTTTAACTTTTACTGATTAATATACAGTTAAAGATTTGAACTAACGACATTAAACGAATGTATCGCATTTAATCTTAACGTAACTTGCAATGAAAAATGGCTGAAAATGAAAAATAAATAGGTGTGAGTTACGAGTAAGTGTAAATTTAACATAACAATATAAACTTGGTAGACCGACATAGATAGGTACAAAATCAGTTTAAAATATCACCAGTGATGAGTGAAACAACAAATGGGAACAAATATGTAAATAACTAAATAGTAACAGGAGGCAGTTTTTGAAAAGTGCCCGTTCATAAAATTCGTCACACAAGATTTTGCCCTTGTTCCCCCTTCGTCACACTCCTATAAATATTACGTCACCCTACGTCACCCCCCCCCCCACGGTTGTGATACATTGCTACTGATATTCCACAAATATTAATATAATGAATAATCATCTAGGATAACGATTTTTTCTTTTCGACACAAGATTCACTTCGTCTTCATTTATCCATTTTGCTTTCATCCTCCAGTAAAATGCTAGCAAATACCTCCACGAATCGTCTATAAGGCGAACCAAACCAAAAAATCTCCGTAGTTTTGGTTTATCTTTGGGAACGGGCTATTAGAATTACATCCTCCCTATCCACCGTTTATTCATGTGCTTGTTTCTGATCTGACATGAGCCAAGAATTTCATTCTAGAAACGTATACATTTCTTGTCATGGAACAAGGTTGACAATTTTAGTCCGGTAAAATAATTTCCTTAAGATCTAGAGATTACCTTCCATATGCCATTCGAATGTGATAGGAGCATTACATAAGTGACAGTGAGCTAAAACAACCCTTTACTACTAGAGAATATCATCATAACTTCATCGTCTTCATGAAGTTCAACTGGTCAATATGTACGTCTTGTTTCGAAGGTTAAGAACCAACTGGGGATTCCAATACAGTCGTGACGGTCCCACCTATTCAGGGAAGTGAATAAATATGCGTCTTGGTAACATCATTCAATTTCTAGACTCGACCAAAATCTGGTGGAACCATCCTTTAACTTAACTAAGACTACATGTGCCGACCAATAATAAATGATTCACTCACTCAATTTTGTGGTATGATTTATACACTTTCTTCAACTGCTTATTATTGTCTGGTGGTAGTCGTCAATTTCCATAATGATTCTGAGTCTGACAATCCTGGTTCGGCTAGAAATCCCATTAGTGCCCATTGAATATATCCCAGTTATCTGCAACAAATTGCTTTGCCATTGTATGTTCAGATGGTGTAAATAGTTTTATTGCAAATATCTCATACGCCTTTTCACAACTGACCATACTCTTAATTTGTTCGAAACAAAAGTTTTTTTCCGCTGGTTACTTGGATATCGTTTGTTTGGTTCAGAAATCTAATGACTATGTAATATTACTTTGGCGTTTAGGAAGGTCCCAACACAGCTCTCTTCTGGCGGAAATCCTCATCGCAGATTTTTATTGTAGACATATGACCAGAGGCTGGTCTTGTTAATACAAATTCCTCTTTCAGAAATCACATGAGATGACGAACATGCATACATTCTTTTTGTATGACTGCCACCACAACTCTTAGTGGAATTCGGGATTGGAGACACCAAAATAGCTCAACATAGGTTTATCTCTGCATCTTCATTTTTTATTATATATATGCATTTTAAATTATTATTATTTGGTAATTTAATTTGACATCTTCCTTTATTCGGGAAAAGGACGAAATGCAACCAAGTTTATTTTTAGAAATAATTCAAAAAAACCAATATTTATGTTTTTATTCGTTTCGGTCCCCGAAAAATGATTAATGATAATATATCTGCCACCTCCCATCGGATAAGAGAGTTTATAGAGCCTAATAAATAAACTTATAAATTACGTTGTATTTTCATTAACAATTAATTATATGACAAAAAAATATATTGCGGCTTAAGTATGGCATGTTCTGTCACTGACTTTATTTAGAACTTCTGATAAAAATGTTTCTAGTTATTTCACAGGGAGTGTAATTTCTTAGAATCGGTCCAGTCATTTAAGAGTTTGACTGTACAATCATGTTATACATCTCTTAGCAGAGGAAACAATCAATTATTCCTGATCTACCTACCAAATACTAGTCAATGATTAAAAGCATTGAACGTATTTTTCCAGATGATGTAGTAAAACTCGATACACTGCAAATCATCTAAACGAATTTTAGAATAATTTAGCTCATAAAAAATTGTTAATTGCAGACCCTAAAAACAAGAATATTACGAGATTTTCTTGCTTACTATAAATGTGTGTGCCGTAAAACAATTAACATGTTAATTAACTGAATGTGTTATTTATGACGGACAGCTGTCACAACATTGAGATAACTCCTGCTCTCCACCACTGTCATATTTATGTGCTATAGATATTCGCGCGAAGTTAGAATGGGGCAAAGCAGAAGAGATGATATCCAATTTATAACTTGATTTCGTCGTCAGAGAATATTCGGTAGTTGAACATTTAGAGCTATAATTCGGCTAAGTAAGCAGGAAATAAGTTTGAGTGGACCCTGCATCTGACGCTGGAGAACGAAGTTTTATATCCGTGGAAATCTGAATCTCATAACCAAATCAAATTCAGTCTACGCCGAGTCCTTTTAGGGCCCACTGGTCAAGGAAATCGAAGAGCTGCGCTCGTTCTTTTTCATAAAGTGCTATATATGGCGGCTGACTGAACAGGATTACCGTTTTCCTTGATAAAAAAAATTAGAATTTTGTGAATCTGCATGACGAATAGAAATCGTTTCAGTAAATAACAGTCAGACTTTTCATTGAAGTCTTGCAGCTCTAAGATATATTCTTGACATATCCGGATTTTTTTTGTTAAAAAAGCACAGTAATCGCTTAGAGTTTCTGATTAATTGCTTTAACCTAATTGTTAAAAAATATACAGTCTTTTATTAAATACTTGGTAAGAATAGTAAAATTCTTGGAACATTAATTTTCCAATATTTAATATTTGCGGCCTACTAGTCGCACTACAGTAATGATAGAAAGACCATTATGGATCAAAATATTCGCGTATTTCCCATAAATTATTTGAGAAATATTAATCCTCAGTTACCCTCTAAGAAATATATAAATTATCTTAATTCAATAAAATATTTATTCTTTTTGGCACCAGTAATCAGGTACTCTAACTTCACAGCATTCCGGTGCAAATAAAAATAATAAATTGACTTTAATCTCTTACATATGTGATACTTCTAGTTTACAGTGTACTATCATTTACATTTCTTACAGAAATTACGTGATGGTGCCTGAGAGTGAACAAGTATATTGTTTTTTATGGTGCTCTGTACATTTCCCCCATGCTTCTGTCATTACAATCAACCAATTCCGCTTTCAGTGAGCAAGCAATATTGAATAATAACATCTACGTCGATATGTATACAGTATTTCACCGTCATATCACTATTTTGAATACCCATAAATTTAGTAGAAACTGCAATCTATGTTATAGTGAAAATTAAATATATCTGCTAACTTCAAGACCGAACTTAAATTTTCAACATCAAAGTTAATTTTTTAAAATACTCCTAATTTGATAAAACAATGTGCTTGACCATTCAAGGAGCTCTTAAGCTCAAACTACATTATGGACCGTTGTTGGAATCCTAGCAGGATAACGGTTTTCGACCAAAAATAAAAAATCACAAAAAAACAAATATAACTGAAGACTGGTTACAATTCTGATTTCATAGAGAAAGAGATTGATGGCTCCTTACAAGTACGCACTGAAGTAGAGTTATAGAGTACGAACCGTAATCCCTACTTCGGCGAACCGATTGCCCTCATTGATATTGGAGAATGCAAAAACTGGTTATACTACATCCAGCAAAATAAATTCTCTAAATGTGCCATACCTAGTAAGAATTGTTTTCACTTAGATCAAGCAACCTCATTCACCAACAGAGAATTAAATTCTCTTGCAAGAACTAGCTGTGTAGAATTATCCATTCATCAGATTGGACCAATAAAGACATTAATATATATATATATATTGATAGGAATTATGAATGAAATATCTCCACACTTAACATTATTTTATTTAGAATCCTAATTACAACATGGCGGATGTAATGTCAAACAATTCTATTGTTCAGGTTCACCTCTTGATTCATAGTGATGCTGAAAGCGGTAGGTCAATCTTAGTACGTAGTTTCCTTTTCCGTTCTGGCAATAAGCTAAGTTGAAATTATTGCATTGCTTCAAAAACTAATATACCATTTAGAGTGTACCGAAATGTGGAAGATTTTAACAAAAACCGCTGATGTTTGGGTTCTTTACACATTTCACAAAAAGAATGTATGCAATTCTTATGTATACGAATTACACTGGTAACGTTTATTTTCAGAATCCGTTGAGTAATTCAGCAAAATCTGTCAATGAGCGAAACTTGATCTTTCCAATGTTTAAAGGTTAACATGCAATCGTTGTCCCGAGAATATTTTGATTTTCTCAGTGAAAAGTTTTTAATGATTAGAACTCCCTTCCGCTGTTTATACAATGAAATTAACCCCAACGGTAAAGTCAGGCAGCTCTTGCCCTCTATTATCTATATATAAATAGGCTAAGACAAAACGATTAGGTACCATTTTCTCCTCTGTTTCTCAACCGATTTTCTTCATTTTTGTTTTGTTTAGTAGCTACTGACGACCTTCAGTGCAGAATGCTAATATTAATTTATAATATTGGTTCATTCATTAAATAAAATATAATAAAAATTCATTATTTACGTCAATAATGTCAATGCCAAACAAATGAATGTGCCGCTGCCGCCAGACTCAAACCATTGAGTAATTATATATAGACAGACCAATGCTATTATATACTTAGAGCATGTACTTCTGGAGGTGGCATGCAAGCGTTGTTATTGTTTAGTGGGTAAAGTAATCGTTGAATATCATAATTATACAGGGCGATTCCAGATATGTTAGAAATATTTTTTTTAATGGGTGGCACATAAATAGTTGCATATTCAGGGTGTTTAAAATATAGAGTAGAGTGCAATTATAACTAATAAAATAATTATATAGGGAAGCCCATTAGCGGTTGAATTTACAGGGTTCTTGGAATAGAAGGTGCAGTAAAATTACAGTTATACAGGGTGGTGCAAAAAATGCTATACATAGATGCATATACAGGGTGGCGGAAATGGAAATGCAACATTTCGTAACCCATAAGCAGTTGTATATATAGTTAAGATGAAATATAGGGTAAGAGGAATTATAGATATACAGGATGGTGATAAAAAATGTTAGAATAGGAAATGATTTATAGAGTAGACCACGAAGAGTTCAATATATAATGATTGAAATATAGGTCGGAGTAGAATTATAGTTACAGAAGATAATTAAAAATTTCATAAACAAAAAGAGTAAATATGGTGAGTCATAGGCAGTGGCATATACAGAATGGTTTACCCGGTGGTTGAAAAATGTTAAAAAATATTATGCGTGGTCCATAAGCAATTGCATATACAGGGTGGTGGAAATATATAATGAGATGGAATTATTATAATGAGGATTTTAATAAATGTTAGAGAATTGAGTGCAATTATAGCTATACAGGGGTGTTAGAAAAAATAAATATGTAGGGTAGCCCATTAGCAGTTGAATTGTTGTCATATTAAATTAAGAATTACGAATTTGAACACAAAGTCCTATGAATTATATCTGAAAAAAACTTGAATTTCGTTACTTATTTGTAGAAGCGAGATGTAAGACCGACATCTAGGACTTTCGAGGAAACTATCACACCGAGGTTCCGAATCTGGATCCGTTCCGTGTAATTGCCGCTCTCCCTTAAGTCTTAAGATAGAATGTCACGATAAAATTTTCAGGTTACTTAACCTGCCAGAGATATTGACACAATTGGTCGAATTTCGACCACTGGGCGACAGCTAGTCTATATAAAAATAGGCAAAGACAAAACGATTAGGTACCATTTTCTCCTCTGTCTCTCAACCGATTTTCTTCATTTTTGTTTTATTTAGTAGCTACTGACGACCTTCAGTGCAAAATGCTAATATTAATTTATAATATTGGTTCATTCATTAAATAAAATATAATAAAAATTCATTATTTACGTTCATAATGTCAACGCCAAACAACTGAATGTGCCGCCGCCGCCAGACTCAAAACATTTAGTAATTATATATAGAAGGACCAGTGCTGTTATATACTTAGAGCATGTACATCTGGAAGTGGCATGCAAGCGTTGTTATTGTTTAGTGGTAAAGTAATCGTTGTATATTATAATTATACAGAGCGATTCCAGATATGTTAGAAATCATTTTTTGTGGGTAGCACATAAGCAGTTGCATATATAGGGTGTTTAAAATAAAGAGTAGAGTGCAATTATAACTAATAAAATAATTATATAGGGAAGGCCATTAGCGGTTGAATTTACAGGGTTCTTGGAATAGAAGGTGCAGTAGAATTACAGTTATACAGGGTGGTGCAAAAAATATTATAAAGAGATGCATATACTGGCTGGTGGAACCCATAAGCAGTTTTATATATTGGGAAGATGAAATATAGGGTGAGAGGAATTATAGATATACAGGATGATGATAAAAATTTCATAAACAAAAAGAGTAAATACGGTGGCTCATAGGCAGTGTCATACAGAATGGTTTACCGGGTGGTTCAAAAATTTTAAAAACACATTATACGTGGTCCATGAGCAGTTGCATATACATGGTGGTGAAAATATATAATGAGATGGACTTATAAAATGAGGATTTTAATAAATGTTAGAGAAGGGAGTGCAATTATAGCCTATACAGGGAGGTTAGGGAAAATAAATATGTAGGGTAGTGGTTGAATTGTTGTCATATTAAATTAAGAATTACGAATTTGAACACAAAGTCCTATGAATTATATCTGAAGAAAACTTGAATTTCGTTACTTAGTTGTAGAAGCGAGATGTAAGACCGACATCTAGGATTTTTGAGGAATCTATCACACAGAGGTTCCGAATCTGGATCCGTTCCGTGTAATTGCTGTTCTCCCTAAAGTCCTAGGATAGAATGTCACGATAAAATTTTTAGGTTACTTAACCTGCCAGAGATATTGACCCAATTGGTCGAATTTCGACCACTGGGCGACAGCTTGTTTTGGTTATTTGTCCACTTCGAACTTCGAATCTGCAGCAACTTTTTTAAAAACTTTTAGCTTCTGTTGACTTTCTACTTATGTCTTCGACATTTTTACACTTTCAACAATTATGTATTATATGATATGCTGTTATATGATAATGATATCATTGTTCGACAATATTGCGTGTGTTTATATTCCAATCCGACCTTTATTACATGGTCGTAATTACTTACATGTTTGTCAGACTCTCACTATCCATAATACATGATTATTTCATTCTTGCCCTGTACCTGCTTCCACCATGATTTCTGATTTGTGGGTATTTATAGTCACCCTGTCAGTATTCTTTAGGCAGCGTTCTTAACATATCAAAAGCGTCATCGATTAGTATGTGGTCTTCAGTAAGATTCTGTGTTTATAATTTGGCATCCTATATGTCGAGTCTCATATGGCCTAACACTGTTTATCAGTTTCTTAGCTTGACGCAATTTTTATTATTTATATCGCAATCTTTTAGTTTGAACTTGATTCCTTTTCTGTTTTCCATGTTTCCCACATTTTAGAATAGGGTACTTACCTTCTATACAGAGTGTTTGTAACATAGCTATATGCTGCTATAGAACTCATTAAAATAAGCCAAAAATTCCGTATTAATATGTGCCCTAAAATGCACCCTTAGGAAGTTATATGCCCTGAAAAGAATCCAAAAAACTGTTTTTTTTTCAATCACCGATTTTTGTAATTTTTGACTTAATAACTTAAAGAGTAGAGTAATTTTCAAACTGAATTTATTCGAAAACCACTGGAAATATATTTTTTGCGTAAAATTGTTAAAATTTTATCAATTTATACAGAAATATACAAAAAAATTAAATAAAAGAATACGGGCCGAAAACCTCCTTCACCAACCTAAATTGAACGCTTATGATTTGCCTGTCGAAAAACATAGCAGACGTTATTTAACTTAAAAAATTATGTAAGACCCATAACTTCCTAAGGGTGCGTTATAGGGCACTATTATTTTAGAAACACCATGTACAGAGTATATATTTTTCCAAATATATCTATCATATAGTCTTTTGTTGCCTTCTATAAAGTTATTATCCATGCATGATCTCCTCACATGAAGTCTAGTCTGTGCTTCTAGATTTCTTATTTCTGTTTTTAGTATTTGCATCTCCATCTCCGTTGGCATTTGACTCGTTACTCGCTATTTTCGCTATTTTAATTGCCTTTCTCAAAAATTCGTCTAATTAAGACTTCTTTAAATTATTTTTAAATTTGCTGTCCTGTAAGACACAAGTTTAAAAGATCCCCGAGTTGGGTATATTGTATTCTGGGCACATGTTTTATAACTCCTTTATTTACGGTTAATCTACGGCTTCACTACTTCCTTTCATCTTTTCATTCAATCGAAGTTTTTACAGAAATTTCGATAATTTTTAGCGGCTCTCTATTCAAATATGTACAAGGTAACAGCAGTATTATGAAACGGTACCAGGTTCTAAATCTCTGCGTGATTGTTTCCCTAAAAGGCCTATTTGTTTTGTGAAAAGAGCAATT
This sequence comes from Octodonta nipae, assembly GCA_034190945.1. NCBI lineage: Eukaryota > Metazoa > Arthropoda > Insecta > Coleoptera > Chrysomelidae > Octodonta > Octodonta nipae. The sequence goes on from CM067221.1 coordinate 72,162,362, forward strand.
GCAAGAGGCGAAGGGATTCTGAGCAACACTAATATACACAGTGTGGCAAAGTTTTAATTAAAGGTTTATAAGAATGCTATTGTAAGTGAAATGTAAATTTTTGCCACAGTAGTTGTTCTATAATGCTGATTTTAAATATACTATTCGCCAGAATGACACACTTCTGGTTATACTTGTCTTTTATTATTTTATTTTTGAATTATTCATGATATTTGGAATACATATAATGTTATCCCGGCCTATACGTAAAACTATTAACTTATGAGATATTTCAATTTTTCTGTTTTTTTTTACACAAAAACGCTATCCCAAATAAATCAAGATATTCCATGTGAGAAAAGGCTACGGGATTAAAATGTGCTACAGCCAATTATAATACTTGGCATAAATGTTTCGTTCTTAAACTAAATCATTTTTTATACAGGGTTTTACAGGTACCACTCAATTCAAACATACAAGCATTCCTGTATCTAAATCTAACTCTCTTTTGAGATATTTCTTAATTTTAATTATAACATAATGACATATTTTATTAATACAGTAATATAGTGTAGACTATGACTTAATCCCTCATGTTATTTGTTCTAAAAATAGTTAATGTCATTAATTTTGAATATCAATAAAACACTTGACAAGCATCTAGGATATCAATTTATAGTTTACACAAATTATGTTCCAGCAAGCTAATAAATTAACTGATACCTATCATAAATAACTTGTTAAAGCTTTTATTGATAATAATCAATATTTTGTTCAGAAAAAACAGCAAAAGGCCGCAATAAAGAAAACTGTAATAATAAGTGTTAAGCAAATAGGATAAAAGTCGAGATTCTACTATTGCACAGTTTTTAATGTATTGTTAAGTTATAAACACATGTTTTGATTGTCAATCGATATACTGTTATACAGATTAGGGTGTCCAATTTCCAATTTGATGCTCACCAATTTATAACGAGTTAAATATGAACTTGGTATGTTCAGAACACTGAAGAAGAAGAAAACATCCTCAGGCATATGTAATAAAGAGTTTTATCAAGGAAATTCAATTAGTCAATATCCATGTTATATGTAAAACTTAACATTGGGTTAACCTCCAACAAAGTGACTACATTGTATAAAGCAATAGCTCATTGTTAGTTGTTTACTCCGCTATTTTGCAGGTGTCCACATGGGAAGTGATCCCTAAGCATGATGAAACTTATAAATTCATTCAAATCTGCTTGCTAGTTGCTCTATTTCTATTGTTCTTCATACGATAATGTTCTATTATATTTTTACGCGTATTTAAAATCGCTAAAAATAAACCAAAGTTAAGTTATTAAATAATTCGAGTGTAATTGAATGGCAGTAGGTGATCAAAATTTATTTTTAAAGATCCACATAAAAAATAAATTGAAATTAAAATCCGCTGAACTAATAAACTCAAGAAACCCAAGCACTTGGCTTGAAATAAAAAATTTACTAGAATTACATTTTGCAGACACGAAAAATTTGTCAAGTCTAATATGCGACCTTCAAAAATTGCATCAGCTGGAAAGCGAAAACGCAATAACATTCGTATCGAGATTACAAAGCTTAAACTCAAAATTATATGCTTTTATTAATAATTGTTCGCAATCTAGAAATCCGCTGAAACTCGCATGATAGACAATATGTGTTTAAATGATTTATTAACAGGTTTAAATAGTCAATTAGAAGAAAACTTCATTCCGGAAGCTCCGACTCACATGGAAAATCTAACAGCCCAAATACAAACTCTCAACCTTACAGAGAACAGATTGATTTAAAAAATAAATTACCCCTACTAACAGTAAATGGAGAAAATCTCTATTATATAAAAGATGCGACAAACCAATTTAAAATTTTAATAGATACAGACTCAGGTTTATCGATTATTAAACACCAAACTTGCAAAAACTATAAAAAGATAAATCATTCTTAAGTCTAGTAGGGTATTATAGACGATTTATTTCAACTTTGACAAGATAGCAAAACCATTAACGAGATTACTACAATAAGACGTTCCTTTCAACTTCAATTCAGAATGCGAAAAATCATTTGAAGAACTAAAAAATGCTCTCATTTCAGAACTAATTTTACAATATCCCAACTTTGAAGAACCTTTTGTTCTCATATGTGATGCAAGTGCATATATCATAGGAGCTGTTTTAAGTCAAGGCCCTATAGGAAAAGACGTACCAATAGCATACGCCTCAAGAACACTTTGCCCGGCAGAAACAAGATATTCGACAATTGAACGCGAACGATTAACAATAGTTTGGACTGTCAAAACATACAGATCTTACTAATATTCGAGAATCTTCCTACTAACCACCGACCATCGCTCTTTAACATGGCTTTTTTCCATAAAGGATCCAGGCAGTCGTCTTGCCAGGTGGCGTCTAAAATTAGAAGAGTACGATTACAAGATAATGTATAAACCAGGACGAATTAATAAAAATGCAGACGCACTTTCACGAATAAAGATCAATCACTTTAAAGAAACTTTAAAATTAGCAACAAAAACCTTGGCCTTAAACAACTCAGAAATCGACAGCGAAAAAACCGACACAGCTGACAAACAAGAAATCGATATTGAAGAAACCGACGCAGAATTTCAGAACTTCGTTAAATTATATCAAACAACCTCTTAAGTCGATTATTCAAAAGTGGAATACTTAAATGATTATTTACTAAATAAACAGCACAAAGATTAATAAGCATATTTTGGCAAAATCAAACACGAGAAGAGCTACATGAAAAAATAATAGAAGACATTTTCGAAGAACATTTAGATATCACCTTTAATAAATTAAATATCTTACACAGTGCGACAGTAAAGAACAGAACCTACTACTTAATATTTTTACCCTTTACAAATTTAAAAATGAATTAGATCCTTCAAAAACATATTTTGTTGAAAACAATGTAGATTTACGAATCTTAGAAATGTTATGCTACATTTATGCTGACACAGAAATAAAATTTAAAATATGCCAGAACATAACAAAGACACCCGATCTTGATGAACAACAACATATTTTAGAACAATACCACAGTGTTAAGAGAAACTTACACCGAAGAATAAACGAAACTATACGCAGGATTAAAGAATAATACCAATGGAAAGGATTAAATAAAGATGAGAACTTTATAAAATAATTTGGTCAAGTGCGAGTTGGACTCGCATACTTAGGGTTCCGTATCACCTTCAAGATTCGAATATTCCAGTTTCAGACAAGCAGGGAATGAGTGCATTTTCTTATACTTACCCATATATCTTGTAAAGGAAGCGTTTTAAATTTATAAAAAATATACACTTTGATTTTCCAAACATAGACTTTTTATTTTACCTGCTTTAGGATTCGCTTGATTTTTATCACAATACATATGTATTTAATTTTCTAATTTGGCCCCCAAAAAGTAACAAAGTAACATTAGAATTTTATTTTACTAATAAACTTTCAGAAATGCCTTTTATAATCTAATGTCTGAGTTTTGAGGCTCTGTAGATTGGAAGAAAAACGGCAAAATAGGTCAAAGTTTAAATTATAAATTATTAAATCTGTTATTCAAATTATTTAAAAATATAAATAAAATATATTTGTGTAGTTTCTAAAGTGGGAATTAAGTCGATGTTTAATATTTTTAATATCTTTTATACAAATGATTTAAAAATATCTTATATTTGTAATTTACATAATGAGCCTTTTATCTGATATCTGATGCGTTTGAATTGAATTGAATCTTTATTTTTCATTTAATTGTATAATTTGTCCCTAAAATTACTATGGGGGTTTTCTAGTAATTTATTTTCCGTTTAATTCTATTATTTGGAGGCCAAATAATAGAATTAGGTATTTTTTTTCATATTTTTCCTATAAACAAAAAAAATGAGTTCTTAGAGTTTGGGAAATAACGGGGAGAATGGGTATTTTTTTAAATATTTTTTTAATATATTTTAAAATATTCATTTTAAAAAAAATTAAAAAAATATATTTGGACCAATTCGACATAATGAGCCCTGGGATTTGATATATTACATGACCCGTTAGAAACAATTATAATTTTTTATTTTCCATTTAATTCTATAATTCGCCCCCCAAAATGAATATTAGGGGTTTCTTCTTATTTCAGTAAAGTTCAGGTGAGGGGCTATACTTCCAGTTTTTCAAAATTGTTCAGGTTAGGGTTTCGGAGATAAGGGGGGGGGAATGGGTACAATTTTTGATATTTTTGTTAATATCTTTTAATTAATTTATTTTAAAAATATGAAAAAAATATATTTGTTTTCTTCATCATGAGCCCTTTTATTTGATATATAACATGCTGGGTTAGAAACAATTTTAATTTTATATTTTCCATTTAATTCTATAATTTGCCCAATCAAAATAAATATTAGGGGTTTCTCCTTGATTTGCCAGTAAAGTTCAGGTGAGGGGCTATACCTTCATTTTTTTTCAAAATTTTCCAGCTTATGGTTTCGGAGATAGGGGGGGATGGGTATTTTTTTTTATATTTTGGTTAATATCTTTTAATTTATTTATTTTAAAAATTTGAAAAAAATATATTTGTTTTCGTCGTAATGAGCCCTCTCATTTGATATATAACATAATGGGTTAGAAACAATTTTAATTTTATATTTTTTATTTAATTCTGTAATTGGCCCCCCAAAATTAAAAGTAGAGGTTTCTCCTTATTTTTCAAGTAAACTTCAGGTCAGAACTTATAAATCTATTTTTTTTCAAAACTTTACGTTTTATAGTTTGGGTGATAAGGGGGGGAGGGTAAATTTTGGTATATTTTCGTTAATATCTCTTTAAATAATTTTTTTTTAAATATGAAAAAAATATATTTGTGTTCCTCAGAATGAGACCTTTCATTTGATATATTACATGATGCGTTTGAAAATTTTGTTAATTTTAAATTTTTATTTAATTCTATAATTTGCTCCCCAAAATTAATATTAATGGATTCTCCTTAATTTTCCTGTAAAGTTCGGGCAACGCTCTATATTTCCTATTTTTTTCAAAATTTTAGGCTGAGTAGTTTCGGAGATCAGGGGGGGAACGGTCGATTTTTTAGTTCCCCCCCCCAGAAGTACCCCTAAAATCAAAATTTTTTCTTTTATTATATATTGTATATTGTATATACGGAACCCTAAAAATCTGAAACATATCAAAAAACCAAAATTTGTAGGAAAAACCTAAGTCAACCCCTCGTAATTACAGAAACCCCACGTACACCTTTTGAAAGAATAAATATAGATATTCTTGAAATTCCCTCAAAGAATTAAATCTTAACAATTAACGATGAATTTGTCATAGTAGTCCATGTTGCTTACAGTGGAGTTGGCGAATATCAGGACTGGTAAATAATTACTTGCAACATCTCCACATGAATGACGTAAATCTTTATTACGTGGTGTACATATGTTTCGCTTGCATAATGCAAAACATCATCAGCACCTTATACAAAAATGTTTCTTATAACTACAAAGTAAATTACAATACAAACAGATAAAATATAGTAGTCAAATAGACTTACCTAAATTAAAATACAGTCAAGAATTTAAAATTATCATTAACAATAAACTTAATTGGCCCTTTATCCCTTATGAGGAGAAATTACAAGACGAGGAACATCAAAGTGTCTAGTGTGCAGTAGCACGTTCAGGTGGCGTTTGCAATGAAATGAATGTGGCTTAAAAATTAGGATTACTGACGAAACAAAGAAAAAGATGATTTATTTGGATCGTTCGGTGAGGTTCGGTGTACAAGTCGTTGAAGAAGAGGATGATTGGGGGAGGTGAAGGGTGAAAGGCAAATATAACCTACAAATAAAACAGCTTTGTGTAAACAAAATGAAATATATATTATGGGTAGGTATGGGCGACTATTGTGATAAAAAGTATGGATAAGTACATTTGCAGGTGAGATGTGGGCATGTTCAGGTAAATCAATGATCCGGCATGACGGGGTGGAAGGATAATGCGTTAAAAAGTGTCAGGCAATCAAAACGAATTTGTTCGTTTACACAATTGATAGTTGTATGTTTGCAGGCTTTATTGATGTATAAATTTCCAATAAGTTCATTAAACGACCTTTATTGCAAATGTGTAAGATTTTTGTGTTTTGGTTGTGGTCGAAGGTGTGGTTGTTGGAGAGAATATGGTTGGCAAAGGACGAAGGGGTCTGAACGTCAGGTCTATGGATGTTGTTACTGATCAGTCTGACATGTTCTTTGACCCTAGTGCTTATTTTACGTCCTGTTTGACCGATGTACGTACAACGGGTTACACCCTGGAAATGAACAGGAAATTTCATAAATGCCTGATTTATCCCACCTGTTGGTTTTGTATTTAGCATTACATAGTAACTTTTGAAGTGTGTTATCAGTTTTAAGGGTAATGTCAATGTTGAGATGTTTGAACAATTTGTGTAGTTGATATACACAATTATCCATGAAAGTCATTATTTGGTATGTGGGTTCACTATTATTCGTATAACTGATCAAAGACCTATTTTGAAATTTGATGAAGTATCTGATGAACAACTTGTCTATTAGGTGAATGGGGAATTTATTATTGATTGCTATTTGATAGATAATTTGTAGCTCCTTGTTAAATTCCGTTTTGTCCAGTGGAATATTGAAGATCCTATTGAAATAGCTATGTAAGGCGGCAATTTTGTGGTTGAAGGGGTGATTGGAGAAGAAGGGTATGACTGTATCAGTCGCTGCAGCTTTGTGAAAGATACCAAAAGAAGGAATCCTTGTTATGTCTAGGTCTAGGAAATTAATAATAGAATTAAGTTCTTTTTCAATTGTGAAAGTTATTTTAGTTGGCTCATGCAGTCATTTGGTGGAATACTGAGATGAAGGTGGGTGACGCCAAAGGAAACTAGGAATGAATTGTTAGGGATAGTAATATTAGCTATTTTGTCTACAAGATCTTTGGAGTTTTTGATTGCATAGGGGTTATGGAAGTTGGTCAGTTGTCTCACATTCTGATTTAACCACGCGGCTAATTTGGAAGTAGGGGAGTTAATGTAAGATACCACTGGTCTGATGGGGATGCCCGGTTTATATAATTTAGGGAGTCCATAAAGTAGAGCGGTCGTAGGGTTCATAAGGAGGAGATTATGGGAGTGATGATTAAGAGATTCTATAGTAGTTTTACAAATATTAAGATTGGATTTAACCGAAAGAATGAATTTATTTAAAGGATTGTGGTTAACCTTGACGAAATCTTCTGAGGTGAGAAAATCCAGAACTTTTCTGGTGTAATCAGGTTTATCTAGGATTATTGTGGAGTTGCCCTTGTCTCTTCTAGTGATTATTAAGTTATTATGATCGACTTTACGTTTGATGCTGGATAGGAGTGGTCGATCTATATTATGGAAATGAGTATTGTGCGTGTGGTGTTTATTAGCTATAGAGTTGAGAGTGGTCGCTATATGTGACCTGACTGCTTCTTTATGTTGAAGGTTGGAAGTTTCAATAATTGCTTCCCCTTCAACCGCAAGAATTTCCAGATTATTATGAAAGTTTTTCTTATTGGATTTTAAGTTGTATTTCAGGCCACAATATAATAATTCCAATTCTTTTTCGGAAAATTCACAACTAGAAAGGTTAGTAGTCCTATTGTGACACTTATGGGTAGGGGTGTTTACATTAAAGTGCATTGAGATGATTTTGTCCTATGAGAAATCAGAATTATGAATGTGGGGTTGGTGAGAGGTAGAGAAATGCATGACCGAAGAAAGGGCAGAGGGAGAGGATTTGTCGCTGATACCTTTACAATAGGGACTTTTTAAGCAAATGGGTATAGTCTTAAATGATAACGTTTGTGAGAAAGATTTCTATGTTTTATTTTACCTTGGTCAAAAACCATTTGTCTAACGTCATTGCTAAACACATCCCTCATCTATCACACTCTCTCTCACCATTTAATCTTTTGGTACAGATACGTAGAGGAGTGTATCTGCCTTTTCAAAAGGGACAACACTGGTCTTTCAAACTTTCTTCATTTTATCAACTCTCTACACCCTAAAATTACTTTCACAATTGAAAAAGAACTTAATTCTATAATTAATTTCCTAGACCTCACTATCAAACATAACAAGGATTCCTTCTCATTTGGTATCTTTCACAAAGCTTCAGCGACTGATACAGTCATACCTTTCTTCTCCAATCACCCCTTCAACCACAAAATTGCCTCCTTCGATAGGTATTTCATAAATCAAATTTTCATTTTGCAATTTAAATCAATAAATGTAAAGCCATTGACAACGAAGTTAGAATAGACATTGAAACGTTTGGTTTTCTATCAATATACGTCGTTTTATTTCAATTGTGGTGTTATTGCCCAAAAAACATAAAAATAATCTATTTCAATAGGATCTTTAATATTCCAGTGGACAAAACGGAATTTAACAAGGAGCTACAAATTATCTATCAAATAGCAATCAATAATGAATTCCCCATTCACCTAATAGACAAGTTGTTCATCAGACACTCCATCAAATTTCAAAATAGATCTTTGATCAGTTACACCAATAATAGTGAACCCACATACCAAATAACAACTTTCTTTGATAATTGTGTATATCAACTACACAAACTGTTTAAACATCTCAACATTGAAATTACATTTAAAACTGATAACACACTTCAAAAGTTACTATGTAATGGTAAAGACAGAACCAACAGGTGGGATAAATCAGGCATTTATGAAATTTCCTGTTCATTTCCAGGGTGTAACACTCTGTACATCGGTCAAACAGGACGTAAAATAAGCACTAGGCTCAAAGAACATGAAAGACTCATCAGTAACAACATCCACAGACCTGACGTTCAGACCCCGTCGTCCTTTGCCAACCATACAAGTTCACGCAACTCCCCAACAGCAGAAATATCAAAATTCTTTCTATCAATCATCCAACCTATGCAGTGTAAAACATTATCGCACAGAATTTTGTTGATATCACCGGATCTATGGAACTTGGGCCAGAACATCACTTAGTTTTCGTCATCCATAGACCTGACGTTCAGACCCCTTGGTCCTTTGCCATCCATATTCTTTCCAACAACCACACCTTCTACCACAACGAAAACACAAAAATCTTACACATTTGCAATAAAGGTCGTTTAATAAACTTATTGGAAATTTTATACATCAATAAAGCCTGCAAAAATACAACTATCAATTGTTTAAACGAATAAATTCGTTTTGATTGCTTGACACTTTTTAACGCATTATTCTTCCACCCTGTCATGCCGGATCATTGATTTACCTGAACAAGCCCACATCTCACCTGCAAATGTACTTATCCATACTTTTTATCACAATATTCGCTCATACCTACCCATATAAATTTTATTTTGTTTACACAAAGCTGTTTTATTTGTAGGTTATGTTTGCCTTTCACCATCACCTCTCCCAATCTTCCTCTTCTTCAACTACTTGTACACCGAACCTCACCGAACGATCCAAATAACTCATCTTCTTCTTTGTTTCGTCAGTAATCCTAATTTTTACGCCACATTCATTTCATTGCAAATGCCACCTGAACGTGCTACTGCATACTAGGCACTTTGATGTTCCTCGTCTTGTACTTTTCCCTCATAAGGATAAAGCGCCAATTAAATTTATTGTTAATGATAATTTTAAATTCTTGACTGTATTTTAATTTAGGTAAGTCTATATGACTACTATATTTTATCTGTTTGTATTGTAATTTACTTTGTAGTTATAAGAAACATTTTTGTATAAGGTGCTGATGATGCTTTGCATTATGCAAGCGAAACATATGTACACCACTTAATAAAGATTTACGTCACTCATGCGGAGAGGTTGCAAATAATTATTTACCAGTCCTGGAATTAACGATGAACTAACAAAGTTTATCAAAGCATACCCTCTTAATGAACTTCAAAAAGTATTGTAAATACACTAATTCAATTTTGTCAACACTATGGTACACCCCTTAGGATCCACTGCGATCAAGGCAAATAATTTAATAATACTCTAATGAAAGATTTATGTCAACTCTACAACATCAAACTTACATTTTCAAGCATTTCTCATCCTCTCTCAAATGGATCAATTGAGGGACTACATGCTACTTTATTAGACATGATCAGAGCCCCTCTTTCAGAAAACACAAATGACAATCCACCAACTTGCATTCCATATGCAGTAATTTGCTATAATAATACTTCAAACAATACACACGGATTTACTCCCTTCGAGTTAATTTTCTGTCATACATCCTCAAGACCACCGGAAAATTTATGTAACGAAAAAGAAATAATATCCAAATACATCCGCGATTTAAATAACAGAATTAATTATGTTTATGAATTAGACAGGGAATTATGAAAAGAAAAAGTGAAAGAACGATTTGATAAAAGAATTTAAGGAAATCGTTACAATTTTAAAGTCGGAGATAAAGTTTTTATAAAAGAATCTCAAATTTCAGACAAATTGAAAAACAAATTTAATGGCCCATACGAGATAACTGATATTTTGAAAAACTGAGGTAACGTAATAAATCCTGATACAGAAAATACTTATAAAATAAATTTCGACAGAAGGAAACCACATCTTGAAAAATAATTTCTTTTCAGATGAATGGAACACATTTAACGCTTATCGGATTAATTACACACGTACTCACAACACAATGTTAAGTTCAGATCACTCATGTAAACAACACGGCAGGGATTTATTATAATTACCACTTCTTAATAAAATTATCAAATAACAGGTAGATATTATTAGTTTACCAAGATTTGATAAATATAAGAAATGCTTTAAATGATAACAACAATATTCTGGAACACATAAAAAGTATGATATCACATACACCCACAAACAGAATGAGAAGTTTTAAACCACATGTGCAAACACATATCAATATATTTAGCAAACTATCTACATATCTTGAAAATAAATATTCAGAAATATTTGCAGGTCCTTTAGCGAATTACGAGCGCTATAAACGAGGTCTAATAGATGGTATATTTTTCAGATTGTATTGAAAAATTTAAATCATGAGGAACACCAAATTGAAAATTTAATAAAAAACCAGATATCAGTTACCACTTCGGAAATCAAAAACTTTAATAATACAATTCAAAAGTTCAAAGTATACGAAGAAACTTTTAATGAAGGTTTAAAGAAAATTGTTCAAGCAATGTATACTCTTAGTGGTGATTTACTAATATCCCCTCAAGTAACACACATTGCTAAATATTTTTAAATAATTGAGTTGCATGCTTTTCAAACAGAGTCAAAAATAATATTTGTTTTAAAGATTCCCTTTGTAGAATCCGGATATTATACTGAAATAAACTCCATGGGTTCAATTCAATTTAATCAATTAATCAATAACGGATATTCATTTTCTAGAACATTTATTTCCACGTGAACATCAAAATATTTATAACAGCTGATTCGAATGACACCGAAATCATAACAACAAACTAAACTGAACGTACAAAGTCAACTCTCCTCTATTCAAGTTCAATCCTCTTATATAGTATACTTGAGTTTCCTGCTTGTTCTAGACTTTTGGTGCGCAGCGACTCCAGTGTTACTTCTTGCTGCTTTTGAAGATTCCAGAATTTGATGTTTTTATGCTCTTTGGAATGAATACTGTGTTACAGTGCTTTCGCCAGGACCGTAGTAGCTACATTAATAGCAATACCCTTTTTCAATTATATCCTCTACCAATTGAAGATACTAGAACAGGGTTACATCATTCAATTTTGTTATCCGAAAAATTCATAGCAAAAGATGACTCATTACTATATGTTACCTTTCAAAATTTGGATAATTGCAAAAACCTGGATTCAAATTCAAAGAGATGTTCTGATGTACTTCCATTACCAATCGATACAAACTCAATATGCGAAGCCCAAGTACTTAAACAACAATTCCAATATCCAAAACTTGTCAAACCTCATTAATTTACGCAAATGGCTACAATGTGAAAGAAATCCAGATCAATACATGGTTGATGACTATATCTGATCCATTACCAATAACAAGTAAATGTGTAAATCAAGACACTAAAACAGTTATAATAAAAAATAATTCATTGGAACAACAAGAACAAGAGCCATAAATAGCAATGACAGAAACACGAAAATAATATACAATACTGTCCCAGTACAAATACCATATCAATGTTGCAATAACATTCCAAACAAGAAACAATTACAAGAGCTCAAACCCTTAAAACTAAATAAAATTAATGTAGACGATTTGAATATCGCAAAACATAAAGTAGACCGAACAACTGGACCAAATTATCAATGAACCTTTTATAAATAAAAACATAACATGGTTCACCTAATTTACTATTGGAATCATCGTAGCCCTAATAGCCCTTTACACGTTTTGCAAGTGTAGAAGAAAGCGCCCAACAAGAATAAGTATCATCCACACAAAAGAAGATATTTCACCTTCACCTGATTTTTACCGAGAAGAAGACCCATCCATCCCCAAAAGGCCGAAAACGAAACTGAACTAGGTAAAAACAAAATGTGAGTGAACACAAAAACATTTAATTATGTTTTTTTAATTTCAAAATTATATTTATGTACTCTTATTTTTAATGATATTTTAACCACTTACATTTTAACATTTTATATAATCACACTATGGTATTCAAAACTTATATTTTAAACATTATAATTAATATAGCTGAATAAGTGAAAAATCCAAATAATTTAAAAATTGAATTTTTATATTTTCAAAAGTTGCAACATTGCCCCAATTTTTTGTATATAAGGGAAGCTATTATATGTAAAACTTAACATTGGGTTAACTTCCAACAAAGTGACTACATTGTATCAAACAATAGCTCATTGTTAGTTGTTTACTCCGCTATTTTGCAGGTGTCCAGATAGGAAGTGATGCCTAAGCATTATGAAACTTATAAATTCATTCAAATCTGCTTCCTAGTTGTTCTATTTCGATTGTTCTTCATACGATAAAGTTCTATTATATTGTTACTCGTATTTAAAATCGCTAAATATAAACCAAAGTTAAGTAATTAAATAATTCAAGTGTAATTTTTATAGACGCGAGATGTAAGACCGACATCTAGGATTTTCAAATTTAACGAAATGCATCAAATGCATAAAGAAGTGTTCGAGAGGACATTCAATTGTGGGAAGCGCAACTGATGAAGGTTCCTGACCAGAAACAATATATATTATATTTATATATAATATATATTGTCTTGCGTACAAAGGAATGATACCTCGAAGAGAGTATGTAATTTTTGTGTTAGTAAAATAAAAATCTTTTTTTAAAAATTTGTTTATGAGAACCCACTCATAACATCCATGATTCAACAAACCAGGATATATATATATATATATATATATATATATATATATATATATATACAGTGAGGAAGCGTGGGTTGGTACAAATTCATTCAAAATTCAGGTGTTGGTTTTTTGGAAAAACGTTCGGACAGGTCGGTGTTTTATTGGACTGCGGTTTTTCTGAGGATAAACTCATTTATGCAGGAAACATTTGTTTTTTATTTTATTTTTGAATTCTGCATTAAATTCTAAGTATTTTTCATGTACAATGTCCTATACCGAAAACTAACGGTAAAAAAAGGTGTTTGTGGTTTGAACCTATTTATTTACGTTTGGTTTTTATGATTGTTGGGGGTATTTTTGTCCCATGAATGGGAACCCTTTTTTTAATGCTGGAGTTTTTAACACTTGCTTATTTCCATAGAATTCCATATAAACTGTACTACAATTTTACTTCAAATAAGTAGTTATCAACGGCAGTGGCGAAGTTTCAAAGTATGGCGTGTTTAACTGAAAAACAGCGAATAGAAATTTTGACGAAGGTAGGATATGGCGACAGAACTCGAAAACAAGCTGAAGTTTGCCAATTGTTTAATATGAGGTACCCGGAGCAGTAGCTAGTAAAATAGTTAAAAAATTTCTAGAATTTGGCCACGTAAGAGACAATTAAAAAACCCAACATCTTCCAGAAGATACACAATTAAATGTTTTGCTCGATTTACAAGAAAATCCTCACAAATCCACTAGACAAATAGCAGCATAACAGTCAATAAGTAAATCTTTTGTTCTAAAATGCTTGCATAGAAATAAATGGCACCCACACAAAGTTCATTTAGTTCATGAACTGACTGAAGATGGTTTGGGCCGGAGAGTAGAATTTTACGAAATAATGATGGATAGATGCAATGCCAACCCGCACCTTTAAAGTAAGATAGTTTTCCGACGAGGCAACATTTTGCTTAAATGGTTCAGTAACCAGGTAAAATTTCTATATTGGGCATAAAGAAACGCACATTGGATTATGGAAATTCATTCACAGTTTCCCAAAAAAGTTAACGTATGGGCCTGAATTGTGGGTTCTTTTTTTATTGAGGGAACACTTAACTGGGAAATGTATTTAGACCTATTACAAAATGACAAAATACCCTGTTAAACATAACTTTACCCAAATGGCGAGAACCCCAATATACTGGAATACTGGCAGATTCGGTATGGTTTCAACAGGATGGAGCGCCCCCGCACTATTCGCGAATAGTGCGAGATTATCGTGACAATATTTTCCCAAATAGATGGATCGGAAGGATTTTTATCTTTGTTGTTACGTGAAATCGAAAGTCTACTTCAATAAAAGGGAAAATATCCAAGAATTCAAGAATAGAATTGGGGCCGAAATACAACGAATCCTGCCACAAACGCTAATTGAAGTGTTAAGAGAATTTGAAAACCGTCTTAGGTATTGTCAGGAAGTTAATGGTCAACAATTTGAACATTTAATTTGATGATGTTTTTTTTTTCTTTAATTTTGAAATAAATTTAATTTTATTAATAACTGTTAATTTTCTGTATAGGACATTGTACATGAAAAATACTTAGGATTCAACGCAGAATTCAAAAATAAAATAAAAAACAAATATTTCCATTAGAAAAAATGAAGTTGATGGTCGGAATTTATTTTTGGCCCACCCTGTATATATGAGTTTATCATCACAAAAACCTCAGTCTAAAAACAACGTGACCTGTGCGAGTAAATATCTCTGGAATTAGTAGAGATATCAAAATGAAATTTGGAAGGTGGATACTGCAGTAGATTGCCTATTTGTTTCCAATTTTTTTTACAATTTTGAACTTCCTGTTTTACCGGAAGTAATGTCGATTTTAAAATTTCCAATGAAACACCCTGTATAGTATTTCAGTTTCTGATGAAACATTTTATTGCGAATGCAAAAATATCGGGTTTGATATTGTTTACTTCAATACCTACCGAGATATTAAAAGAGAAGTAACTAAGGAAAGGAAAAATACGATGGTAGCTAAACTCTGTTCAAATTTCATTTACGCCCGATGTAAACAACCAGCTCGGTAAGGATTTGTATTTCTATTGGCCAATCAGTGGCATTATACCGTCACAGCCAACAGCACTGCTTGTTCCATAGTCGAATACAGGTGCGTTTGTTTAAATCAGGCACAAATTAAATCTGAATCAATTTTAGTAGTCCATGAAATTCATTGCAGAAGTGACATTAGTTGTCAAAATAAGTAATTCGTTTTCTTTATTTGAACGTAAAAAGATTGTATTGTTGTAATTTGATCGTAAAATGGCCGAATTAAATTAAAGAGAAAGAATAGAAATATTAATGATTATTGGGTATGGGGAGAGGTAAAGGACGCATCAAGAAGTTTGTGACCTTTTTGACATTGTTCATCCGAATACACAAATATCCCGTTCAGTAGTTACGAAAACTTTGCGAAGGTACGACACAAGTGGAACAGTTAGCTATTTACCAAAAAGTGGACGCTTAAAAAGTGCAAGTAATGAAGGTGTTGCTCAAAATATTGCTATATCTTTGGAAGAAAATCCTCATTTATCCACTACCGACCTCTTCCATATCCATTGGCTACAAGAGGCTCATACACAACATCCTCAAAAATTGAACGTTTGGGCCGGCATTTATAACAACAGAATTGTGGGACCCTTCTTCCTACAAGAAACTTTAAACGAAGATAGGTATTTACAGCTCTTGGAGACACAAGTTATTCCGGCATTGGAGGTAAATGGACAATTACCAAATAATATCTGGTTTCAGCAGGATGGAGCACCACGCCATTACGCTCGCATTGTTCGAGATCATTTAGATACGACATTTCATCACAGATGGATTGGAAGAAGGGGTATTTATGAATGGCCTGCACGAAGTCCCGACCTTAATCCACTAGACTATTTTCTGTGGGGTTACTTAAAGTCTAAGGTTTATGATGATAGACCAAATAATTTGCAAAAATTAGCTGCAAGAATAACTCAAGACATCCAGAGAATTACACCAGAAGTAATAGCTAATGTTACTAGAGAATTTAAAAACCGACTTGCTTAATGTCAAGAAGTAAACGGTGCTCAGTTTGAACATCTAATACATTAAGTTTAGTTAAGTTTCAATGTTTTGAAAATCACTTTGATTTAGTTAATAATTATGATTATGTATTTCTTTAATGGATATTAGATTTTTCGTTTCCTTAATTACTTTTCTGTTAATATCTCGGTAGGTATAGAAGTAAACAATATAAAACCCGATATTTTTGTATTCGCAATAAAATGTTTCATCAGAAACTAAAATACTATACAGGGTGTTTCATTGCAAATTTTAAAATCCGGTAAAACAGGAAGTTCAAAATCGTAAAAAAATTTGGAAACAAATAGGCAATCCACTGCAGTATCCACCTTCTAAATTTCATTTTGATATCTCTAATAATTCCAGAGATATTTGCTTGGTTCTACACATTTGCCCATCACTGTATATATATATTAATATATACATATAATATATGTTACGAAATTTACCCAAAGCCGACCCTGTTTCATTTCAGTACGACAACAAACGGTTTGAAATAATAAAAAAACGGTTCTCGAAAAGACTCGGCAGCGGAAGGAGTGATGATGATTTTTACTGGAGAATTCGACGCTGGTGTTATAAAGGAAGCACGCCACGATCGCCAAGTCAGTTATACCGCGACGTCTAGCGTATATGGGATTGTTATTGTATTTGAATCAGCTGTTTTAATGTAAATATAGTTCTAGAAAAGTGAAAGTGAATATTAGTTTTATAATTTTGAATTGAACCCACGGACTTTATAACATTTGGTGATCAGAAGTGAAGGATTAAGTGCAGTTAAAATCCTAATTTGATTTTTGGAAACCCGTAGTATGGGCGAAACTACCAAAAAAATAGTCAAGCAGGTTACAGAGGGACTGGACGAAAAAATTGCACAGATTCTAGAAAAACGTGACAAGAAGGAAAAACAACATCAAGAAGAAATTCAACAAATCTTTTGATGAAAAACGTAAAATGGAATTAGAAAATCTTGTCACTACGATGGAAGAAAAACAACAAAATCTAGTTTTCACGATGAAAAGCGAACAACAAAATTTATTGGCAGGATTGTTCGCGAAATCTGAAGAAAAAAGACAAATCCAATTTGAACAACTAATGCAAATAGTATCACAAGTTAATGAAACAGTTAATAAAAGAATGCAAATAGTAGAATCAGATATAAAAGTGATAAACGACGACATAAAGATCCTAAAAAATAATGTGGAGGCCCTTGAAACCAAAGTAGATGACATCGATTCCATACAGAGACAGGTGAAATTTGAGATCAGTGCTATTCAAAACAAGGTAGAAACAGAAATCAAGAAAATGCAACAGGACTTACAGCGAGGAAAATACCAGCACCCCGTGAGTACCAAAGGTTCCTTTAGTAAACCACCCACAACGGCAATTTGAAGCCGTGGCTACAGCTAATGTATGGGATAATCAAGAAAAATCTACCTCTCTTGTAATTTCGTTAAGAGGTCCGGCCCTAGAACTCCTTCAAAGCATTCCAGTCGATGAACAAGGCAATTTCGACAAGATCATCGCCATTCTGGACAAGAGATACGACAATCAATCCTTGAGCCAGATATACCAAGTCCAACTGAGTGGAAAAACGCAAAAATCCGGTGAAAGTCTTCAAGAATTCGAAGCAGAGATAGACGGTTAGTTCACTTGTCCTATCCAGACCTGCAAGAGGAAACGAAAGACCAGTTGGCCACACAGAGTTTCATAAACGGCATCAGAGATGTGGAAGTTCAAAGAAATTTAAGACTGAGTGGCGTCAAGAAGAGTAATGAAGCTCTACTTCGGGCTTTGGAAGTAGAGTCCGTCATGAACATGTCCAAGCCGAGGGTCCGACCAGTTTCCCTCAATCAGGAAGAGTCAGAGTCACCATTGCAAGCGCTGCTGGCTGGTCTGAACAAAATATTAGACCGGTCACAAAGAACTGGCACCAGAGGGGCATGTTACCGCTGCGGACGGACAGGACACTTCCAACGTGACAGCCGAGTAAGGCTGCCGGAACGATCACCAACCAGGGGTAGACAACAAACCGACCTTACGATCCAGGGAAACTCCAACCAGTCAGCATAAGGGGGCGAATGCTGACTCACCCTCCACCAGCCCCCAGGACAGTATCCATCCGGGGATTTTGCAGAGATAGCGGCAGCCTAGTCATCAGAGGCACCATCAATGGGCGGGCAGTTACCATCACCATCGACACCGGCGCCGCTGTGTCCATTGCAAGTCCAGGGTTTTGAAAGCATCAGAAATTCGGCCAGTAACCAATAACATCCAGCTCAGAACAGTCACCGGCGAGTCCATGTCAATACAGGGTGAGGCAGATATCGTGCTACAGATAGGGGACAACATGATCCGGCATAGGGTCCTGGTATCGAATATTGAGGACGATTTTATACTGGGAATGGACCTAATTAGCCAGCATGGATTTATGTTCGACCCGAGATATGATGTTCTTCGGTTCCTAAATGAGGAATTTTATTGACACGGCCTGTTAACACATCAGTCACCCCCATAAAAATTGTGGCAAAGTCTTCAGCTAGAATTCCCGGTCGAACAGAACAGATTATTCATGAGCAGCTAGACAAAAATCCTGGGAGCAGCGTTGGAATGGTGGAGCCCGTATACTCAGCTCATGACTACTTAGTTGGACGGGCTATAGTTAAAACCGGACGAGATATACCAATCAGAGTCCTGAATTTGTCCAATAACGACATCAGAATTGCCAATGGTCAAGAGATAGCTTGTTTCGAGCCAGTAGAGACCATCATCAATTGCGAAGAAGAGTACCAGACGTCGGTGAAGGAGACAGGGCCCGATAAAGAGTTCCTACAACAGTTTGCTGACCATTTGACACACTTGACACCAGAGAACCAGAAGAAAGCCAAGTAATTTATCACAAAGCACTGGCAAATTTTTAACAGTCAAGATGGAACCACCGGTCGCACCAACATCATCCAGCATCGAATAGATACCGGAAAGGCTCAACCCATCAGAATACCACCTAGACGACTACCATTGGGGCAACATCAGGTAGTCGAGGAAAATATTGAGTCCATGTTACAAAATGGAGTTATTGAGCCATTCATCAGCCCATGGTCTGCGCCCGTCGTGCTAGTTAAAAAAGGATGGAACCACCCGATTTTGTGTAGATTACAGAAACCTGAATGACGTCACGAAGAAAGACAGCTATCCATTACCCCGAGTTGATGACCACACTAGCAGGCTCTCGTTGGTTCTCCACACTAGAGCTAAAGAGTGGATATTGGCAGGTTGGTCTACACGAAAACGACAGAGAGAAAACAGCGTTCTCCACCAGTAAAGGGCTGTTTCAGTTCACGGTCATGCCCTTTGGATTATGTAATGCACCCGCTACATTTGAGAGGTTAATGGAGTATGTACTGAGCGGGTTAACTTGGAGGACGTGCTTAGTATACCTCGACGACATTCTAGTCATAGGTCAGACATTCGACGACCATCTGAAGAACCTGGACGAAGTATTCTCCAGAATTAATAATGCGAACCTGTGACTCAATCCGAAGAAGTGTTCCTTGTTCCAAAAAGAAGTAGAGTTTTTGGGCCACGTAGTGTCCGAGTTAGGAATCCGCACCAACGAAGACAAGATAGAAGCCATCCGTGATTGGCCAGTTCCAAGAGACAAACATGAACTCCGAAGCTTCTTGCGCCTCTGTTCATACTACCGGCGTTTTGCTGAGGGATGTGCCACCTGTGCCGCCAGTAAGGGCCCGAAGACCCGGACCAAAGGCAGAATGCAGCAGTACAATGTGGGCGTCCCATTTGAGAGAATTGCCATCGACGTCGCCGGTCCGTTTCCCGAGTCTGAGAGGGGGAACAAATACATTCTGGTCGCAATGGATTATTTCGGCAAATGGCCTGAGGCATATGCGATACCCAACCAAGAGGCAACCACGGTAGCGACGGTGCTAGTAGAACAACTATTCAGCAGGTTTGGCGTCCCGATGGAATTACATTCAGACCAGGGGCGTAACTTCGAATCGAATGTATTCCAGAAGGTCTGCACGATGTTGGGGATCAGGAAAACGAGAACAACACCATTACACCCACAGTCAGACGGAATGGTGGAAAGGTTCAACAGGACCTTGGAACAACACCTATCCAAGGTCGTCAGCAATAACCAGAGTGATTGGGATGAGCATATTCCCCTATTCCTGTTGGCATATCGCTCTGCTGTACATAATAGTACAGGCCTGGCCCCAGCCAGGGTCCTATTCGGAAAGGAGCTGCGATTACCATGGGACTTGGCATTTGGCTCCCCCGAAGAACCTCCCCAAGACATCGACGATTATGCCGACATAACATGCTGGCAATACACGAATTAGCCCGAACGCAGATGTTGGCCAACAGTGACCGGATGAAGACGCGATACGACCTCAAAGCCAATTCAGTCAGGTTCCAGGAGAGGGACAAAGTCTGGCTGTACAACCCCCAACGGAGCAAGGATAAATCCCCAAAGCTTACACCCGCCTGGGATGGTCCATACGAGGTGGTCAAGAGGCTTAATGACGTCGTCTACTGGATCCGTCGAAACACCAAGGCTAAATTGAAGGTGGTTCATTTAGATAGACTCGCTCCCTACCATGGAGGGGATGTTTCTGATCGGGACGATCGGAATTAAATGGGGGGCAATGTTACGAAATTTACCCAAAGCCGACCCTGTTTCATTTCAGTACGACAACAAACACTTTAAGATAAAAAAAACGGTTCTCGAAAAGACTCGGCAGCGGTAGGAGTGATGATGATTTTACTGGAGAATTCGACCCTGGTGTTATAAAGGAAGCACGCCACGATCGCCAAGTCAGTTATACCGCGACGACTAGCGTATATGGGATTGTTATTGTATTTGAATCAGCTGTTTTATTGTAAAAAAGTTCTAAAAAAGTGAAAGTGAATATTAGTTTTATTTTGAATTGAACCCACGGACTTTATAACATATATATATATATATATATATATATATATATATATATATTTGTTTTTAAGTTTTCGCGGGCACTATATGTTTTAGGTGGTTTCCGGGAATTCATCCGCGTAGTTGATAACTGATCCCTGCCGGGATCGATGGTAAAATGACGACGTTTCGGCACATCTGCCCTCTTCAAGTCGGTTCGCATAATTCTCGTATCCTTCTGCTTTCGCTTCTAGTTACTCGAATACAGTATTCGACAGAGAGGTCTTTTCTCTATTTCGATGGCTTCGCGAATAGTGGATGCCCTAAGAGAATTGAGAGATATGATAGTCCTAATGTCCTCGAAGTTGATTCTTTAGATCTTGCAGAACTTATAAGGTCATTCCAAATACTTTCAAACTAAAACATCACACCTCTTCACGATCAGTTTCCAGTATTCTTAACTAAGCAAGTTTGGCCCTCTTACGAAATTCCATCCATTCAATCAGATATCAACTTGATCATACCAACCGAAATTTGTATCACTGTTATTCGTCATTACATACTTTCAATCCTCATCCAATTCTGTGGGACAATTTTGATCGCATTTCGAGCGATAAAGCCGAGCACCGGGCCGAAAAGAAAACAGTCACTCAAAAACTTAAGCAAACACGACTTATTACACAACAACAACCCGCTGTCACCTCACCCCCTCAGACGACCGTCCATAACTTTTCTGACTTCCCCTTAGACTCTACCAGTTTACACGTCCTATCCAAAGGTTTCAATTTCGCAGTGACGCCGAAAAGTATCCCAACTGAAAGAATCATTACTCAAGTTGAGGTAGCTTTGGTTGAACTAACAGATATTGAGGCTGAAGATACTCGTCAAGACATTGCTAGAGTACTCCGCACATCAAAGCCACCAAAATCAAACCTAACCTCCTACGAAAGACATGCATTAAAGCAACTACGTGACAACGGTGACATAACTATTCTTCCTGCCGACAAAGATAACGCGACTGTTCTTCTCAATACTAAGGACTATGTTCACAAGATGAATTCCCTACTCCACACTGCAGACTACGAAATAATTAACAATAATCCTACTACTTACTTAGAGAAAAAGACTAAGGAAATCATCAGCAGGACACAACTTCCTCTTGACGTCAAAAAGAGTAGGCAGGTTGAGGCCCCGAGTTCGATCTAGACTCTGAAACTCTTTTTCATTTTTTGTCTCTTGATAATGGCTCCAAAGCAGGAGTCGAAACGTCGAGTATTTAATAAATTCAGACACGGTTCTCACCCGGAACCTAGCTTAGTACATATTATATATATATATATATATATATATATATATATATATATATATATATCATAAAGTTAAATAATTTTCTAAATGTCTATTGATACATACTTTATGCCTTATATAAATTCATACAACTAATGAAATATGTTATTAGCTGCTGAAAAATAGTTTACTATTAAAGAGAAATTAAAATCTAGGGCACAAGTATAACAGTATGATCTAAGTGTTCTTTAGACCTAATTCCTAATCAAAACAAAAGTTCTTTCTTCAACTCTTGGTCACCTTTCCAGAAACGTATCCCTCCAGTTAAACAATAAATTTTAAGTACAGCAATAAAGTCCACATAAATTACCGAAGAGCAAGTAGAAAAGTTGGCAGACCGCTGTCACAGCCAACGGAGTTGCGAACCGAAAATTTCATAAAAGATTTTATGAAACAAACTTATGAAACTGTTTTATTGCCACACTTATATCTTTCTTCTTTTTTCACAGTTGCTTGTTCTGGTTAGGGAAGGAATAAAACTTTTCTAATGACCGAAATTGTTAACGAACAATTTTGTTGTGATCGTTATAAAACTACTCTTTATTGCAGTATACGTACATCTGTCGGATATTGTTTCTCGTTATATTAGGTCATGTTTTAGAGCTTATGAAGAAATTCTTAAATATATTTGGTCAGAATTTATCTTCCTATCATCTATTTAATTGCAATGCAATATTCCATGTTCAAGGTCTGATCTGCCAATATTAGAATGAGCATACTGTCTGGTTGGTAATATTCTCATTTTCTACTAATAGCACCTGTAAAAAGTGATTCTGTTTCAATAGGAATTTAATATGGAACAACATTTACTGCTAATTTCCAAGTTTCAATTAATTGGCTTTTAAATTGAGTTATTAAATTATTGAAAATTATTTATGTTAGCACACAATCACTCTTGGAGAATATAGATTACATTGTTCCTGAAAAAGACCACTTCTTCTTTGATAAATTCCTGTTTGCTATTAAAGTTGTTGTCATCACTATTCCAACATACTGAAACCACTTCTGATTTTTTACATGTGAGGGAATTCCGGCAAATCATTAGTTACAAACTATAAATAGCTACGTTATTAAAAATATTAGCTAAAAGATCAATCGATAATACCAGCTAAACTTCAGTGTGCCCTAATTTTCCTGAAACACCATTAACAAAAGTCTTTACTAAGAATAAGATGTCTTGGCAAAAAGACTTGAAATATTGGGAAGTGATTAGGACAAAACTGTTGCTCACCCTGAAGATACTGATTGGCAACATATTATTTTCAACAATTCTCAAAATAGGTACTTTAACTTCAGCGCCCAGAATCAAAATTGGCCGTCTTTTGTATGGTCTTATACTGAATGTTTCTTTGAAGAGATTTTCGATGTTATGTTCTCTCACCGCTAAGTCTGCTATTTGCTCCGCTTGACCATAACGAACAAGTATGTCGACTGATTTTAGTGCACGGAAATTTATCAAAATCATTTAAGTAAGTAGGTATTGGGGCACTTGACCATGGGAAAATTCTCAAGGTCACGCCAACATGTTATGTCGGATCTGGTCGGCATAATCGTCGATGTCTTGGGAAGGTTCTTCGGGGGAGCCAAAAGGCAAATCGGAGGGTAATCGCAGCTCCTTTCCGAATAGGACCCTGGCTGGAGTCAGGCCTGTACTATTATGTATGGCAGAGCGATATGCCAACAGAAATAGGGGAATTTGCTCATCCCAATCACTCTGGTTATTGCTGACGACCTTGGATAGGTGTTGTTCCAAGGTCCTGTTGAATCTTTCCACCATGCCGTCTGACTGTGGGTGCAATGGTGTTGTTCTCGTTATCCTGATCCCCAACATCGTGCAGACCTTCTGGAATACATTCGATTCGAAGTTACGCCCCTGGTCTGAATGTATATATGCCTCAGGCCATTTGCTGAAGTAATCCATTGCGACCAGAATGTATTTATTCCCCCTCTCAGACTCGGGAAACGGACCGGCGACATCGATGGCAATTCTCTCAAATGGGACGCCCACATTGTACTGCTGCATTCTGCCCTTGGTCCGGGTCTTCGGGCCCTTACTGGCTGCACAGGTGGCACATTTGCGGCACCAAGCTCTGAGGTCTTCAAAGTAATTTACCCAGTAGTATCGCTGTCGAACTTTGTCTAGGGTTTTGTTCATGCCCAGATGGCCCCCGGTAATCTCATCATGTACTTCGGCCAGGATGGCTGGTATCTTTTTCTTTGGAATTACCAGTTGGTACTTGGTTTCTCGGCCATCGGTGCTTTCCCAAACTCGCTTGAGCATTCCATTCTCTACTCTTAGAGAGTCCCATTGGGCCCATAACGATTTCAGCACGCCCGAGTATCTAGTTACCTCGTCCCAATGTGGCCTGGGTGCCCCTCTCGTTTTGAGTGACAAGGTTGGTTCCATGGCGGGATCAGCCATTTGGTCCTTGATGCATTTTGTTGTTCATTTTTCATAGTGGAAACAAGATTTTGTTGTTCGCTTTTCATCGTAGTGACTAGATTTTCAAATTATATTTTACGTTTTTTACCAAAAGATTTTACCAATCTTTGTTGAATTTCTTCTTGATGTTGTTTCTCCTTCTTGTCACGTTTTTCTAGAATCTGGGCTATTTTTTCGTCTAGTCCCTCCGTAACCTGCTTGACTATTTTTTTGGTAGTTTCGTCCATTTTTTCCATGCTACGGGTTTCCATAAATCAAATTACAATTTTAACTGCACTTAATCCTGCACTTCTAATCACCAAATTGTTATATAATTCGTGGGTTCAGTTAATATTTAAACAACTAATTTTCACTTTCACTTTTCTAGAACTTTTATTTACATCAAATTATACAGAAGAGCTGATTCACAATAACATTACAATATACGCTCGTCGTCGCTGTCTAACTAAACCGCCGCGAATATGAAACCATGGCCGGCTTAAGGAAATTTCGTTACACAATTATAAACAACAAAGATCAATATTACTTACTACTATTATTTATAATGCTATCTAATACCTTTTCTGAAATTTCTCTTGCTTTAATAACCTCTTAAACTTTCAATTACTTAATAAAAAAATTAACTATACACAAATTTACAAACACATTAAATACAGTACCTTTTTTCACTAACCTTATGTCCTTTTCTTCAGTCCTGCTTGTCTTCACTTTTACTCGATGCTTGGTTCCATTAAATTTTATTTTTAATGCTCATTCCATTTTGACTTTACAATTATTAATTATTTATTTTCCATTTCATTATCATTTATCAATTTCTCATAATATAATATAACAATCCAGTGTGATTCAAGCTTTACAGCTTTTGAAATAGCTTAACGTTCATCAACTGTACTTCGGATCACTTTTCACATAAGAAACACAACTAATCATTTCAAACTTCATAAACACTTTTAATTTTGAGGTTATCTCGCTATGTTCATTTGTTTTGACATCTAGGGCGTTAGATCGGTTTCGGCCCAAAATTCGCTTATCCTTAAGTTTTTCCATTTAAAATATTATTATACAGGGTATTCCATCTCAAAAATGCCACCTTGAATATCTTGATTATTTTCAAAACTATTGCAATAAGAAAAAACAGGTCGATTTTTGTTTCGAGATCGAAATTTTTTGAGGTGAATTAGCGCTTGCGCTCATTCAACACAAACAGGCCAATTCAATGACGTTGAGATTTGAGATAGGGAAAATAGGTGTTGTGATATATCATTTGAAAGATCTTTTTGCAGACAATACCGTCGTAATAAAATTTTGTATTGCCAATTTCTGTGCATGTAATAATAATAGAGTATTAAAAAAAAATAACATACATTACAATACAATGCCTCTAAAGCAAATGTTCAAAGTGTCTTCCATTCAGCATAGTCGGTGTTATCTGACAACACTCCGCTATAATTCGTTGGCGTAGTTTGTCCAAACTCTCAGTCTGAGTCATAAAAATGTTGTATTTAACATACCTCCACAAAAAAATCCAAAGGGTTCAGATCAGGTGATCAAGCAGGTTATTCTATAGGACCTCTTCTTCCATACAGCGACCAGGATATTCCAAATCGAAGTATTGACGAACTGGTGCGGCGTAGTGAGGAGAAGCTCCATGCTGTTGGATATGCAAGTGCACTTCATGTAGTAGAGAATCATTTTCTAATTTTTCTATTATCAATGCATTAATTTCATTTCCCAATATATTGTGATAAGTTTAACCACTTAAATTACCAGGAATAAACAGGGGACAAATTAGATGATTTCCCAAAATCCCTGCCCAAAAGTTCAATTTTACCGGATGTTTACTATGAGCTTCTCGAAATAAATGAGGATTTGTATCACTGCAAAATCTACAGTTATGTCGGCTAACCTCCACATGAAGCGAAATAGTGCACTCATCAGAAAAGCAAACATGGTACAAGAAATTCGGATTTTCGATCATACGCTGGGTCATAATTTCGCAAAACTCATGCCTTCGATCCCAATCATCTTCATTCAATTCGTGAAGTAATTTAGTTTTGTACGGATCGAATTTGTACTTCTGCAAAATTCTAAATACGTTAGTTTTGCTAATACCGGAAGCTGCAGAGAGTTGGACATGGCCCAATGTAGCCACAGCTACAATTCCAATGGGACCTCTTTTTTATTCATTACTATGCCCTTCTCAACAAATTTTAATACCAACTTCAATACGTATTTATGACAAACGTTACTTTCGGGAGGGTTTTGTTTAAAAACCCTTGCAGCAGATCGACCACAAGTTTAATTTTGGTAATAAACACTTACCAGCTGAACTCGTTCTTGCAATGTGTATACCATAATAGAGCTTTCAAATGATATACGACAACACCTATTTTCCATATCTCAAATCTCAAGGTCATTGAAATGGCCTGTTTATGTTGAATGCGCGCACGCGCTAATTCACCTTGAAAAATTTCCCCCTCGAAACAAAAATCGACCTGTTGTTTCTTACTGCAATAGTTTTGAAAATAACCAATGCTTATAAATTTGCATTTAATGGTTTCCTGTTGAAAATAATTACTTTTAAAAATCCCTTCCTAACTTTGAATTATCCTCATTTGTCAAATTTGATCAATAAAATTGGAATAAATAATTTTTAGTACTAGTTGGATATAATTTCTTGTTGAAATTTTAGGACAACTGGTTTATTAACCTTAATTTTTTATTTCATGCTACATTATCTCAAATTTAAATACTTTTGCCCTTTAATCCATAAGTTTTTCTATTCCAAATGATTTTTGCTCACTTTTATTACATACCCAATTAATTATTATGAAGCTTTGTTATTAGATTTTCCTGCCCCGCGGTTATACTTCACAAACTAACTTTTTTCACCTTTGTATTTACATATTAGTGTATTAATTATGTTTATTTTTATTTTTAGCCTGGATAATTAGGCTTTCTTTGGTTTTTTCTCTATTTATAGATATATTCAACTTATGTACAACTATTACATTACAAAATCAAAGGTTATTACTTAATATAATATTTTCAAATGAACAGTAATTATTTATAGTATCCTTTTATAAACAACACTTTATCGTTACTGTTACCAACTAAGTTTAACCATTTTAATACAATATTCTTATCTAACAAAGAGCACATTATTATAATTTAAGTATTATAATAGAAATGTCTGCATTTGCTTACGATCATCATATTTACAAACGTTGTCTCAGACTTTATTAGTCAAATCATACTACTAACTGTAAAAATTTTAAAATATGAAATATTTATAGCAATAATTATGTTGAAAGAAAATTTTAATAATAAGTAATTTCTGATTTTTCCTTTTTAACATGCTCTATTGTTATGCAACCAACATTACCTTTTTGGTTTCAGATAGTACATTTTAATTTTCCCATTTCAAAATTTTATAGTTTTTATATTAATTGCTGTTGACCGAGTGTATTACTCTTTTTATTCTGGGACGCTTCCGCGGTCATTATTATGAAATAGGTTAGGTTCCGGGTGAGGATCGCGTCTGAATTTATTAAATAGATGTTTTGACTTCTGCTTTGGAGCCATTATCAAGAGGCAAAAAAGTAAAACGTTTCTGAGTCTAGATTGAACTCGGGGTCTCAATCTGCCTGCTCTCCAAGAGTCAATAGGTAACTGAACTAAGTGTGAATCTGCTCTGCTTATTTTTTTTGAGGTTATCGGTTGATTAGAAGAGGGTGTCACGTGATAAGGGGGCTGTGTCATGATTGGATGGGTGTGGCATGTTTGTATAATCTGGGAGCTGTCAACGCATCGGTTTAGCCAGAGCGAACATTTCTCTATTTCCATAGATTCGCAAATAGTGGATGCCCTAAGAGAATTGACGGATATGGCAGTCCTACTGTCCTAGAAGTCGTTAGAATGTCCTGGATATTATGATGGGCAAGTGCTGAAGTCGGATCTTTTTACGAACTCACAGCGATTGTTCATACACTCGATGGTTGATACACCTGTTTGTACGACCGATGTAACCTTGTTCGCAATCGCGATATGAAATTTCGTAAACTCCTCGAACCTCGTTAGGTACTTTATCTTTAGGGTTCCCGGTTAAGTTGGTTATAGTTTGGGTGGTGTTGAAGACTATCTTTATTTGATGTTGGTGTAGAATCCGTGCTAATTTGTCAGTGACTCCTCGAATGTACGGAAGGAAGGTTTTCCGGTGTTTTTGGTCAGTTTGTGACGGAGTTGGTTTTGTCTAAGAAATTGTTGAAACTTATTAAATTAATTTTGTATATTGTGAATATCTGTTAATCAGATAGATCTAAGAGCCAGAAATTTCATTGCAGAACTCAATTGGGCAAGGTGATTGTGTGATAAGGCAGTTACGTATCCATATCCATAGTGTAAATTTAATGTTAGGATGAATACCATTGAGGTGTTACAGAAACAAGTTTAATCAATTTCATTCAACTTCGTTCTGTAACACCACAATGGTGTACATCCTAATATTCAATTTTCAATATATGAAATGGGCTAGGTTCCAGGTGAGAACAGTTTGACTTTCCATAACAGAATTATCTCCGAAAAATTAAATCTGTATTTGTTACATATCGTTTAATAGGTTGAAACGAGATGTAATGTTCGACATCTAGTTTTTGAGATAAGGTTCCGAGTCTTTATCGCTTGTATGTCATTGTCGTCACATAATAAATCTTTCGTATTAATTACATGTCAAAATTAACAAATAATTAATATTTATTAATATATTCTTTATTTATTTATGATTCAACTGAAAAAATTAGACATTAGGCATACATTTTGTATCTAGGGTGAATGCTATAACACAATATACCACAAAATCATCGAAAATAAAGCAATTTGAATTTAATTTATAATTACAATTTGTGCACTTAAATTTGTATTCCCCTTAGTAAATTGTTTGTGTTCTAGCTAACAAAGAAACAAAATAATGTTCAGAAATGGCTGGTAATTATCGACTTAACTAGATGAGGTTAATTTAATAAAAGAATTCGGAGTTCCGTCGAAACTGACCAAAATGAGTGGTGAGTGGACACAATTTTCTCAAGCCGTAGAAGGAGAATGTAATAAAGTTGACAACTAAGATGAAGTGTAGTGTTAGGTCTGTTTTCGGGGATTTGTGGGAAAGATTAACTACATATTTCGCTGACAGAAAGTAACGTGTATTTCAGATTTTAGCTCGGGTTTTTCTTTCTTACGAAATCATTACGTTAAGTAGATATGAGATAAAACAGCGTTACGATTTAGATGTTCAAGCACAATATTAATTTTGCCAGAGTGTACGTTACCTAATAGACTATCAATAATCAATCCTTCTTTGTTGTTTGAGTAAATTCATTACTCTTTTTTACTGCCAAATTTTCAGTTTTTAGTTGAAGATAACAATGTGATATCAGCGTTGTAGCAGACCTGATGAAAAAGTTCGATTATGGATTTTAATAAAACGCGAAATATTAATTGGTTATTTAGTAATTTCTCAAAACAATATAGTTGAGTGCGTTAAATTTTAAAGGCGTAAGTTTGTTGCAATAATGTATGAAGACACAATAATGTTTGTTGATAGAAATTGCACAAAACTTGAAACAGTCAGAAGGTAATCCGGGTTGTAAGTGAATCTCATAAAAGTGTTCAAGTTAAAATTAAAATTCCTCAGTGGCTGAAAAAATTTATTTAATCCGGTTTTATGTTCCTCAAGGCTGGCTTAACAGCGAAGAGACCAGAACTTATTTTCGTAATATAAAACATTTAATAAACGAATGCAAAAATGCTGGCCAGAATTAGGCGAAGATGTCCTAACAAAAATAAAACCCAGGTAAGAACGAAGTAAAGCTGTGTATTATTAGGTACAGTTTTCAGTCTGATGCTTGCATTTGTTGAACCATTGTCAGTAGCATTGCCAACAATACTATAGCACCCTTATGTATCGGTCAAAAATGAGTACCTAGTGATTTATAGATAAAAAGAGCCGACATCAAATCAATCAAAATGAAAGAGGTTTAAACCCACTGTACAAGGAATAACTATTTTCATATCTTGATTTTTAAATTTCTTTATATGATACTAGCTACGTATCAGGCTTCGCACAGGCTAGACAAATCGGCTTATTTGACATATTTACCTTGAAGAACTTTAATTTGGTAATGTTCATATTCCGTACATTTTTTGATTTTTTGTGAAAGCCATTTTATCTTATCTTTAATGAGCGAAAATTAAATGCAACAAATGCTTCTAAAAATTATTTTCAGATTTAATATGATGAGCTAGTTTTAGGTTTTTTGACGTTTCGTTGCTAATTTTATGTTTTTGGTGTTTTTGACATATCGGACACTTCTGACATTTTTGATACTTTTCACGTTTATGACATTTCTCACATTTCTATTATTTCTGACATTTCTGATATATTTGTGGTCTTTTTAACAATTTAGACATATATGGTGCTTTTTAGTTTTTTTTGACTCTCCGTTACATTTCCGGTGACGTTGTACAATTTTAATTTTCAGATTTTTCTCGTTTTAGGAATATTAAATTTAACATATTTGACATATTTTATATTGTGGTGATGTTTGGTGTATTTAACATTTGGAGGTTTATAATATTTTTTCATATTTTGAATTTATTTTTATTTTGTTAACCTTATTCTACCACTTATCATTTCCAAAATGTTCAAATCGTTTGACATTTAACGTAAGATAAATCAGATTGTGGACATATTGCACACCCCACCTCCTCAGTACTAGCGAAATGACGAATAATTTCTCTATTCATTTAAAGAACAGAATCAATTTATCAACTCTCATGCAGTTAATAAATAATATTTACTACTGCATTTATCAGCTACGTGATTAAGTTCAGTTCTAGGCATTTTAGAAAAAGAGCATGTATACCCACTTCTACCCCTGCAATTTTTTTGTTCCCTAAAAATTACTGACACCCATCGTCCCTATTCAATAACAGAATTTTCGAAAAATATCATATTAAATTACTATTAATTACAGGAATTAATATTATAATTCTCATTTCTGTTTTATTTTCGCTTGCCCCCCAACGGATAACCGAATGTTCTCAAATTGATAAAACTCGCTTTTGTTAATTTTAGAAGAGTACTTAGATCAAGATTCACACCAGTATTACTTTCTATTTCGGATATATTGAATTCTTTCTAAAATAAGTAACCCCCTTTTCATACATTTAGTATTTCCATTTGGATAAAAATACGACTGAAGTATTACTTCACCTAAAACAAAAGAATCAATCTCTTAATTCTTATCACTATATTGTTATAAATTATATATTCTGTCTCTAGCGAGTAACGTAAAACATTTCATTCCAATAAGACATCAATCGCTGGGAGGTGAAAAAAACAAGGACTGAAATTTTCTAATGAGGACAAAAACTTAAACTCGAAATAACTCGTCAACTGTAAAATTGACACCCGAACTTGCTAGAAGAATTCAATGCGGATTTTAAATGGAGCGGCCCAGCCTCAGAGAGTTAGTTAGTTATTGCGAAGTGTTTATTTCGTGTTATCATTTTGATTAGCTGTTGTGAATATTTGATGTAAATAAAAGTTTCTAGGAAGTGATAGTGAATATTAGTTTTTAATTAATTGAACCCACGGAGTTTATAATAATTTGGTGTCGAAGTGCAGGATTAACTGAAGTTAAAATCGCAATTTGATTTATGGAAAAAGAAAAAATGGATGAGACTACCAAAAAAATATTCAAACAGGTTAATGATGGACTAGATGAAAAAATAACTCAAATCGTGGAAAAACAACATCAAGAGGAAATTCAACAAAGGTTAGTGAAATCTTTTGATGAAAAACGTAAAATAGAATTAGAAAATCTTCTCACTACCATGGTAGAAAAACAACAAAATTTAATTGAAAGATTATTCTCGAAATTTGAATTAACAAGACAAAATGAATTTAATTTATTAGATGAACACAGACAAAATGAATTTAAAATATTTGAAAAAAAAACAAGAACAAATTGAATTAAAACGACAAAATGAGTATAAAGTAACTGAAGAGAAAAGACAATTTCAATTTGAGCAATTAATGCAAATAGAATCGCAAATTAATGAAACAGTTAATGAAAGAATGCAAATAATAGAATCAGAGATAACAGAAATAAACGAGACATAAAGGTCCTAAAAAATATCGTGGGTACAGTTGAAACCAAACTAGATGACATCGATTCTATCCAGAACCATGTGAAATTTGAAATCATTACTATCCAGAACAAAGTAGAGACAGAAATGAAAAAAATGCAACAGGACTGACAGCGAGAAAAATACCAGAACACCATGAGTACCAAAGGACAATACACCCACATTTGATGGCAGGTCATCTTGGCCTATGTATAAACGGCAATTTGAAGCCGTGGCTACAGCTAATGGATGGGATATCTATGTCCTTTGTAATTTCCATAAGAGGCCCGGCATTAGAGCTCCTCGAAATTATTCCACTCGATGAACAAGACAATTTCGACAAGATCATCGCCATCCTGGACAAGAGATACGACAATTAATCCTTGAGCCATCCATCAGCCCATGGTCTGCTCCCGTCGTGCTAGTTAAAAAGAAGGATGGAACCACCCAATTTTGCGTGGATTACAGAAAGCTGAATGACGTCACGAAGAAAGACAGCTATCCATTACCCCGAGTTGATGACCACACTAGCAGGCTCTAGTTGGTTCTTCACACTAGAGCTAAAGAGTGGATATTGGCAGGTTGGTCTACACGAAAATGACAGAGAGATGACAGCGTACTCCACCAGTAAAGGGCTGTTTCAATTCACGGTCATGCCCTTTGTGTTATGTAATGCTCCCGCTACATTTGAGAGGCTAATGGAGGATGTATTGGGCGGGTTGATATGGAGAACATGCTTAGTATACCCTGACGACATTCTGCTCATGGGTCAGACATTCGACGACCATCTGAAGAACATGGGCGAAGTATTCTCCAGAATTAAGAACGCCAACCTGAGACTCGACCCGAAAAAATGTTCCATGTTCCAAAAAGAAGTAGAATTTTTGGGCCACGTCGCTTCCGACTCAGGAATCCGCACCAACGAGGACAAGATAGCAGCCATGCGTGATTGGCCAGTCCCAAGAGACAAGCATGAACTCCGAAGCTTCTTGGGTCTCTGTTCATACTACAGGCGACTGAAGGCGGCACTATGTTTCAGCCCAATCCTCGCATTTCCCACGCAGTCCGGCAAGTTGATCTTAGAACCGACACTAGTAACACAGGATTGGGGGCCGTCCTATCTCAGGTGCAAGATGGTGAAGAGAGGGTGATCGAGTACTACAGCCGTGGTTTATCGAAACCGGTAAGAAATTATTGCGTCACCAGAAAAGAACTTCTGGCAATAATAAAGGCTGAAGACCATTTCCACAAATACCTCTATGGTCAAGCGAGTTTGGAAAAGCACTGATGGCCGAGAAACCAAGTCCCAACTGGTAGTTCCGAAGAAAAAGGTACCAGCCATCCCGACCAAGGTATATGATGGGATTACCGGGGGCCATCTGGTTATGAATAAAACCCTAGACAAAGTTCGCCAGCGGTACTACTGAGTAAATGACTTCGAATACAACAGAGCTTGGGGCCGGAAATGTGACACTTGTGCAGCCAGTAATGGCAAGAAGACCCGGATTAAGGCAGAATGCAGCAGTACAATGTAGACGTCCCATTTGAGAGAATTGCCATCGATGTCGTCGGTCCGTTTCCCGAGTCCGAGAGGGGGAACAAATACAGCAGGTTTGGCGTCTCGATGGAACTACATTCAGACCAGGGGCGAAACTTCGAATCCACTGTTTTCCAGATGGTCTGCACGATGTTGGGGCTCAGGAACACGAACACCATTGTACCCACAATCAGACGTAATGGTGGAAAGATTCAACCGGACCTTGGAACAACACCTATCCAAGGTTGTCAGCAATAACCAGCGTGATTGGGATGAGCATATTCCACTATTCCGGTTGGCATATCGCTCAGCCGTACATAATAGTACAGGCCTGACTCCAGCCAGGGTCCTATTCGGAAAAGAGCTGCGATTAGCCTGCGATTTGGCTTTTGGCTCCCACGTAGAACCTTCCCAAGGCATCAACCATTATGCCGACCCGCTCCGACATAACATGCTGGCAATACACGAATTAGCACGAACGCAGATGTTGGCCACCAGTGACCGGGTGAAGACGCGATACGACCTCAAGGCCAATTCAGTCGGGTTCCAAGAGAAGGACAAAGTCTGGCTGTACAACCCCCAATGGAGCGGAGCAAGGGTAAATCTCCAAAGCTTACACCCGACTGGTAAGGTCCATACGAGGTAGTCAAGAGGCTTAATGAGGTCGTCTACCGGATCCGTCGAAACCCCAGGGCTAAGTTGAAGGTGGTCCATTTTGACTGACTCGCTCCCTACCATGGAGAGGATGTTTCTGATCGGGACGATCAGAATTAAAATGAGGGCAGCGTTATAAAATGTCTCTGTCCCTGGCTAAAGTAACGTAAAACATTCAAGGAGACTGAAGTACAAAAAAGGATATCCGCAAGGTCGATCGTGCTAGAAAATCTCGAACAGACTCGACAACCGGGAAGGTGACTCTCGAAATTTGTTGGTAGAATTCCATGTAGATTATATAATGAACGGCCGATTATCGCAGAAGCAGCAGTGCTTACTTATTGTTGTGGTATTAGTATCAGCTGTTAAAATTATTTAATGTTCAGGTGTGAATAGAGGTTCTAAAAAGTGAACTGTATATAAGTGTTTTTTTTTAAATTAAGTAATTGAACCCACGGAGTTTATAACAATATTAACTGGTCTATGTTTTTTATACAAAAAAAACAATGTTGTACGAGTATTAGAAGGTCAAGCATTTGTGGTGTCTATCGGAACGAAGTGCTGACACTAATGTATTTTAAATGTTTAGCTTTCGTCATCATACTCATCTATTTTTATATGTGCAAGTGTGGACTTTCGCTTCAACAAATATTATAACAAAACATTAAACAAAACTGTTTTATATATATTTGAGAAATTATATGTGTTTGCAGTGTGTCCGTGGATGGAGTGCACAAGAGCAAAAAATCTTGTCTTTCATTTCAGGACACCAAATCATTCTCTATGAAAAGTTCTGCTTGTCGGCAATATAATTTTTTCATTCAGATGCACCGGGTGTTAACACATTAGGAGAAATATAAAATGCCTCAAAAGAGAATTATTATTACATATTACTTTTATCAAAAATGGTATGAAACTTCAACTGACTAATAAATTTACCGTACAATTTACCAATAATTTTCCTGACATATGGAAGGTTGCGTGAAGCAACCTTTTGTTTCAAGATACCTCACGAAAAGAAGTCCAATAATGACAGGCTAGGCGACCTAGCTGGACATTGGGACAAACCTCCCTATCCATCTTCTGCCAAGAGGAGTCTGTCATAATCAGGTACTTTCGCTTGTTGATGACGCAATTGGGATTGTCGAAGGCCTCATGACGGCAACTTTGGGAAGTTATGTGCCCGTTTGGGCATTATGTAGATTCATGGGTAAAAAAATAACCTAAGAAAAATTATTGCTTTTCAATGTAGTTTTCACCTAAACATGAACAAAATTCTAACGATTTCTCATCATCTCCAGATTCAAGTGCATGCTGCTTTGAATTAAAAGGTTTAATTTTGTAATCCTTAAAAATTATTTGCAACTCACTTTTGCTTTTAGTTGTGCACTTTTCCTTATAGATAGTTTCGGGCTATCTAATACTAACTCTTTTGCTAATCAGGTAACTGAGTCATTTTCGTTGTGTGTTTTTTTTAGATTTCTTCACCTTCACATTTCGCAAAGCTCACTTCGACATAAACTTATTAGGAAATTTTTTATATGATATATTTCCAATACTATAAAATTGCATAAAATAAAGATGCTCCTCTCGTTACAATGAAAATCAGAATTCTGGCATTAACTTAATTCATTATAACATTTTCTGTTATTAGTGTATATGTTTTTTATTTCTTTATATGCGAGTCAATTATTTTTTAATACGGCGTGGAATTGAGTTAGTAAATAAAAAATATTTTCCTATTACTCTTTTATTCACTTTAAATTGAATTAAAAAAAAAATCCCTTCATTGACTAAACGATGTTTTCATTTTAGGAATCTATTTTTCCCTTTCTAATGCTTAATTATAAAAATTTTATATTTGGCTCTAGCAGAAGCCGCAGAAAATTTTGATTGATATTTATGTTTCAAAATAAAATTATAGAATAATGAAGTTACCTTTCTATTATTATAACCGATTTGTAACAAATTAACTGAACCTAATGAGTTCAACTATTAATCTGCATTTTTATCATTATAGCAACATTGAAGAGAAAACATTTTAATACAAAAAAAAAACAACAATGCGACGCAACTCCTACGTGCTAATCGGATACAAAAAGCTTAATTTATCACCCTCCAAGTGATGTAAATATTTGTGTAATGGAATGTATTCATACAGTCTGTCATCGTTTTCGAGAGAAGAGAGGACAAAAAATTGCGCACAACGTGCAGAATTATAATGCATATGTAACCCTGATTTGTATACTAAAGAGCACAAACAAATAAAAACGTATTATCTGCTTCACCTCTCGCAGAATTTAAAAATAATTTTATCTCTCTGGCGTGGTTTTTCATGAAGTTAGGTTAGTAACGAGGTTTACCCTTATTTTGTTTAGAGATGGGAAAATCACCAACAGTAATCACGTCGTTGCTTAAGTAAACAATGCGATAATGGAGGAGACGAGGATAGTCAAGTTTTTAATTATTATTTCTCTCGAATATTTTCACTACTAACAATGTGTTTTAGTAATTTTGTAGTTTTCATGTCATATGCAGAACAGGTAACTGTGTAGGGATTTCAGTTATAATTTTAGAAAGAAAACTTGTTATTACGATTGTTTCTCTCATTATAAAATATACGGTTATTTAATTATGTTTATCCAAATACAGTACGTAACTATAAAGCCTAAAATCCTTATACATGTATCACCAGCATCATTAGATATAACTTGGTAAATGCAGGATTAAAACTATTTAGAAAATCAAATACATTGTCATAGATTGTGAATGAGAGTTTCCATATAAACAATTTATTAAAATACCATCTTTAGAAATTGACAAAATCAAATTTTGCCAGTGATTGTAAAGCAATTGTTGGAAAATTTCTTTATATATTTGGGGAATATTTCATGGTGGAAGCCATTCCTTTGTGATATACTATCACTATGATTGTAGAAAAACTAATTACTTTTTTTTTATATCACTAATTTATTTATTTATTTAATAAATAAACGTAAAAAACCGTGAGTAGTTTCGACAATACTATGGCATTTTCAAAGAAACAAATGAAATAATTCATGAATTTGTTTCCATTTCTAGACAAAAAACTCTTTTTTCCTGTATTGATTTTATGATGCTGGGGTAACCCGAAATGAAAGTGACAGTCATTGTTTGAACTTAAATATCATGTTAGTGTTCTGTTGTGCAATGAAAGAAGAAGAAGACTGAACTGCCAAACTTAGTGAAACAAATGTACACTGAAATTCGACGTACAATTATTCATCGGTAAATAAATAATCTACACTAAAAGAAAAAGTTATTGCTGAAAATAAAATATTCAAACTGAATAAATGGTAAATACAATACCAAGAAAATATATTGTATAGCAGCCAAAATTATGTCCCTGAAATCACGACAAAACTCTGAGAACATTAGAAGATGAAAATTGGTCCTGGTAACAGGAAGAAAGAAGAGGAACGGAAAAATCAATAGAAAGTAGAAAACGTTTATAAAGGTATTTATGTATACAAATTTTCTGAATGTTGTTAAAAAAATATTCTGTTGTTTAGTAATTTGAAGGGGTTTGAAATTATTTTGATAATCAGTAATTAGACATTATCAGGGCAACTATTCATTGCAATGAACATTAGTTAGTTGAATTTAATTTAATATTTATCAAATGGAAGTTATTAGTTCTTTCTATTAATTGTAAAGTTTTCAAGGAGAAATTATTAATAATGTTAAATATTGTTCAAAAGGATCTTGGTCTTATATCATTGCATTTACTAGATAATCATAAAAAAAATCATTCCGATAATAATAAGATAGTAAAAAAATATTAACAAATGTTTAGGAAGCAGACCAAAGAAGAGAGAGAATGACACAGTAAGTACCATAAATTTATTCAGAGTAACAAAATAGCTATTTCTAAACATTATTGAATTTATTTAAAATCAACCATCAACAATCACAAAATACTCCTTTCATCACGTGAAATTCAGTTCAGTTACCTAGTGACTCTTGGGGAGTAGGCAGATTGAGGCCATTAGTTCGTTCTAGGCTCTGAA
The DNA here is from genome assembly GCA_034190945.1 of Octodonta nipae. Taxonomy (NCBI): domain Eukaryota; kingdom Metazoa; phylum Arthropoda; class Insecta; order Coleoptera; family Chrysomelidae; genus Octodonta; species Octodonta nipae. The sequence goes on from CM067221.1 coordinate 72,201,960, forward strand.
ACTCATTTTCAACTTTTGTCTCTTGATTCTAGTCAGTTATTGACATTTTTCTCAGGAAGCTATTAAAAAGAACTTAGTACATTTCTACAAGCATTAAAATTTAAAAAACTTGTATAAAGGTTATTATTATTTTTTTTATCTAACATGGTTTATTTGTTTTGTTTGTTTTGTTATCATTTCAGATCAAATGAATGTTTCCATATACTACTTACATAATTATTATAAACTAATGCACTATTTGTGGAACAAGTAGAAAATAGGTTTCAGCAGTCAAAAGATTCTGTGATTTTTAGTTTAACAAATATCCCGGTTATTATTACAATTTCAATCAGTGAAATCCGGTAACATATATAGTTTAGTCTATAAGAATTGTAACCATTTACTAATATTTCTTCTCTACTTTTATTAATAATTCTCTATTTTGAATTCTATTATCTTCGTAATTAAAATCGAAAGTACTGGTATGTTTACTCGCCTTGTATAAAATATCAGGATCAGGTTTGCCTCGGATTTCTGCGTGTTTATACCAGCACATACAAGCAATTGTGACGGTGTGTCCATTTCAGTGAAATACTTGAATTATTTTTGGATAAATATGTTGAAGAAGCATGAAAATAGTCTTTTTCATTCTTTCATGTATAATTTTTCTTTGTATAACATCATTTACTTTAATTCGGAGCCATTAGAATATTTCAATAATAATGTCCAACAGAATATGTCAATTGGGTATCAGATGTGTGACGGCTATATGGGTGTTATATAATGTAAATCCACCTCCTCTTAAATAGGTATAGATATTCACCTTAAACAAAGTACAAAGTACTATATGTTACTGATAAGGTTGTATGTGCATGCTTACCCTAATCTATATACGATTATAAAATTGTAGTTCTCTGTTTGTTTGTTGTTTGTTTGTTTGTTTGTTTGTTTGTTTGTTTGTTTGTTTGTTTGTTTGTTTGTTACCTCATCACGTAAGAACTACTGAACTTATTTTGCTGAATCTTTTTTTGTTGCTGCAAGATCTGGTATACATTTTATCTGCCTACATTGACAGAAACGGTAGATATAGGGAAAAATCTACTACCATGTTCGGTAATACATAGGTACACAATTGGTCAAATGGTTCCACCACATGCACCAAATATTAGATACTTGCACCAGCTTAGCTTTTATTCAAAATTCGGAATATGCCAATGTAACATGTTTCGATTTTAAAAAAATTCCAACTGATATATCAAGTGTAATTTTACAGGTTGTTCCATATATAGTATAGGTAGAATTAAATGGATTTAAAAAATCTTGAAAAAAAAGGTATATTATGTGGCCTGTAAGTAGTTGCATATATACAATGTGGTTGAAATAAGGGGGGAGTTATAAGAGGTGGTTTAAAAAAGATATATTGAATGGACCATAAACAGTTGTATATACCAGGTGGCTGAAAAACGGGCGGAGTTGTGAATTGTATTTATAAGGGAGGATAAGAAGATGGTATATTGTTAGGGTTATAAGTAGTAGCATATACAATGTGTGTGAAATAGAATTAGATTTATACAGGGTGGATAAAAAAATATGTTATGTAAGCAGTTAGGATATTTGAATTTTCTTGAGCTATTATTACAGTTATGAAATGGGTTGAAAAAAATGTTAGAAGCAGATGTTTATACTGGTGGTTCACAAGTACCATATTATAGGATGGTTGAAATATGTAGCAGAGTATAATTACGCTATGTCTACTAAATAATTAAAAATTTTATGATTAACAACCTGGATAGATGAAATGTAGGGTGGACTAGAATTCTAAGTTTACAGGGTGGTGAAAAAATGTTATATAGGGTTAGTTAATGCATTAGTAGTTGCATATACAAGGTTGTTAAAATAAAGTTGCAAATGAACGATGGTTTAAATGTAGTGTGGAGAGAAATTATATTTTATACTTTGCTTCAAAAATTATGAGGTAATAGCGTAGCTCATAATTAGTTTCACAGATAGGATATTTGAAAAATTGTTACATAGGGTGCCCCATAAGCAGTTGCAGTTTTGGTGAAATTTATTTGGAATTGATGGATCTATAATTATACAGGGTGGTACATTGACAGGAAAGGTAGATTTAGTGAAAAAAACTACTTCCGTGTTTGATAACACACAATCAGTCAATTGGTTCTACCGCATGCACCAAATATTATATACTTGCATCAGCTTAGCTTTTATTCAAAATTTGGAATATGCCAATGTAACATGTTTCAATTTTAAAAAAATTCAGCTAATACATCAAGTATAATTTTACAGGTGGTTCCATATATAGGATATGTGAAACTTACAGCGGAGTAGAATTTCATGGATTTAAAAAATCTTGAACAAAAGGTATATTAGGTGGTCCGTAAGCAGCTGCATATATACAATGGAGCAAGTTATATAGGGTAGTTCAAAAAAGGTATATTGAGTGGATCATAAACATTGCATATACCTGGTGGACTTAAATTATATTTATACAGGGTGGATAAAAAAATGTGTTATGTAAGCAGTTAAGATATTTGCATTTTCTTGAGCTATTATTATAATTATGAAATAATTATGAAATAATAAAAGTAGTTGTTTGTACAGGGTGGTTGAAATATAAGATGGAGTGGAATTATAGTTTATAGGGTGGTTAAAAAATGTTTTATATCCACAAGTACTTCATAAGTTCAGAAGTAGCACATATAGGATGGTTGAAATATGTAGCAGAGTATAATTACAGCTAAACAGGTGCGTTTAAAAATATTATAATGGAATGTTATGATCTGCAAGCTGTTCCATATACCGGATAGATGAAATATAGGGTGGACTAGAATTTTAAGTAAACAGGGTGGTGCAAAAATGTTATATGGCCCATAAATACTTGCATATACAAGGTTGTCGAAGTATAGGGCGGAGTAGAATAATAATTATACAGTGTGGGTAAAAAAAATATTATATAGGTTAGAGAAATGGAGTACCTGAAATATGGGTCGAAGACAAGATATAGTTAAACAGTGTGATTCAAACAAGCTTAGAAAACGTTGCAAATGAACGGTGATTTAAATGAAGTGTGGAGAGAAATTATACTTTATACTGTGGTTCAAAAAATATGAGGAAAAATTGTGAAATAGCGTAGTTCATAATCAGTTGCACAGATAGAACATTTGAATTTGAAATATAGGGAGGATTAGAGTTAAGTTGTTGAGTATTTACAAAATTGTTACAAAGGGTGCCCAATAAGCAGTTGCAGTTTTGGTGAAATTTATTGGAAGTGATGAATTGATGGATTTATATTTATATGGGGTGGTACAAAAATGTTATACTGGGTGGCCGATAAGTAGTTGTACATACAAGGTGGTTGAAATATAGGGTGAAGCAGAAGTATAGTTTAATAGTGTGGATAAAAAAATGTATGAAAAATTTTCTAGAATAGAACAGGAGCCGTGTTGCATATATGCAATATCTGAAACATGGGGTGAAATAAAATTATAGTTATACAGTGTGATAAAAACAATGTTAAAAAAAAGTTGCATATAATGGGTGGTTGACATACAAGGTGGAGACAAATTATATTTTCCAGGGTGGTTTAAAAAAATATCAGAAAAATGGTTATTTAGCGTAGTTCATAAGTAGTAGCATAGATAACATAGTTAAAATATAGAGGGGATCAGAGTTATAGTTAAGTGTTTAAAAAATTTTATACCTATATGGTGACCCCTAACCAAGATGCATATACACCGTGGTTGAAATATTTTGTAGAATGAAAATATGGTTATACATGATGGTTCAAAAAATGATAGAGACAAATAAGTTATAATGGTTGACTAATTAGCAGCAGTATATAAAAGATGATTTAAATAAAGATGGCAGTGGAGTTATAGCTATAGGAGGTAGTTCAAAAAGAATATTGAATAAAATTGTTGACCATATAAAGTTGCGGTTTGGGTAAAATATGTTAGGAATTGGTGGATTTATAATTATACAGAGTGGTACAAAAAAAAACAATATTAGGTGGCCTATCGGTATAAGTATAAAGTAGACCATGAACAGTTGCATCCTGATATATGGAATACCTGACATATGGGGCGAAGCAAAATTATAGTTATATATTGTGGTTAACACAATGTTAGAAAAAGGAGCATATAAAGGATTGTTAAAATATAGGGCGGAGGGAAATTATATTTTACGAAGTGGCTCAAAAATTATCAGAAATTATTGTTATGTACCGTATAGGGTGAAGTAGAATTATAGTTAGGTAATTTAAAAATGTTATATTGGTTTACAAATAAACAGTAGCTTATACAGGATGGTTGCACGATAGAGTGAAGCAGAGTAAGAGTTATAAAAGGTGGTTCCAAAAAATGTTAAGTAGAATTATAATATAGAGTGAAATATATTCGGGATTGGTAGATTTATAGTTATGTAAGGTGGTTCAACAAAGTAACAGGTAACGGCTAGTTTTGTGTAATAATCAATCTTTGTAAAGCATATTCCCGAACCATATAAAGTGAGGTGAGTTTAAGCCCGATTTCTATTCTCTGCATTGAATGACTTAACTGGATGGTTATTCATGTAGATATTTATTTGCTGTTTTGAATCTTTTATAGCAAAGATATTCTCCAGTAATATTTGGCAATGTTAAGATTTTATGATACTTGTTAAGATAACATAGCCATTTCATAACACCCATCTGGGTCCTACCCAGAATTTATTGCTAAATTAACACACAATTATTAAATTTATTGTTCCTCCTGTAACCTAAAGTTAGCATAGCCATACCTATAACTCCGGAATTAACAGTATTATCGGGGTAATTGTGAGGGCGTATTTTATTTATTAACTAATTAATTTCTATAATCCCACCCGCGAAAGAATGACTGGTGCTAGCTTTAGTATAGTAAGCATAGCCATAGCTATATATTAGAAGGGAAAAAGGCTATGGAGGTGATCTTGGGGCAATATATTTCTAATTGATTTTACGACTAACCCTTTCAACACCTAGGTTTCATAGCAGCTACTGAAATTAAGCAAAATATTGATTGAGATGTTTTTCGTTGTAAAGATCAGTGTACTATTAATTTTTAATTAATTGCTGAAGTTATGCGGTAGAAATGATTATCTTGTACAATAACTTCCGAAAAACAATGATTAGATAAATTTTTGCATAACCGTAACTATATTACTGGAACAAATAGTGGTATGGGTGTGATCTTGGCGTATTTTACTGGTAATTAATGCTATCAAAGGGTACAAAGGTATATTCCCAAAACTACCATCCTCTTCCCTAGTTCACTTCAGTTTTAATAAAGGTCAGTGGAGCATTTATTGCTAATTAATGGCTGAAGTTCTATGATTTCACTACTACAATCTCTTCCGACAAACAAACTACTGCCTATGAAACTGATGTTTCGAATACTAGATAAAGGTAAGTTTTAGCATTACATTCCCTTGAAACATAACATCAGTTTAATTTTAACAATATCAAAATTTTAGACCACGTGTTTTCGATATATATCAATAATTTCTACCTTGTGTTGTGCGTTAACTAATCTTTCTAAGCCGTAAGACTTTTTTTGGAATTTTCCTACAGTTTTAGTGAAATCATAATATGAAATATATAATTTTTATAACAACCTAAACATGATGTATTTTATATGCGATTAATGTAAAACTTTGTAAAATGTATTATTGTCCTTACAGGTGACTTGATGAAGAACGTTAAAACTTTCCACACTTTTATTGCTATAAATAATACACTACTTATTAAATCCCATCAATAGAATTTCAGTCTTTAGGAAACGGGCTAAGAAACTCATATTGTTGTTCACTAATAGTATTATAAAGTTACATTTGATTCATTACAATGTTTATTATCAACTTTGAATGTTCATTTCGTTTATAAACCTGTTGGGAATAACCTCATATATACTTCTTGAAAATTCTGTAAATTTCCAAACGTTTTGCGATCTAGGTCAGGCCCCGTTTTTACTGGCATTAAAGAAACAATATGAAAAGACACAAATTGAACAATTTAAATTTGAAATATGTGACAATTTAATATGACTATAGAAAGGTCCCATAATAAGCTTCAGCAATTAATTAGCAATCAAAATTGTACTGATTTTAACAACTATATATATATATATAGATCGAACTCGGGGCCTCAATCTGCCTACTCCCCAAGAGTCACTAGGCTAGACTCTGAAACTCTTTTTTCACTTTTGTCTCTTGATAATGGCTCCAAAGCAGAAAACGAAACGTCGAGTATTTAATAAATTCAGACGCTGTTCTCAACCGGAATCTAGCCAAGTTCATATATATTTATACACATATATATAGTTTTTAATTTTCAGGGACTGAAAAATTTAACAGGGGATAAGAGGATAGCAAATAATTAGCAGTAAAATACTACTGAATAAAACATTTAAAAAAATATATAACCGACTTCTACCTATAACTAAAAAGCTAAAAATAATTATAACAAAATACAACTCTAGCAAATAAATAACACATTCAATGTTGTAAGGTACCTACCCAGGAAGTAAAAAATGTAAACATTAAAAGGTGCTCATTCTGTACAAATTAATTACTTACCAATCTAGTATATTTTTGAAGTCGGTGCCAAGCAACAATCAAGTTTGATGAATTAGTAGATAAGTACGCAATGAAGGATTTTAGATTTGCTTGGCACCGACTTCAAAAATATACTAGATTGTTAGGTAATTAATTTGTACAGAATGAGCACCTTTTAATTTTTACATTTTTTACTTCCTGGGTAGGTACCTAACAACATTGAATGTGTTATTTATTTGCTAGAGTTGTATTTTGTTATAATTATTTTTAGCTTTTTAGTTATAGGTAGAAGTCGGTTATATATTTTTTTAAAATGTTTTATTTTCAACTTTTTAGTTTTTGTTTGAACTCAGGTAGTTTTCATTCTTTATTTTTTATGTATGTATAACCTTAATAGACAGAACCAGGTAAAATCGAAAGCCTCAACATTACGCAATGATACTTTCTCATTTAAATTGACAGGTAAATCTTTACGAATAAAATGTATTTATGCCTTATGGACTACGCCATGTAACCTTTTTTCAACTTTTTTTGACAACCCTGTATAACTAGACAATTCCACTCCAACCTATGTACCAACCAGCCTGTACATACGACTGCCCACGGACAAGCATAAATTTGTTAGCTGCCTTCTGTAAACAATAGGACGGAGTAGAATCTATCCTATATTTATGGAGTCAAATCCGTCCTATATTTCAACCATAATATATAACTCCTTGTGGACTACCCCATAAATTATTTCCTTTTTAACATTTTATGTTATCGCCCTGTGTAACATTAATTCCTCTCCACACTTTATGCAACTTCTTATGGGCTATAAAAGAAACAATTTTTTAATCATACTGTATAAATAAATTATATTTCAACTGCAGCATATATTTCAACCATCCTGTATATGATTTGCTTATGTCCACATCATATAACAGTTTTTTAATCACCCTATATAATTTTAATTTCACTTTTTTTCCAACATTTTTATACCACCAAACGTCCAGTACACTCTATATTCCAACCTACGGCTGCCTACGGACCACTATCATTCTAGTTCGTCTTATATTTCAATATTCATATAAATTCAACTCCTTCTATCACTTTACTTTGTGATTTTGTTTGCTGTAACTAAACACCCTGTCTATAAACGTATCTAATAACAGTTTAAAGTTTGACATGTGTTGTCACTGAATTTTCTATTAGACCGGGAGAATGTGACAACCAAAACCACCGTCTTCGCAAAATGGAAAAATTTGCATTTAAGTAGGTATTTGCCTGGTATACAAACAAAACGAGGTTGGTACTCATTGATTTACGGAACCGAAAATACTATGCTTTACTACCTATATGCTTGAGATGTACATAGAAAATTTTCAAATTCGCAATTAAAACTTCCAGTGGCTAAAATTACCGCACTATTACGTTGGAATTAAAATATTTATGAGGAAATGTCCGTTATGTCATTTCGATGAAATTTTTGATAAGAATTTTGGAATTTTCGGCGATTTTCTGCAAAACTGCAAGTTGCACGTCGCAGAAAAGTATATAAGATCACCTAAGGATCTTCCTTAATAGATTAAACGTAAAAAAACTATACACATCCATAAGGAGTTATCGAAAAATCGACTAAAATATTAAGGATATTGGTTGATTTCCATGCACGCATGTGTTCATTTACAAATTTTATCACTTTACCAATAGAATTCTTTTCCAAAATTTGAAGTTTCACCAATCCGGATATATACTCTATTAAACAAGACCATATTCGTTCAAAACGGTGCACCACAGGAGAAGAAATCAGGTAACATACATACAAAAAAAAAGCGAAAAAATACGCGACGAATTGATAACCTCCTCCGTTTTGGAAGTCGGTTAAAAATCAGAGCTGTTCGTTCCAGGTTAACTACAGTGTAAAGTTGGCATTGCCGCTGTTTCTAGACAGAGCTTGAAACAAAAAAATCGCAAAGCTTCAGCAATTAATTAGCAATGTAAAAATATTGAAATATATATTTTTCTTGATTTCAGAGTGTACGAGATTTACTACGGAATGAACGGATAGTTATTGGGCATTTACTATACTGCCAATTGATAGCAATTAATTAGAAATAAGGTCACATCACTGTTCATTCAGGAGATTTATAGATAAGCCTATGATAAATTTACTCCAAAGTTGACATAGTCACTACATCGCGAACGGGTTTGGAGCAATAAAATCGTAACGAACTTCAGCAATTAATTAGTAATTAAGTCTACTGATTTTTGGCAACGAAAAACATTAAAATAAATATATTTCATATTTTTCTGGGATGAAGGGGCAGTTATTAGGTATTTACTGGGGTACTATTTATGGCAATTAATGACAATAAAATACGTCACAAAAATCGGCCCGATAGCGCTGTTAGGAGATAGGCATAGAAATGACTCTGCTAACTTTAGTCCTTTGGTCTAATGTTGACATACCCAGTGTTTCTTGGAAGGGGTTGAATTAATAAATTTCATTTACGACATAAATTAGCATGCATTGTGAGCGAAACCTTATTAAAAATCTAATTAATTGAAAGTTTCTGTACAGAATATATACTGCTGCTGTATCTTACGCATCAATACAATTCAAAATGCATTCAGAACACGATGAAGTTGTAAACTCTTAAAAGCTAAAGATATCAGGATTCTCACTGCTTGGTTTTTACTTGACATCCCTAACATTTATTAAGAGGCATATAGCGAATGGACAAATATGTATTCGTAGTCTAAAACCCTTAAAATATTCACCCGGGATATTCTCGGTTACGTCCGCATTTCATTCGTCATGATTGTTTTCCGGCTGACGCTCTACACATTTTTATTCTTGCAAATTTCAGAGTGAGTTATGACACAGAAGGATTTTCTGAATGTTTGTCTGCATTTTGTGTGTAGTCAGGATCAAAAGAACCGCTACTGTTTCATTTCCTTTTTGAAAGCTTTTATTTTAACATCAGGTTTGCTTTAGATTTCTGTTCATTTCTACCGTAACAACAAGAACATTGCCAGCAAAAGCATCTATAAAAGAATTTGCTCCTGAACTATTAAAATGTTTGAAATGTTTCTGGGTAAATATATTTAAACAAGCCCGCACATCCCCCCCCCTCTGTGTACTTGAACTATTCCATTTTATTGGTTAAATGTTATTAATGTACATACACACTTTTCAAGGTTTCTTTATTTATGTTAGAATTGAACTAAGTTTATATTATTATAAACAACGTGGCTGCAATTAAAAATTAAAAAATAATATTCACTACCACTTTCTAGAACTTTTATTTTCATCAAATATACAAACAGCTGATTCGAATATCACAATAATAATTCAACATAAGCTCTTCGCTGCACTAACTAACTGCTGCGATGATGGGCTGCTCCTTTTAAAATCAAGATCGAATCCTCTAGTAAAATCCATTATCAATCCTACAGTTGCCGAGCTACTTCCAGATTAATGTTTTTTGTCCTCGCAGCGATCGATGTCGTGTTGAAATGAAACCAGGGTCGGCTTTGGTAAATTTCTCAACACCCCCCCCCCTTTAATTCTGATCGTCCTGGTCAGAAACATCCTCTCCATGGTAGGGAGGGAGTCGATCTAAATGGACCACCTTCAACTTAGCCCTGGGGTTTCGACGAATCCGGTAGACGACGACATTAAGCCCCTTGACCACCTCGTATGGACCATCCCAAGCGGGTGTAAGTTTTGGGGATTTACCCTGCTCCGCTGGGGGTTGTACAGCCAGACTTTGTCCCTATCTTGGAACCCGACTGAATTGCCTTTGAGGTCGTATCGCGTCTCCATCCGGCCAACATCTGCGTTCGGGCTAAATCGTATATTGCTAGCTCGTTATGTCGGAGCTGGTCGGCACCATCGTTGATGTCTTGGGTAGGTTCTTCGGGGGAGCCAAAAGCCAAATCGCAGGGCAATCGCAGCTCTTTTCCGAATAATACCCTGGCTGGAGTCAGGCCTGTACTATTATGAACGGCTGAGCGATATGCCAACAGGAATAGGGGAATAAGCTCATCCCAATCACGCTGGTTATTGCTGAAACCTTGGATAGGTGTAGTTCCAAGGTCCTGTTGAATCTTTCCACCATTCCGTCTGACTGTGGGTGCAATGGTGTTGTTCTCGTTTTCCTGACCCCCAACATCGTACAGACCTTCTGGAATACATTCGATTCGAAAGTACGCCCCTGGTCTGAATGTAGTTCCATCGGGACGCCAAACCTGCTTTATAGCTCTTCTACTAGCACCGTCGCTACCGTGGCTGCCTGTACTTGTTCCCCCTCTCAGACTCGGGAAACGGACTGGCGACATCGACGGCAATTCTCTCAAATGGGACGCCCACATTGTAATGCTGCTTTCTGCCCTTGGTCCGGGTATTCGGGCCCTTACTGGCTGCACAGGTGTCACATTTGCGGCACCAAGCTCTGACGTCTTCGAAGTAAATCACCCAGTAGTACCGCTGGCGAACTTTGTCTAGGGTTTTATGGCCTCCGGTAATCCCATCATGTACTTCGGTCAGAATAGCTGGTACCTTTTTCCTAGGAACCACCAGTTGGGAGTTGGCTTCTCGGCTATCAGTGCTTTCCCAAACTCGCTTGAGGATTCCATTCTCTACTCTTAGAGAGTCCCATTGGATCCATAACGATTTCATCACGCCCGAGTATCTAGCTACCTCGTCCCATCGTGGCCTGGGTGACCCTCTCGTTTTGAGTGACAAGATTGGTTCGAAGTCTGGATCAGCCATTTGGTCCTGGATCTACTGTTGCGTTGTCCAGTCTTCATTGGCCTGCACTCTAATCTGGCTGATGGAGATCCCTCTCGCTGTTCCGTCTTCACACAATGTCTTTCACCATTTTGCACCTGGGATAGGACGGCCCCCAAACCTGTGTTGCTGGCGTCGGTGTCTAAAATGAACTTGCCGGACTGTGTAGGAAAGGCTAGGATTGGGCTGGAATATAGTGCTGCCTTCAGTCGTCTGAATGATGTTTCGCAATCCTGATTCCTCTTTCTCAGTGGTCTGCCGATGTAGAGGCGCGGCAATGGTGGCAAATCCCTCAACAAATCGCCTGTAGTAGGAACAGAGGCCCAAGAAGCTTCCGAGTTCATGCTTGTCTCTTGGGAATGGCCAATCACGGATAGTTTCTATCTTGTCCTCGTTGGTGCGGATTCCTGACTCCGAAACGACGTGGCCTAAGAACTCTACTTCTTTTTGGAACAAAGAGCTTCTTCGGCTTGAGTCTCTCGTTGGCGTTATTAATTCTGGAGAATACTTCGCCCAGATTCTTCAGATGGTCGTCGAATGTCTGACCCATGACCAGAATGTCGTCGAGGTATACTAAGCACGTCCTCCACGTTAACCCGCTCAGGACATACTCCATCAGCCTCTCGAATGTTGTGGGAGTATTACATAACTCAAAGGGCATGACTGTGAACTGAAACAGCCCTTTACTAGTGGATATCGCTGTCTTCTCTCTGTCGTTTTCGTGTAGACCAACCTGCCAATATCCACTCTTTAGGTCTAGTGTGGAGAACTAAAGAGCCTGCTAGTGTGGTCAAAGTGTCAGTTCGGGGTAGTGGATAGCTGTCTTTCTTGTTGACGTCGTTCAGCTTTCTGTAATCCACGCAAAATCGCGTAGTTCCATCCTTCTTTTTAACTAGAACGACGGGAGCGGACCATGGGCTGATGAATGACCCAATAACTCCATTTTGTAACATGGACTGGTAGTCGCCTAGGTGGTATTCTGATGGGTTGAGCCTTCCCGGTATCTATTCGGTGCTGGATGATGTTGGTGCGACCGGTGATTCCATCTTGACTGTTAAAAAGGTGCCAGTGCTTTGTGATAAATTGCTTGGCTTTCTTCTGTTCCTCTGGTGTCAGGTGTGTCAAATGGTCAGCAAACTGTTGTAGGAACTCTTTTCTGGGCCCTGTCTCCTTCACCGATGTCTGGTACCCTTCTTCGCAATTGATGATGGTCTCGACTGGCTCGAAACAAGCTATCTCTTGACCATTGGCAATTCTGATGTCGCTGTTGGACAAAATCAGTTTTAACTATAGCCCGTCCAACTAAGTAGTCATGGGCTGAGTGTACGGGCTCCACTTTTCCAAAGCAGCTCCCAGGATTGCTTGCTAGCTGCCCGTTCCACCGAGGATTCTGGCTGAGGATTTTGCTACCATTTTTGTGGAGGTAGCTGAACTTTTTACGGGTCGTGTCAATACAAATTCCTCATTTAGGAACCGAAGAACATCATGTCTCGGGTCGAACATAAATCCATGCTGGCTGATTAGGTCCATACCCAGTATGAAATCGTCCTCAATATCTGCTAGGACCCTATGCCGGATTCTGTTGTCCCCTAGCTGTCGTACTATCCCTGCTTCACCCTGTACTGACATGGACTCGCCGGTGACTGTTTTAAGCTAGATGTTATTGGTAACTGGCCGGATTTCGGATGCCCTCAAAACCCTGGACTTGGCAATGGACACAGTCACGTTGAAAATGTCCTGTCCGTCCAAATCGGTAACATGCCCCTCTTGCGCTAGTTCTTTGTGACTGTTCCAGTAGTTTGTTCACACCAGCCAAGAGCGCTTGAAATGGTGACTCTGGATCTTCCTGGTAGAAGGAAACTGCTCGCACCCTCGGTTTGGACATGTTCATGACTGCCTTTACTTCCAAGGCCCGAAGTGAAGCTTCATCACTTTTCTTGACGCCACTCAGTCGTAAATTTCTTTGTACTTCCACATCTCTGATGCCATTTATGAAACTGTCTGTGGCCAACTGGTCTTTCGTTTCCTCTGACAGGTCTGGGTAGGACAAGTGTACTAACCGTCTAATCCCTGCTTCGAATTTTTTGAGGCTTTCACCGAATTTTTGCGTTTTTCCACTGAGTTGCTCTAGGTATACCTGGCTCAAGGATTGATGGTCGTATCTCTTGTCCAGAATGGCAATGATTTTGTAGAAATTGCCTTGTTCATCGACTGGAATGCTTTGGAAGGGTTCTAAATTACAAAAGACGTAATTTTTTCTTGGTTATCCCATCCATTAGCTGTAGCCACGGCTTCAAATTGCCGTTTATACATGGGCCAAGATGAGCTGCCGTCAAATGTGGGTGGTTTGCTAACGGAACCTTTGGTACTCATCGTGTTCTGGTATTTTCCTCGCTGTAAGTCCTGTTGCATTTTTTGATTTCTGTTTCTACCTTGTTTTGGATGGCACTGATTTTATCTTGTACCTCACTGACTTCACTTTATACCGTGTTTTTAATGGAACTGATCTCAAATTTCACCTGGCTCTGGATGGAATTGATGTCATCTACTTTGATTACAAGAGTCTCCACATTACTTTTTAGGATCTTTATGTCGTCGTTTACTTCTTTTATGTCGGATTCAACTATTTGCATTCTTTCATTAACTGTTTCATTACCTTGCGATACTATTTTTATTACTATTTTTATCATTGGTTTTTCAAATTGAAGTTGTCTTTTTTCTTCCGTTACTTTAAGTTCATTTCGTCTCTGTTCATCTAATAATTTAAATTCATTTTGTCTTGTTAATTCAAATTTCGAGAATAATCAGAATAATCCTTCCATTAAATTTTGTTAGTTTACTTCCATGGCAGTGACAAGATTTTCTAATTCTATTTTACGTTTTTCATCAAAAGATTTCACGAACCTTTGTTGAATTTCTTCTTGATGTTGTTTCTCCTTCTTGTCACGTTTTTCCAGGATCTGAGTTATTTTGTCGTCTAGTCCCTCCGTAACTTGTTTGACAAATATTTTGATAGTTTCGTCTGTTTTTTCCATGCCTTTGGTTTCCATAAATCAAATTACGATATTGACTTCACATAATTCTTTACTTCTGATCACCAAATTTGTTATAAACTATTTTTTTTGTCCTCCCAGCGATCGATGTCGTGTTGAAATGAAATCAGGGCCGGCTTAGGTAACGCAACAATTTATAACAATGCCGATTAAAACAAAAGTACTGAGCTTTTCAAAAATTTAATGGTAGATATGTTTCATTAAATACAATGCAGTATCTTATTTCGTCCAATTTATCTCTATGGATGTATATAGGTGTACATTTTTAGTTTTATTTTTATAAATCTTAGAAAGTGGTGCTCCCGGTTTTAACAGTAGTCACACAATTTGTCTTAGTTATAGCAAGTGAAACAAACAGTAGTGATACAACTACTGCCTCCACAATCGGTCTTCTTTATCTATTTGCTATCGCTACTGGATGTGATTGCAAATTTTAGTTTTGCGTAAATTAGGGCGTCAAAACACTAACATAATTTGCTAAAGATGACATCCCCCCGTTGGCAATTTTCTGAACTTAGCAAATTTTGTTTAATCTTTTTCTAGGTTGAAGGGGCATATTTCAATCTCGCTCATTGGTAAAAAAATATAATATATCACAAGAAAAGTCCATTATTTATCGTAAACAATATCAACCTGTCCATTTAGCGAAATAATTAACAAATTAAAATTTATAAAGAATTAGATAAGCAACACCGTTTTCAAATAGATAATTTTCTACATTTCTGCTGACTATATCTAATGTCATACAATTATTCACTACTAACTAGGCTACCATTACAATTTTGTTAGGCATTCTCTGAAGGAATTAGTTCTGCTTACCATTATCCCCAGAGTTTACTTCGAAATAAGGAGACTGTCGTAATACTATTTTTAAACGACATATTTCTCTTAGAAATAACGGTTTTATAATAACAGCTGAGGGGTGTGACTTTTAAACAAAAACTTGCAGAAATTAAATTAACATATTGAGAACACATAACACATAAAAAAAATCGTTTTATTTGTGGCAATAACAGAATATAAACTGGCTCTTAAAAAAGATAATTAACCGTAGGCTTATCGCGTGTAATGCTGGTGAAAAATAATTGCTCGCACAAATTGTTTGTATAATGTCAAAATTTTATTTTATTTTGAGTAACATGGACGTTTGACAGGATTCAAATTTCTAAATGCAGAAGGTTGTTAGTTATAAAACGAACTACGTAGGTATCTATTGCTTTACTTAGTCGTATCTTTATATATATAAATCTTTATATATATATATATATATATATATATATATATATATATATATATATATATATATAAATCTTCTGTACGTGTGTTAGTCATTGAACTCCTCCTAAACGGCCGGACCGATTTTGATGAAATTTTTTGTGTGTATTCCAGGGGGTTTGAGGATGGTTTAGATTCACAATACGGTCAACTAGATATTGTTTTTTTAGTTTAATTATTTATTTAAAAATTGTTGTTGATGTTAGCACAACTTACAAAGGATCCGGCAGACTGCGCTGTAGTCGCTGAGTCAAATATTCAAGAGTGTGCTTTAGTTTCAGTTACGTCTGATAGATGGCGTTCAGATTATATTGTTACAGCTAATTTTTAAAAGTTTACATGGGACAGGACAACGTCTGTCGGGTCCGCTAGTTTTAATATATAAACTTGGATGATTACTTATTTATATACCCTTTTGAAGCTCAGTGTTGAGGGTGTTTAAATTCATAAAGGCCAATTATAATGATATAATAAATTTTCTTGAAATAAAGTTACAGTGATTTTTGAGATTTTCATATATTGTAAATGGGGGGTCATTCATTTGAGTGCCCTCTCACTCTACATCAATCATATCTGATTTTCCTCATTGTTAGTGACTTCTTTGGACTAACTGATGGAAAAAATTTATCATCTCAGTTTCTGTAATGAACGTTGCAGACGATATACTTAATTAAGTGGAAATTATGGGCTCTCTGTACACTCAATTTCTATCTTACAAGCAATTAAAAAAATGGAAGATCCAACATTCAGAGTGTCAGTGATGTGTTCTTCAATATTTATAACTCTGTATTAGAAACTCTTTGCGAAAGTTTAATGAGATTCATACCTGCTACAAACAATTACCGATACCGAAATTACTTGCTATTGAAAGATAGCACCACACTGTCTCTAACTTTACCAGACGGTGCTGGTTCAAAATTAAAGTTAAAAAAAACTATATAAATCGTGGAAGTTTTTCTTCATAATTTCTCTACCTTAAAGAATTTTCAAATCTTGTACTGTAGGCGAAAATATGGAAGCCTTTCTGGGTGTCTTACTCTAGGGAAATAAAGAAAATTATAATACTAAAAAACTGTAAACCTTCAACGGGAAATTAATATTTGACTCAACTATGTACATATGAGATAAATTCCAAATATGAAACAAGTCGCTGACCACTAGCGTGTCCTTATTGGGTAAAACAAATTATTCGATATGTTATGTTCCTTTTTGTCTACTTCTATGGCAGTTTCTAACAGCTTCATATTAATCGTTTGTTTACTAACAACAGGAAGCCTTCCTTTAAAAGTTATTAACAAAACCAACCAAATGGCGTAGGGAAAGACATGGAGGTCTTAAACGTATATAGGAGAAAACGAGATAGATATGTGTTCAGTGTTCCTTAAAAATGCTCTTACATGAACTGATTAAACCAATGGGTATAAAAAGTAGTCAATCAATTTAAATCTTCATCCTTGTTATTTTTATATCAAATTAGAATATTTGCTTCTTGTATTTGGTAACAACATATTGTTGTACAACTTATATTCGCCGTGGCTCGAAACACTTCCTACATTAGTCATTTCGATGAAAATAAAACATTAACCGTCTGGGATAATAAAAACAGCACTATACGGAATCTTCGATGAAAAAAAATGCGTTGACATCGCACACTCTACCAACAATGGAATACCCATCTAGAACTACGAGAGAAAACGAATTTAATTATAAAAAGGGCAGTTGCAAATTTCAGAGTTAGTTCAGCTTATATTAGTTGAGTTTATATTTCCGTGTAAATTGTTTTTGGACAAATCAGCTGTTGATGAAAGCCGATTGCACCCGCTATCGGATGAATTCTCGTAAAAGTATTCTCTGATCTGTTTGATAACATGTTTCAGATTCAAACGTTGAGTGCTATCTACCATTAACAAAGGAAGCTCTGTTAGTAGTGTCGGTATTTTTTGTTAACTAAAGACAAAAGCCACGTATGGTAAGTTATTGTTATCAGTTTATTAATGGTTTTCTTAACGTCCAAGTCAGGAATGTTCATTGCAGCAACCAGGTATTTATATACTAATATATATATATATATATATTTAACATAAAACCTACGTTGGCCTGTTCACAATTACCAGGCGGCTGCTCTTCATTTTTATTAACGTTCCGTCGCTGGCACTACTTTTTTGTGAGTCGCAAAAGGTGTTTTCAAATGTTTAGAAATCGCTCGTTTTTCCACGTTTTTCAAGAAAGTAGGGTGTTCGTTAGTCTATGATTTCCACTGCATTATCCTCAATATTCTCCTCCGAATCAGAATCTATATCTTGCGTCTCTACTATATCCTCTGCGCTATCATCATCATAGTCATTCGCCACCTCTTCAGGATTTTGATCTTCGCTGAGACATTCAGCCATTAGCCGCTGTAGTCGTTCTTGCTCTTTTTCGTATAATTCCATCTAGTAAAATGTTTGGTGAAACAAAGTAACAATTTCAAAAATATTATTTCGTACCTTTTATGAAACGTGAAGACATAACACCAAAACTTTAAATTTTTTATCGTCCAAAATAACTATGTATTATTTACTGGGCGCGGACTTTTGCGCTGCATTTAGTTATTAAAATCAAACGAACGCACTTGTGTAGTTCTCATACCACACTGACAAGAACCACCTGAAGTTCGAGAAATACCAAAGTGCTGGGTGTTTATTGGGCAAAGGCAAACGAACTAAATTCGAAATACATTTGGTTGCAGGGTGTGAGTCCGCGTGCCAGTCACGGAAGGCTAAGGGACCCAGTTGTTTAAAAAAACCTATAAGTGAACATAACTAAAAACCAACAAACAATATGACGTGGTGATGTTATTCGACACCGGCTATATCAAAACTGTATATGTTCCTTCTAAATGAACTGGTCTTTGTCCTCAAAAAAATGTGTTCAATTCTTTCACTTGTGCTCACTTTAAATATTCCCTTACAAATCTATTGATATGGGTATAATAAGAAAATATGCAATTGTAAACAGGGGAGAGTTTTAAAAACAATAACAAAGTATTGAATACAAAAAATTATCAGAAAATGAGTATTCTCGATGGGTGTTAAATTTTAAAAATCTAATATATTTACTAAAGAAAGAATAGTGAAAATTAATATATTTATTCAAAAACAAAAGTGAAATTTACAAAAAAAATATCCAAAATT
Organism: Octodonta nipae; assembly: GCA_034190945.1. Taxonomy (NCBI): domain Eukaryota; kingdom Metazoa; phylum Arthropoda; class Insecta; order Coleoptera; family Chrysomelidae; genus Octodonta; species Octodonta nipae. Next base: position 72,220,808 of record CM067221.1, read on the forward strand.
GATTCTATAATCAATCAATCAAAAAAAGATACCGGTATAAACTATTAACAGATATACCTTACCTTATACAAAGTTTTTCAGAAAATTCTTATTAACATATGCATTAAAACTGATATTTGTACTGTACTTCTAGAATTTACTGTAGTCCTGGAAACTCAAAAAATGTTTCAAAAATTAACTGTCATCAAAGAAACTGTACTTCATCCAACAATAGCTGTACAGTAAACGAATCCCATATAGTTAATTGTTAAATAGCGATTTGATGAACAGCTAAACTTCACAGGCTCTCTAGGGACATAACGGTTCCACCATAAGATAGCTGTAATGTAAGACAATAATTTCAAATAACAACCCAGTTTCACCGTAAGAAAAGGAGTTAGCTCTAATTTGCGAATTTCTTAAACATCGCCATATCTTACTAATTTATTAGAATGCCAGGGAATACATAATTCTACATACGTCTTAAACTACTGAACGGCCACTTCTCGTAAGTTCCATTACTATAAATTCGCGTACACCGCCAGTAACCGTTCGCTCAACGAGGTCAAAATCGAGAAGGAGGGAGCCTGCGTCCCATTTTTGCTAGAGAATGGAAATCTGTGCTCCTAATTATGTCATAGGCGACAATGGGATTTGCATCGATTAAATTAATGGACAGTACCGCTGCAAATAATGTATTTCAGAGAAACTATGCACATTGCATGGCCGAGTAACATACTACAGAGGTAGTACGAGGTTATTCTCCGTAACTGATAGCTGGCAAAATATTTAACTTCCCATCCCAAAAGTAACATTACATTCAGAAGTAAATTATAAATTTCTTGGTAATAATTCTCAATATTTCTTTCGTATTCATAGGTTCGAGACATCTCTACTCTATTTATGATAGATAGATTTTTAACTTGTTCAAGATAACTTCATACTCTTCCTCTAAGTTTTTCATCTGTAGCGCATATAAACGGTCTGTTCTTTGACAATATGCGGAGCTCCATTACAATCAATTCCTCCGGGGTTGTGGCGACATTGATATTGGACTAACGCCTATTTCATACCACACGTTCCCAAGCATTCACTGCCATGTTGTCTTTCGCATCTGTTTAATTTAATGGCTGAATTACATTTGCCTGGCGTAAGTAGCGGACTTGATAGGTTTCTGTAAACCTGCATTAAGTCATTGACGAAAAATAGTACTAAATACGTATCTCTGACGAAAATAAGCCTCATTTTATTGAAACTGTGAGTTCCCGAGGTGTCTCGCTTCGCCGTAAGTCTTTGGGACAGATTCTTTATAGTTGAGAGTTCTCTTGAAAGCAGCGATCTTGCATTGCTCTTTTATGAAGCGTAGCCGGACAGATTGCTCCCTTTTTAGGATACAGAATTCTAAGGTGAACCTGGGTCAGAATTCACATGTTGGTGAAGCAGCCATACTATCTTTGATTACTATTATGCCTTCAGTGATCAAAATCGCGCCACGCATTTGGTTTCTGGAGTGGAACAAAGAAAATCTTTGCGTCCCGCTGTCAAGTAAAAAAAAATAAATCTGCCCACATCGCACTATGGGCAAATTGGATTTTTTTAACGGAAACCTAATATATTGAGCAACCTTAGGTTATATAGTTTAAGGGAAATAAGGAACCACGGTTCTGAAAACCATTTCATTGTCATTTTCTGGTGTAGAGATCATTTATCATTATCATTTATGACTATAGGAATGAAAACGGGGGTATGGAAGTGAAAAAATAGCACAAACATCGTTGATGAATCCAATAAGTGAAATTTCAGTCAACTAATTTAAATATTTTCCGACAATGTTTAGTTAGAACAATAATTTTTATTTTTTTGTCATTTTAAGAAGTTATTTATTTTGAATTATGTGCTAAATTATCATAGGCAATACATTCCATTCATACTTTTTTTATCTTTAAACTTTTTTATAATCCGACATTATTGTTTTTGTGAAAGAAAATTTGTAAGTTGCATGTTGAATTTTAAAATGAATCAGACAATCATTCTTGATGCTTTAGGGAAAAATGGTAACGATAAATGATCTCCACAGTGGCGTGTTTAGCGTCCCATGAATCACTTACAGTATTTTTTAGTTATCTTTCACGTTTCCACCTGCTCACCCCCTATTTTCACCCATAATTTTAGAAGGATAGCTTTGCAATAAATATTTTTTTAATCTATACTAAAAAGTCGTGGGTATAAATATCCCTATTTGTCTTTGAGATTTAAAAAAGATTGAATTTTGAAATGTGGAACATTTCACCCCTCATTTCCACCCCTATAATAGTATAAGTGGCATTCTAAACTTTTCCCTTTATCTACATAACCTAAATTTCAATTAGAAAAAAAATCCGTTAAAAAAACAATTCGAAACTGAAATTCAGCTCGATATAAAAAAATAATACCATAGTTGAAAGAGTTTCATTGTTGATGCTTTTTACTATTGAGAGGTTAGCTCGATAGATCCTTATTGAAGTTTAATTATCGTTAAATACTGAGTTCCATCTTTGTGAATAAGTTTTTATTATCTAACTGGTGAAGTGTAGAAGTTTTATGGAGTCTTTATTTCTGTTGAAAGTGACCCATTTTCCTGAGCAATAACTTTTCGATATAAATACATATTATAGCTATCGTTTTAAAAAATAATGTGGTCGGTGACACCTTTACGTTTAAATCGATACCGTCATTATGCTTTTTTGTTACAAAGCTCTATTCAAAGTATAAAGTAGTAAATTGTAAATAAATCATCAATGCTCATATTTTGACCTGATGGACAACACAATAACGGATTTCGTTAATATTATTTCCAAAATTGAAAGGTTCAAAGTTAACTAAAAATACCTGAAATAGATACAAGTAATGTGCAGTCGAGATAGTCTTATCTACAATATTCTACTGAAAGTTGCCAAAGTATTCTAAACATTATTAGGCAGAGCGCGTGTTCAATAAATATTAGTAGTTGATTAGTTTCAGTCGAGTGGTACGGCAAGCTAAACCGGAGATTAAAAATATTACTCACGAGCAGTAAAGAGTTTGTGTTTCAATATCAGGTTATAACAATTCTACAGGATAGAACTGAGATCTAATAATAATATTTATGTTTTTGAATGAATGATGAAATGACTTGATATTATTAAATGTCAACACAGTATGCAATATTTATTATAGGTAATAATTTAATTCTTGAAAGGCATGACTACCATTTGCGATTATAAAATTGATGGCAACAATTTCATGAACACATCACCGGCACCTGTTAGGGCAACATAGGTCGTGAGTTTCGGAAAAGTAAATAGGTAACTGTGAGCCATGCACTTAATAAAATTGTCATTTACTCTAGATATTCACCTATCAATTAAAACAAAAACATCATTTTAATAAATTTAACTTAATGCACAGAAGTAAAGAACGTACTGTGGTCATCTTAAATTAAACATATTAATAAGCAAATTATTCAATTCAACTGACAAAAGGTCAGCTTTAAATCAAAGATATCGTAACAACATTTTGTCGAAATTAATATTAGTGATAAAGAAATATAAAATATGAAAGAATATTAGCATTTAATTAAAATTACTATTTTATAAGTGTATCCATTGTTATTTGTTGGTATCTGTTTGACAAATAATTTGGTTGGCCTTCTTATAAATTATATTGCCACATAAGGTACTGTCAAATTATAACGTAACTCTTACATGATTTCAGAGTTTAACATGCTGTACGAACTTATTCACCTATTCGTACTTCTCTATAATTGATAAGGTTCACTCAATTGTACCAAAATTCAACTGCCATTCTATTAGCACCAATGACTACGAATGGAATTCAGGATTGTCTCGGTAAATTCTTTCAAATAGACAGGAAAAATTGCAGAAGGAATCTGACTTGTTGTTGTCGATAAACCCCATTATTTCTTATATCAGGAAGTTAGCACAGGTATTTTTCCGAAACTCAAATTAAAATATATTATGATAATATGATCTATTTAGGGGCTTTTGATTCTTACCTAAACGGATTGTTTGCTCATTTAACAAACAAAAAAGCTTGTGGAATTAGGACCCATTTACAAGCTCTTCATTGACATATTGCACGTCAACCTTAAAAATTAATTTATCACTTTAATAAAAACCCAAGAAACAAACGTTTACCAAAAAAAAACTTATTTCAAGTCTTTGCGATTACGAGTATAAAAAAGAGATACCTCAAGAGCGACTGAGATGGAATATAAATGCTCTAATACACCAGCAGCAGTAAGAGTGTATCAGTTGATGTTAGTTTAACTCATCTCTCTTAGTAGTATGTTATTTATTTTCAATTCTTGAAGTGGAAATATGAAAGATTAATTTCAAAGTAAGAATTGTTTTCTGACCTACAGAAATTTATAAGAGTAGTAACGGAAGTGGAATTGATTAATTATTCAATCCTAAGGAGTTAATGATATACTGGACGACAAACTAAGAAAAAAACTAGGAAAACGTGGTAAAAAGGAGGTGCAAATTCGAGAAGAAAGCCATCAAAGGTTAGTGGCAACTTGTTGATAAATTTAAGAAGTTTGTTCCCAGACTGAAAGATGAAGCGCAAAACTTTGTCTGTACAATAGAATAAAAATAACGAGCTCGTGTCAGTGCATTAAAAAGTGACCAAGAGATATTTTCTACAATACAATTTGAGTACCTAATTCAACAAAAAATTCAAAAGGAACAATTTCAATAATAACTAATGCAATTAGTAACTACAAAGTAACAAATCGGTTAATTACAAAATACAGATTAAGCAATCAGACATACTGGCAAGACAACATAAAATTGAGATCAAGGTAAAATATGACGTCAATTTAATCACAATCACACTAAATGCAAAAGTACAGATGAAAATTCAGAAAATGCACAAAACTTACAGAGAGGGACATATCAGAATATCGTAAGTATCAATGTTTAAAAGCATTTGAAGTCGACTTTGGTAACACATTTATTCCAGACCTCACAGGGGATGTTAAAGACGAAAAGTTATATTAGAGTTATTAGACATGTAGAAGTTCAGCAAAACCTAAGACTAAGTGCGTTAAATACTGAAGCTCTGCGGCATACTTTGTATAAAGAGGCTATCATGAACATGTCCAAGTCAAGGGTATAAGCAGCGGCTTTTGATATCGCTGTAGACCCAACAGGGCGTTTCAACGTGACTACAGAGCGAAGTTACAAGACTGTTCACAAGTCGGAGTTAACCGACGTGAATATCTCAGTATAAGGGTTCTACCACTGAGTAATCCACCGCCAGGACCCGGACAGTACCCATCTACAGGTTGGTGTGCAGGTGAATAAAGATTGGACAACAAAGCAATGTGTACAGGAACAAATGATTAACCCAAACAATGAACCAATCATAACATTCAAGAAGAGAGGAGCTTTCAGGCAGCGATGTAACGAGGTAGCAAAATACGTGGACGTCCTAAGGTCATTGTGGGTCCAAAGGGACTCCTTAAAAGTAAAAAATGGAATGCTAAAACAAAATTTGGGGGAAACTTTGTCCTATACAAAAAGGTACTTGCTGTCCTGACGGAAGTACATAATAACGGGGATTGAATAATGCTATGGATAAAATTCGTTAACAATATTATTACATAAATTACTTCGAAGGCCTCAGAGTTTGGTGCCGAAAATATAAGACATGAGTACCTAATAAGGGCCCGAAGAAAAGAACAAATGGCAGAATGCACCAGTACCATGTCATAATTCCATTTGAAAGTCGCCGTTTCATTCCCCGATTATGAAAGAGGTAATACGCCATACCCAATCTGGAGGCAACCACGGTGTTGGAGGAATAGCTTTTTAGCACGTTTGGTTTACTGTTGGAGTTGCATTCCAAAAGTCTCTACGGTGTGGGGCATTAAGAAATCGGAAACAACACCCTTGAATCCACAATCGGACGGAATGGTGAAAATATTCAACAGGACCTTAGAATAACATATATCCAAGGTCGTTAGCAACCATCAGCTTGATTGGAATGAGCATATTCCCGTATTCGTGTTCGACAATCGCTCAGCCTTTTACAATAGCACGGGACTGACTTCAGCCAGAGTACCCTTCGTAAGGGGGCTGAGACTACCCTGTGATATGATCATCACATGAAGTTAACGATTATGTGGACCAACTCCGAAAATCCATGCTGGCCATACACGAACCAGCCTGATCGAGGAATTTGGCAACAAGAGCTCAAATTAAGACACATTACAATCTCTAGGAAAATTCAGTCGGGTTCCAAGAGAGACGTAAGATGGGGCTGTACAACCGCCAAAGATGTAAGGGCAAGTCTCCAAAGCTCACACCAGCCTGTTGGCTAAGATGGAGGTGGCCCATTTGGATCGACTGGTTTCTTATCATGTAGAAGACGATTTTGATCGGGCTGATAAGAATTGATAACCGTAAATACATATAGCAAACAAACGTTTAGCAAAAAATCGTACTGAAATCTCTATATTATAGGGATTTCTCAAGAGATCAGCTGATGTACCTTTGACTCATTTCTCTGAGGCTAATGAAAGTAGTGTGTTAGTGATTGTGAATTTTTGGTGTGGAAATAAGGAACATTATTTTCGATGTTATAAGAGTTGTTTGAACCCACAGAAATTTGTAACAGTATATTATGAGACCATTTTCGGATTATTATGAAGGGTACAAGCAAACCAAATTAGGCAGTCTATAAAAGTTGTGGAAATTACCAGAATAATCTACGAGTCTGTGATCGTAAAGTGCAACTCTACCTTCAAAAAATTATCTGATGAGGTAAATAAAACACATAGAAATCGTAATCAGCAAAACATACAGATTGTTACCAGTTGACCTTCTTCAACAAACCATCACACAAATATACTTAATAAATCAACTATATACGGGAAATAACTGCTATATAAAAAATGTAGTTAGAAGAAACAAAATATTTATACCTTTTACTTAAACTTCTCTCCTTACATATTTGTGTAACAGATTATATATATCCTACTTATATATGTTATATACGCACTTAGTACGAACTTATATTGCAACGATAGTTCAACACTCCCAGCTGACTCAGCGACACGTGTGGTGTCATATTACGGCGCCGCCAACATCCGTGGGAATTGCAGCGTCAACTTTGCTTATTCGGCATATTATATGTTATAAATTGTAAAACTGCTCTAATGTTGTATTCATTATTACTCAGAACTTTTGTCAGTTATATTGTTATTTTTCATTTTTATTTCAAAGTTATAATTGTATTTGTTTTAATAAAAAATCTTTTTTAAAAAGTTAATTAATTGAAGTGTGATATAACAAATTGGCGCAGTCAGTAGGATTCGTCAACGTTACTAGAACACGAGCTTACTTCTAACTGATAGCGGCGGATTCCTATCCCTCAACGGAGCAAAGAACCTGGAAGAAGTCCCAACTGCGATAACAAGGAAAACACGGATCTTCCAATGTTCCTGTTGATGTGAGTAGTAGTGAATCGTCTAACGTTTAAGATTTTATATAATTGATTTAATATTTTGATATTTTGATTATTTGATATTTTTTATTCAGTGAATTGAATCACTGATTTATTATTTGATTACATTGATATTTTATATGATTTATTTGATTACTTTGATTTTTAGATCATTCAATTGAGTGAATTACTTGATTTATTAGTTTTATTTACATTTATTTAATTATATACCATTCTATCATCCAAATAACTTTGGTATTTCCCCATTTACAAATTTATTGGTTATTGATTTTTACACCATTTATTTTATTGATACCATTTTTTCTATCCCATTTTATTATTTTGATTTGAAACTTTTTCGCTTAAAATTCTATTAAATCAAAATGGCACAATCACAGAACAACACGGTTGTCGATGAAACTAATAATATAGGTTGTCGGAAATATTTTCAATAATTCCAGAGTTTGAAGACGACCAAATTTCTTTGGCCACATTTATTCATGCTTGCAATTGTGCATATAACATGTCAACTGCCGAACAAAAATACTTGTTGGTAATTCACATCAAAAATAAATTAAAGGGAAAAGCGGCGCAGTTAATCAACTCGAGGAACCCTGCGTCTTATCTCGAAATAAAACAACTTCTAACTCTTCATTTTGGGGATTCTCGTGATCTTTCTTTATTAATACACGACCTTCAACGGTTAAAACAACTATTCAATGAGTCTCCCTTAACATTCTATAATAGGCTTCAAGTATTGAGTGCGAAAATGCACTCATCCATCCAAAAAGCTTCTAGTCTGAGCACCGAGCAGAAAGACGCTCAAACAACTCTCGTTGACACCATGGTTTTAAACACCTTACTTACCGGTTTAGAACCTCGATTAGGCCAAATTATCCGTGCCAGTAATCCGAAGGAACTTCTTGAAGCACTTTCTCGTATAAGAATAGAACTTCAACTATCCTATTTTGAGGAACAGAAGATACATAAATCTGTTTCACCTAAGCCATCTTTTCAGGCTAGAAAACAAACTTCACCTCCTAAATGCTTAAATTGTGGGCAATTAGGCCACATTGCTGCAGATTGTCGGTTGAGATATCAATATAACCCTCAGCCTTTCAATCAGAATAACAGACCAAATTTCGTTGGGCCGAATCAATCTTCGAGGCCAAATCCAATCAATAATAATAACAATCATCAAGGTCAACAATTCTGACCAAATAATTTTCAAAGACCTCCTTTCAAGCCTAACAACTTTCGACCGTCTGTAATACAGACAAAGCCAAATTATCGTTCCGAAAGAACCCATCATTTTTACAACTATCATAATGTCAACTATCCCGAATATTCGACAAATGACTATGATTATTATACTGATAATAACCAGCAGAACTTCGATTATAACAACCAAAACTATGAAAGCCCTGAGTTCGACCAAATAGTAGATGATACCCCTGTCGAACCTATCAGTCCTCACGAATACCAGGATTTTCTAGCGCTTCCGAGCCTAGATCAGCCCCCCGATTCGACAACTACCCTTTCAGAAGTCCAAACCCAAATACAGAACTTGAATTTGGTAGACTTCAATCCCGATCTGAACTTCCCAGAACAAACATTTCTTTAAGTCCCCTTCTGACAGTAAATTCCAAGAACCTCTATTATATCAACGACGCTTCTGGAAAATTTAAACTCCTAATTGATACCGGAGCTGGTATCTCCATTTTCAAAGAAAACACTGTCAAAAACTTCTCACAAAGATCTCCCGAAAGAGAAACAATTCAAGGCATTACTCATGAGAAAATCCTGATCTCACAATCCACTCTCATTCTTTTCGCTCTAGGCAATCCACACTAGGTCTTTATCTACGATATAGATATTGAGTTTGATGGAATATTAGGTCTTGATTTTCTTGAGCATTATGAATGTATCGTCGACTTAAAATCCAAACAATTAATTACTAACTTTAAAACTATCCCCCTACATAAACTGTCCGATCACGACCAATCTAATACACAACCAACAGACACCCCCAGTACTAACGCACAAACTCATATTTATACAATAAAATAACAATCCAGGCACGAACCGAACAAATTTTCCAACTTAAATGTGAACTTAGAAATACTGGCGCAATTTTACCCACACAAGTAGTTGACAAAGTACGACTTCCCAACGCGGTTGTACGTGTTAATTCAAAGGGAGAATTTCTGACTTCGATAATAAACGCGAACGCAATGCCAAAAACTGTTAACTTTTCCAACTCTCTTAAATTTGAATACACACGATTACTCTGAATCTACAAACTTAGACAGAAACTTTACAATCAGGGAACAAATTCGGACAGAACATCTTAATGACGAAGAGCTAGAACTTATCACGAATCTCTGCTTAGAATTCGATGATATTTTCTATCTCGAAGGTGATGTTTTGGCGTTTACTAACGCCGTCAAACACTCTATTGAGACCAATAATGCCAAGCCCGTTTTCACAAAATCGTACAGATATCCTCAACTCCATAAGGAGGAAGTGAAAACCCAAATTTCCAAAATGCTTGATCTAGGCATTATCAGGCACTCTTCTTCTCCTTGGTCCTCCCCCGTATGGGTCGTCCCCAAGAAACTCGATGCTTCTGGTAAGCAAAAGTGGCGAGTTATTATCGACTATAGGAAGTTAAACGAACTAACTGTAGACGATAAATACCCTATGATCTCCTCGACCAACTTGGTAAGTGTCAATAGTTTTCGACACTGGATCTCGCTTCCGGGTTTCACCAGTTGGAAATCCTTGAGGAAGACATTCCCAAGACCGGTTTCTCTGTTGACAATGGCTATTACGAATTCGTTGGTATGCCATTTGGCTTGAAAAATGCACCTTCTACTTTTCAGAGGGTCATGGACAACATTCTTTTGGGTATCCAAAATGAACGTTGCCTTGTGTACATGGATGACATCATAGTCTATTCACCAACCATCCATGAGCATATGTCCCGTTTGACAGGAGTCTTTAAGCGTCTTAGACAGTCAAACTTAAAAATTCAACCTGACAAGTGTGAGTTTCTCCGTCAGGAAGTGGCTTACATTGGTCATCTCGTTACCCAAGAAGGAGTAAAACCAAACCCTTCAAAGGTTGTATGCATCCAGAATTTTCCTCAGCCCCAAACTCCGAAAGACGTTAAATCTTTCCTAGGTCTCGCCAGATATTACCGACGTTTTATCCCCAACTTTGCTAAAATCTCAAAGCCTCTCACGAAACTCCTGCAAAAAGACGTCAAATTCATCTTCGACGCAGATTGCAAGTCTTCCTTCAACGAACTGAAGCAAGCTCTTGTATCTGACCCTATCTTGATATACCCAAATTTCGAAGAACCATTCCTGCTCACTACTGATGCTAGTGTTTTTGCAATTGGGGCGGTTCTCTCACAAGGCCCCGTAGGAAAAGATCTTTCTATAGCATATGCTTCCCGTACACTTTGCGCTGCAGAAACTCGATATTCCACTATCGAACGGGAACTGCTAGCACTACAGACCTTATCTTTTTGGGAGAAAGTTTACACTTCTGTGTGACCACCGTCCGCTTACTTGGCTCTTCTCGATCAAAGACCCTGGCAGTCGTCTAGCCAGATGGCGCCTCAAACTAGAGGAGTATAACTATAAAATCGAATACAAGCCAGGCAAGGTAAACTTGAATGCAGACGCTCTTTCCCGTATCAAAATTAATCACTTCAAACAATGTACCGACTTTCTTTCAAAAAAAAAATTTTTCGAAAATAACGAAACCGACCCAAAACAACCCGATCCAGGTACTAGTCACGATAATTCCGACGACTCCGACAATGATCAAGAACGCGATGATCATGACGAACGCATGACAACAGAATTTAATCGATTTGTTCAATTGTATAAACCGAGTCGATAATCGACTATTCAAAAATAGAAATTTCTAACGCCCAACTTCTAGACAAATCTCACAAACGAATAGTCACTTTCTTCTGTCAAAATAAACTTAATGACTTGCTTGACAAAATCACCAAGATATTTTCGAAGAAGACCCAAACTTCACTACTGACACTCTAAACGTTCTAGCCAGCAAAACTGTGAGGCATAGAAAATATTTAATTTACCCCTTTACCCTTTGATCTTGGAACAGTTGTTGCACATCTTGTCAACATTCTCTATAACGACCAAGACCAGTTCGATGAATCCGAAACTTTTTGTATTGAAAACAACGTAGAACTACCGATTCTTGAAACACTACTTGCAGACAAAGACGTAAAACTTAAAATTTGTCAAAATATCGTGACAACCCCTTCACAAGACGAGATTCCCGTTATACTGCAGCAGTACCACTGCGGCAAAAATAACCTTCATCGTGGAATTAACGAGACCATCTGACGCATTAAAGAAAAGTATAATTGGGCTGGACTAATCAAAAGTGCAGAGCAATTTATTAAGTCCTGCGAAACTTGCCAAAAGGTAAAGTTCTGTAGAAAAAACCTAAGTGCTCCTTTTGTCATAACTGAAACACCAAAAACGCCCTTCGAACGTACAACATTGATATTTTCGAAGATCCAACCAGAAACTACGCACTGACTATTAGGGATGAACTCACCAAATTTACTCAGGCCTACCCAATTGGTGACAAAACAGCTAAAACTGTAGTAAACACCCTCCTAATATTCTTCCAATACTATGGTACACCTCTTCGCATCCATTGTGATTATGGACGTGAATTTGATAACACTTTCATAAGAGATATACGATCAGGAACAACTCATTTCCAAATATGTTAGGGACCTTAACAACAGAATGAACTACTATAATAGACTTGCCCGCGCAAAAACCGACCAACAAAAACAAAAATCTAAAGTTAGATTTGATAAACATGGTTCAACTAACCAACCAGAATACAAAGTAGGCGACAAAGTTTACTTGAAAGAGTCTCAGATTAAAAGCAAATCTGAAAACAAATTCAATGGACCTTTTGAAATTACCGCGATACGAAAAAACTCTGCCACCGTTATAAATTTACAGACTAACCAAATTAGTAAAATTAACTTTGACAGATTAAAACCCTATTTTGAATGAATCCCTTCTTTTCAGATTCTGTGGACTGTTTTCAGTCGTGAACCTCCAACAATACTCTCTAACTCCCGTTAACAATACAATAGGAGTTTTCTTCCATGAAGAAGGCACACTTAAAATTTCAAACGACAAATGGACACTTCTTGTCTTCAAAGACCTCAGGCCTTTCAGAGGTTCTATTTCAAATAACGGCGCCATACTAAACCGAATTTTAAAGACAATTAACGAAAACACAACTAATACAAAATCATTCAAACCAAAAAAACAAACACTCTTGAAACAAATTTCTAAATCCGTTAACTCTAAATATACAGACATGTTCGCTAACACTCAAACTTACCCTACAAAAAGAAAAAAACGCGGACTTATTAACGGACTGGGATCAGAAAAAATAGCACAAACATCGTTGATGAATCCAATAAGTGAAATTTCAGTCAACTAATTTAAATATTTTCCGACAATGTTTAGTTAGAACAATAATTTTTATTTTTTTGTCATTTTAAGAAGTTATTTATTTTGAATTATGTGCTAAATTATCATAGGCAATACATTCCATTCATACTTTTTTTATCTTTAAACTTTTTTATAATCCGACATTATTGTTTTTGTGAAAGAAAATTTGTAAGTTGCATGTTGAATTTTAAATGAATCAGACAATCATTCTTGATGCTTTAGGGAAAAATGGTAACGATAAATGATCTCCACAGTGGCGTGTTTAGCGTCCCATGAATCACTTACAGTATTTTTTAGTTATCTTTCACGTTTTCCACCTGCTCACCCCTATTTTCACCCATAATTTTAGAAGGATAGCTTTGCAATAAATATTTTTTTAATCTATACTAAAAAGTCGTGGGTATAAATATCCCTATTTGTCTTTGAGATTTAAAAAAGATTGAATTTTGAAATGTGGAACATTTCACCCCTCATTTCCACCCCTATAATAGTATAAGTGGCATTCTAAACTTTTCCCTTTATCTACATAACCTAAATTTCAATTAGAAAAAAAATCCGTTAAAAAAACAATTCGAAACTGAAATTCAGCTCGATATAAAAAAATAATACCATAGTTGAAAGAGTTTCATTGTTGATGCTTTTTACTATTGAGAGGTTAGCTCGATAGATCCTTATTGAAGTTTAATTATCGTTAAATACTGAGTTCCATTTTTTGTGAATAAGTTTTTATTATCTAACTGGTGAAGTGTAGAAGTTTTATGGAGTCTTTATTTCTGTTGAAAGTGACCCATTTTCCTGAGCAATAACTTTTCGATATAAATACATATTATAGCTATCGTTTTAAAAAATAATGTGGTCGGTGACACCTTTACGTTTAAATCGATACCGTCATTATGCTTTTTTGTTACAAAGCTCTATTCAAAGTATAAAGTAGTAAATTGTAAATAAATCATCAATGCTCATATTTTGACCTGATGGACAACACAATAACGGATTTCGTTAATATTATTTCCAAAATTGAAAGGTTCAAAGTTAACTAAAAATACCTGAAATAGATACAAGTAATGTGCAGTCGAGATAGTCTTATCTACAATATTCTACTGAAAGTTGCCAAAGTATTCTAAACATTATTAGGCAGAGCGCGTGTTCAATAAATATTAGTAGTTGATTAGTTTCAGTCGAGTGGTACGGCAAGCTAAACCGGAGATTAAAAATATTACTCACGAGCAGTAAAGAGTTTGTGTTTCAATATCAGGTTATAACAATTCTACAGGATAGAACTGAGATCTAATAATAATATTTATGTTTTTGAATGAATGATGAAATGACTTGATATTATTAAATGTCAACACAGTATGCAATATTTATTATAGGTAATAATTTAATTCTTGAAAGGCATGACTACCATTTGCGATTATAAAATTGATGGCAACAATTTCATGAACACATCACCGGCACCTGTTAGGGCAACATAGGTCGTGAGTTTCGGAAAAGTAAATAGGTAACTGTGAGCCATGCACTTAATAAAATTGTCATTTACTCTAGATATTCACCTATCAATTAAAACAAAAACATCATTTTAATAAATTTAACTTAATGCACAGAAGTAAAGAACGTACTGTGGTCATCTTAAATTAAACATATTAATAAGCAAATTATTCAATTCAACTGACAAAAGGTCAGCTTTAAATCAAAGATATCGTAACAACATTTTGTCGAAATTAATATTAGTGATAAAGAAATATAAAATATGAAAGAATATTAGCATTTAATTAAAATTACTATTTTATAAGTGTATCCATTGTTATTTGTTGGTATCTGTTTGACAAATAATTTGGTTGGCCTTCTTATAAATTATATTGCCACATAAGGTACTGTCAAATTATAACGTAACTCTTACATGATTTCAGAGTTTAACATGCTGTACGAACTTATTCACCTATTCGTACTTCTCTATAATTGATAAGGTTCACTCAATTGTACCAAAATTCAACTGCCATTCTATTAGCACCAATGACTACGAATGGAATTCAGGATTGTCTCGGTAAATTCTTTCAAATAGACAGGAAAAATTGCAGAAGGAATCTGACTTGTTGTTGTCGATAAACCCCATTATTTCTTATATCAGGAAGTTAGCACAGGTATTTTTCCGAAACTCAAATTAAAATATATTATGATAATATGATCTATTTAGGGGCTTTTGATTCTTACCTAAACGGATTGTTTGCTCATTTAACAAACAAAAAAGCTTGTGGAATTAGGACCCATTTACAAGCTCTTCATTGACATATTGCACGTCAACCTTAAAAATTAATTTATCACTTTAATAAAAACCCAAGAAACAAACGTTTACCAAAAAAAAACTTATTTCAAGTCTTTGCGATTACGAGTATAAAAAAGAGATACCTCAAGAGCGACTGAGATGGAATATAAATGCTCTAATACACCAGCAGCAGTAAGAGTGTATCAGTTGATGTTAGTTTAACTCATCTCTCTTAGTAGTATGTTATTTATTTTCAATTCTTGAAGTGGAAATATGAAAGATTAATTTCAAAATAAGAATTGTTTTCTGACCTACAGAAATTTATAAGAGTAGTAACGGAAGTGGAATTGATTAATTATTCAATCCTAAGGAGTTAATGATATACTGGACGACAAACTAAGAAAAAAACTAGGAAAACGTGGTAAAAAGGAGGTGCAAATTCGAGAAGAAAGCCATCAAAGGTTAGTGGCAACTTGTTGATAAATTTAAGAAGTTTGTTCCCAGACTGAAAGATGAAGCGCAAAACTTTGTCTGTACAATAGAATAAAAATAACGAGCTCGTGTCAGTGCATTAAAAAGTGACCAAGAGATATTTTCTACAATACAATTTGAGTACCTAATTCAACAAAAAATTCAAAAGGAACAATTTCAATAATAACTAATGCAATTAGTAACTACAAAGTAACAAATCGGTTAATTACAAATACAGATTAAGCAATCAGACATACTGGCAAGACAACATAAAATTGAGATCAAGGTAAAATATGACGTCAATTTAATCACAATCACACTAAATGCAAAAGTACAGATGAAAATTCAGAAAATGCACAAAACTTACAGAGAGGGACATATCAGAATATCGTAAGTATCAATGTTTAAAAGCATTTGAAGTCGACTTTGGTAACACATTTATTCCAGACCTCACAGGGGATGTTAAAGACGAAAAGTTATATTAGAGTTATTAGACATATAGAAGTTCAGCAAAACCTAAGACTAAGTGCGTTAAATACTGAAGCTCTGCGGCATACTTTGTATAAAGAGGCTATCATGAACATGTCCAAGTCAAGGGTATAAGCAGCGGCTTTTGATATCGCTGTAGACCCAACAGGGCGTTTCAACGTGACTACAGAGCGAAGTTACAAGACTGTTCACAAGTCGGAGTTAACCGACGTGAATATCTCAGTATAAGGGTTCTACCACTGAGTAATCCACCGCCAGGACCCGGACAGTACCCATCTACAGGTTGGTGTGCAGGTGAATAAAGATTGGACAACAAAGCAATGTGTACAGGAACAAATGATTAACCCAAACAATGAACCAATCATAACATTCAAGAAGAGAGGAGCTTTCAGGCAGCGATGTAACGAGGTAGCAAAATACGTGGACGTCCTAAGGTCATTGTGGGTCCAAAGGGACTCCTTAAAAGTAAAAAATGGAATGCTAAAACAAAATTTGGGGGAAACTTTGTCCTATACAAAAAGGTACTTGCTGTCCTGACGGAAGTACATAATAACGGGGATTGAATAATGCTATGGATAAAATTCGTTAACAATATTATTACATAAATTACTTCGAAGGCCTCAGAGTTTGGTGCCGAAAATATAAGACATGAGTACCTAATAAGGGCCCGAAGAAAAGAACAAATGGCAGAATGCACCAGTACCATGTCAGAATTCCATTTGAAAGTCGCCGTTTCATTCCCCGATTATGAAAGGGGTAATACGCCATACCCAATCTGGAGGCAACCACGGTGTTGGAGGAATAGCTTTTTAGCACGTTTGGTTTACTGTTGGAGTTGCATTCCAAAAGTCTCTACGGTGTGGGGCATTAAGAAATCGGAAACAACACCCTTGAATCCACAATCGGACGGAATGGTGAAAATATTCAACAGGACCTTAGAATAACATATATCCAAGGTCGTTAGCAACCATCAGCTTGATTGGAATGAGCATATTCCCGTATTCGTGTTCGACAATCGCTCAGCCTTTTACAATAGCACGGGACTGACTTCAGCCAGAGTACCCTTCGTAAGGGGGCTGAGACTACCCTGTGATATGATCATCACATGAAGTTAACGATTATGTGGACCAACTCCGAAAATCCATGCTGGCCATACACGAACCAGCCTGATCGAGGAATTTGGCAACAAGAGCTCAAATTAAGACACATTACAATCTCTAGGAAAATTCAGTCGGGTTCCAAGAGAGACGTAAGATGGGGCTGTACAACCGCCAAAGGTGTAAGGGCAAGTCTCCAAAGCTCACACCAGCCTGTTGGCTAAGATGGAGGTGGCCCATTTGGATCGACTGGTTTCTTATCATGTAGAAGACGATTTTGATCGGGCTGATAAGAATTGATAACCGTAAATACATATAGCAAACAAACGTTTAGCAAAAAATCGTACTGAAATCTCTATATTATAGGGATTTCTCAAGAGATCAGCTGATGTACCTTTGACTCATTTCTCTGAGGCTAATGAAAGTAGTGTGTTAGTGATTGTGAATTTTTGGTGTGGAAATAAGGAACATTATTTTCGATGTTATAAGAGTTGTTTGAACCCACAGAAATTTGTAACAGTATATTATGAGACCATTTTCGGATTATTATGAAGGGTACAAGCAAACCAAATTAGGCAGTCTATAAAAGTTGTGGAAATTACCAGAATAATCTACGAGTCTGTGATCGTAAAGTGCAACTCTACCTTCAAAAATTATCTGATGAGGTAAATAAAACACATAGAAATCGTAATCAGCAAAACATACAGATTGTTACCAGTTGACCTTCTTCAACAAACCATCACACAAATATACTTAATAAATCAACTATATACGGGAAATAACTGCTATATAAAAAATGTAGTTAGAAGAAACAAAATATTTATACCTTTTACTTAAACTTCTCTCCTTACATATTTGTGTAACAGATTATATATATCCTACTTATATATGTTATATACGCACTTAGTACGAACTTATATTGCAACGATAGTTCAACACTCCCAGCTGACTCAGCGACACGTGTGGTGTCATATTACGGCGCCGCCAACATCCGTGGGAATTGCAGCGTCAACTTTGCTTATTCGGCATATTATATGTTATAAATTGTAAAACTGCTCCAATGTTGTATTCATTATTACTCAGAACTTTTGTCAGTTATATTGTTATTTTTCATTTTTATTTCAAAGTTATAATTGTATTTGTTTTAATAAAAAATCTTTTTTAAAAAGTTAATTAATTGAAGTGTGATATAACAAATTGGCGCAGTCAGTAGGATTCGTCAACGTTACTAGAACACGAGCTTACTTCTAACTGATAGCGGCGGATTCCTATCCCTCAACGGAGCAAAGAACCTGGAAGAAGTCCCAACTGCGATAACAAGGAAAACACGGATCTTCCAATGTTCCTGTTGATGTGAGTAGTAGTGAATCGTCTAACGTTTAAGATTTTATATAATTGATTTAATATTTTGATATTTTGATTACTTGATATTTTTTATTCAGTGAATTGAATCACTGATTTATTATTTGATTACATTGATATTTTATATGATTTATTTGATTACTTTGATTTTTAGATCATTCAATTGAGTGAATTACTTGATTTATTAGTTTTATTTACATTTATTTAATTATATACCATTCTATCATCCAAATAACTTTGGTATTTCCCCATTTACAAATTTATTGGTTATTGATTTTTACACCATTTATTTTATTGATACCATTTTTTCTATCCCATTTTATTATTTTGATTTGAAACTTTTTCGCTTAAAATTCTATTAAATCAAAATGGCACAATCACAGAACAACACGGTTGTCGATGAAACTAATAATATAGGTTGTCGGAAATATTTTCAATAATTCCAGAGTTTGAAGACGACCAAATTTCTTTGGCCACATTTATTCATGCTTGCAATTGTGCATATAACATGTCAACTGCCGAACAAAAATACTTGTTGGTAATTCACATCAAAAATAAATTAAAGGGAAAAGCGGCGCAGTTAATCAACTCGAGGAACCCTGCGTCTTATCTCGAAATAAAACAACTTCTAACTCTTCATTTTCGGGATTCTCGTGATCTTTCTTTATTAATACACGACCTTCAACGGTTATAACAACTATTCAATGAGTCTCCCTTAACATTCTATAATAGGCTTCAAGTATTGAGTGCGAAAATGCACTCATCCATCCAAAAAGCTTCTAGTCTGAGCACCGAGCAGAAAGACGCTCAAACAACTCTCGTTGACACCATGGTTTTAAACACCTTACTTACCGGTTTAGAACCTCGATTAGGCCAAATTATCCGTGCCAGTAATCCGAAGGAACTTCTTGAAGCACTTTCTCGTATAAGAATAGAACTTCAACTATCCTATTTTGAGGAACAGAAGATACATAAATCTGTTTCACCTAAGCCATCTTTTCAGGCTAGAAACAAACTTCACCTCCTAAATGCTTAAATTGTGGGCAATTAGGCCACATTGCTGCAGATTGTCGGTTGAGATATCAATATAACCCTCAGCCTTTCAATCAGAATAACAGACCAAATTTCGTTGGGCCGAATCAATCTTCGAGGCCAAATCCAATCAATAATAATAACAATCATCAAGGTCAACAATTCTGACCAAATAATTTTCAAAGACCTCCTTTCAAGCCTAACAACTTTCGACCGTCTGTAATACAGACAAAGCCAAATTATCGTTCCGAAAGAACCCATCATTTTTACAACTATCATAATGTCAACTATCCCGAATATTCGACAAATGACTATGATTATTATACTGATAATAACCAGCAGAACTTCGATTATAACAACCAAAACTATGAAAGCCCTGAGTTCGACCAAATAGTAGATGATACCCCTGTCGAACCTATCAGTCCTCACGAATACCAGGATTTTCTAGCGCTTCCGAGCCTAGATCAGCCCCCCGATTCGACAACTACCCTTTCAGAAGTCCAAACCCAAATACAGAACTTGAATTTGGTAGACTTCAATCCCGATCTGAACTTCCCAGAACAAACATTTCTTTAAGTCCCCTTCTGACAGTAAATTCCAAGAACCTCTATTATATCAACGACGCTTCTGGAAAATTTAAACTCCTAATTGATACCGGAGCTGGTATCTCCATTTTCAAAGAAAACACTGTCAAAAACTTCTCACAAAGATCTCCCGAAAGAGAAACAATTCAAGGCATTACTCATGAGAAAATCCTGATCTCACAATCCACTCTCATTCTTTTCGCTCTAGGCAATCCACACTAGGTCTTTATCTACGATATAGATATTGAGTTTGATGGAATATTAGGTCTTGATTTTCTTGAGCATTATGAATGTATCGTCGACTTAAAATCCAAACAATTAATTACTAACTTTAAAACTATCCCCCTACATAAAGGGTCCGATCACGACCAATCTAATACACAACCAACAGACACCCCCAGTACTAACGCACAAACTCATATTTATAACAATAAAATAACAATCCAGGCACGAACCGAACAAATTTTCCAACTTAAATGTGAACTTAGAAATACTGGCGCAATTTTACCCACACAAGTAATTGACAAAGTACGACTTCCCAACGCGGTTGTACGTGTTAATTCAAAGGGAGAATTTCTGACTTCGATAATAAACGCGAACGCAATGCCAAAAAACTGTTAACTTTTCCAATCTTCATTTAGAACCCCTTGACAATACACACCCTCTCTTAATTTGAATACACACGATTACTCTGAATCTACAAACTTAGACAGAAACTTTACAATCAGGGAACAAATTCGGACAGAACATCTTAATGACGAAGAGCTAGAACTTATCACGAATCTCTGCTTAGAATTCGATGATATTTTCTATCTCGAAGGTGATGTTTTGGCGTTTACTAACGCCGTCAAACACTCTATTGAGACCAATAATGCCAAGCCCGTTTTCACAAAATCGTACAGATATCCTCAACTCCATAAGGAGGAAGTGAAAACCCAAATTTCCAAAATGTTTGATCTAGGCATTATCAGGCACTCTTCTTCTCCTTGGTCCTCCCCCGTATGGTCGTCCCCAGAAACTCGATGCTTCTGGTAAGCAAAAGTGGCGAGTTATTATCGACTATAGGAAGTTAAACGAACTAACTGTAGACGATAAATACCCTATGATCTCCTCGACCAACTTGGTAAGTGTCAATAGTTTTCGACACTGGATCTCGCTTCCGGGTTTCACCAGTTGGAAATCCTTGAGGAAGACATTCCCAAGACCGGTTTCTCTGTTGACAATGGCTATTACGAATTCGTTGGTATGCCATTTGGCTTGAAAAATGCACCTTCTACTTTTCAGAGGGTCATGGACAACATTCTTTTGGGTATCCAAAATGAACGTTGCCTTGTGTACATGGATGACATCATAGTCTATTCACCAACCATCCATGAGCATATGTCCCGTTTGACAGGAGTCTTTAAGCGTCTTAGACAGTCAAACTTAAAAATTCAACCTGACAAGTGTGAGTTTCTCCGTCAGGAAGTGGCTTACATTGGTCATCTCGTTACCCAAGAAGGAGTAAAACCAAACCCTTCAAAGGTTGTATGCATCCAGAATTTTCCTCAGCCCCAAACTCCGAAAGACGTTAAATCTTTCCTAGGTCTCGCCAGATATTACCGACGTTTTATCCCCAACTTTGCTAAAATCTCAAAGCCTCTCACGAAACTCCTGCAAAAAGACGTCAAATTCATCTTCGACGCAGATTGCAAGTCTTCCTTCAACGAACTGAAGCAAGCTCTTGTATCTGACCCTATCTTGATATACCCAAATTTCGAAGAACCATTCCTGCTCACTACTGATGCTAGTGTTTTTGCAATTGGGGCGGTTCTCTCACAAGGCCCCGTAGGAAAAGATCTTTCTATAGCATATGCTTCCCGTACACTTTGCGCTGCAGAAACTCGATATTCCACTATCGAACGGGAACTGCTAGCACTACAGACCTTATCTTTTTGGGAGAAAGTTTACACTTCTGTGTGACCACCGTCCGCTTACTTGGCTCTTCTCGATCAAAGACCCTGGCAGTCGTCTAGCCAGATGGCGCCTCAAACTAGAGGAGTATAACTATAAAATCGAATACAAGCCCAGCAAGGTAAACTTGAATGCAGACGCTCTTTCCCGTATCAAAATTAATCACTTCAAACAATGTACCGACTTTCTTTCAAAAAAAAAATTTTCGAAAATAACGAAACCGACCCAAAACAACCCGATCCAGGTACTAGTCACGATAATTCCGACGACTCCGACAATGATCAAGAACGCGATGATCATGACGAACGCATGACAACAGAATTTAATCGATTTGTTCAATTGTATAAAACCGAGTCGATAATCGACTATTCAAAAATAGAAATTTCTAACGCCCAACTTCTAGACAAATCTCACAAACGAATAGTCACTTTCTTCTGTCAAAATAAACTTAATGACTTGCATGACAAAATCACCAAGATATTTTCGAAGAAGACCCAAACTTCACTACTGACACTCTAAACGTTCTAGCCAGCAAAACTGTGAGGCATAGAAAATATTTAATTTACCCCTTTACCCTTTGATCTTGGAACAGTTGTTGCACATCTTGTCAACATTCTCTATAACGACCAAGACCAGTTCGATGAATCCGAAACTTTTTGTATTGAAAACAACGTAGAACTACCGATTCTTGAAACACTACTTGCAGACAAAGACGTAAAACTTAAAATTTGTCAAAATATCGTGACAACCCCTTCACAAGACGAGATTCCCGTTATACTGCAGCAGTACCACTGCGGCAAAAATAACCTTCATCGTGGAATTAACGAGACCATCTGACGCATTAAAGAAAAGTATAATTGGGCTGGACTAATCAAAAGTGCAGAGCAATTTATTAAGTCCTGCGAAACTTGCCAAAAGGTAAAGTT
Source organism: Octodonta nipae (assembly GCA_034190945.1). NCBI lineage: Eukaryota > Metazoa > Arthropoda > Insecta > Coleoptera > Chrysomelidae > Octodonta > Octodonta nipae. Next base: position 72,243,989 of record CM067221.1, read on the forward strand.
CTGTAGAAAAAACCTAAGTGCTCCTTTTGTCATAACTGAAACACCAAAAACGCCCTTCGAACGTACAACATTGATATTTTCGAAGATCCAACCAGAAACTACGCACTGACTATTAGGGATGAACTCACCAAAATTTACTCAGGCCTACCCAATTGGTGACAAAACAGCTAAAACTGTAGTAAACACCCTCCTAATATTCTTCCAATACTATGGTACACCTCTTCGCATCCATTGTGATTATGGACGTGAATTTGATAACACTTTCATAAGAGATATACGATCAGGAACAACTCATTTCCAAATATGTTAGGGACCTTAACAACAGAATGAACTACTATAATAGACTTGCCCGCGCAAAAACCGACCAACAAAAACAAAAATCTAAAGTTAGATTTGATAAACATGGTTCAACTAACCAACCAGAATACAAAGTAGGCGACAAAGTTTACTTGAAAGAGTCTCAGATTAAAAGCAAATCTGAAAACAAATTCAATGGACCTTTTGAAATTACCGCGATACGAAAAAACTCTGCCACAGTTATAAATTTACAGACTAACCAAATTAGTAAAATTAACTTTGACAGATTAAAACCCTATTTTGAATGAATCCCTTCTTTTCAGATTCTGTGGACTGTTTTCAGTCGTGAACCTCCAACAATACTCTCTAACTCCCGTTAACAATACAATAGGAGTTTTCTTCCATGAAGAAGGCACTCTTAAAATTTCAAACGACAAATGGACACTTCTTGTCTTCAAAGACCTCAGGCCTTTCAGAGGTTCTATTTCAAATAACGGCGCCATACTAAACCGAATTTTAAAGACAATTAACGAAAACACAACTAATACAAAATCATTCAAACCAAAAAAACAAACACTCTTGAAACAAATTTCTAAATCCGTTAACTCTAAATATACAGACATCTTCGCTAACACTCAAACTTACCCTACAAAAAGAAAAAAACGCGGACTTATTAACGGACTGGGATCAGTTTGGAAAGCTATTTCAGGAAACTTAGACGCAACATAAATGACTGTATAACTAAAATTACTAAAGACCAACACCAAATTTAGGACTTAGTGAAGAAACGAATATCTGTAACAACCTCAGTCATTACGAGCCTCAACAACACTCTACAAAAAATTCAATCCGAGGAGAAACTATTCTCGAATAACATTGAAAAAATAAGGCAGTCAATTTTATACATTTCAAATGATCTTGATTTTCATGAATTTCAAATCAATATCTTGGATCTGTGTGAAAGCCTAATAGAGAGTTACATATTTATCGAAAACACTCTCGATGATGTTATAACTGCAGTCTCTTTCGCCCACTTAACAATTTTACATAGTTTGATCATAACCCCAGTAGATTTGGTCGATTCCCTTCAAACGATTTCTCAGTCACTACATGAAAATAATTTACCACTTCCTATTTACAGTTCAAATGTTGCTCAGTACATTGATTTGATAGAATTGGAAGCTTTTCAAATCAACAACAAAATCATTTTTGTACTCAAAATTCCTTTAGTTGATCCTGAGATTTACACTCTTTATCACCTTTATCCGATCCCAATTTTCGATGATCGAACAGGGTTTCATCATATACTTTCAATAAAGACAAAATTTATCGCGAGAGATGACGATTCATTATTATACACATCCTTCGAAGACCTGGGTGACTGCAAGCCTTTAACTAAACATCATAAGATGTGTTCCAAAGCAATATCACACCCAATAGATAAAGATGCCATCTGTAAAGGTCAGCTTCTCAGACAGGCAGCCACATTTCCAGCAACCTGCAAAACTTCCATATTCTATGCGGAAGAATATAACATACAAGAGATCGACATAAACCTCTGGTTGATCTCAATTTCCAGACCACTACCTATAGCTATCAAATGTAAGGGACAAGATGTCGTAACGCAGACCATCACGACAAATTCGCTATTGCAAATCAAGTCCGATTGCAGTGCCTTTATTGACAACATCACTTTCAAAAACCATCAAGTGGACATCCCGTATAGCTTCTGTGACGGCATGCCAGCCGCAAATCAACTTCCCAAATTAAAACCCCTACAATTGAAGGATTTAGATGTAACAGATCTAAATGTTGCCAACCATAAGCTTGCCCAATATTCAATGGAATAGGAAAAGCTCATGAATCAACCACCATTGGAGATGCATACATCATGGCTCACAATTACCACAATAACATTAACAGTAATTGTGATTATGTTCCTTTGTATCAAATCAATCAAGACAAGCTTCAGGAAGACCACTAAGTCCAGCCTCGAAGCCGAGTCAGCTCCACTTCCAGGCCCATCAAAGCCCTAAGTCCACGGGAAAGCTGCACGGCCTCCTAGATCCAACCCAATGTATGGAACTTTAGAACTTTCCCTAAAAATTAGTAACTTACTACGAACTTATATTGCAACGATAGTTCAACACTCCCAGCTGACTCAGCGACACGTGTGGTGTCATATTACGGCGCCGCCAACATCCGTGGGAATTGCAGCGTCGACTTTGCTTATTCGGCATATTATATGTTATAAATTGTAAAACTGCTCTAATGTTGTATTCATTATTACTCAGAACTTTTGTCAATTATATTGTTATTTTTCATTTTTATTTCAAAGTTATAATTGTATTTGTTTTAATAAAAAATCTTTTTTTAAAAAGTTAATTAATTGAAGTGTGAATATATATATATATATATATATATATATATATATATATATATATATATATATATATTGAGAAATTGCCTGGATCAGACTAACCACGGATTAATGGTTGTCCTTTACCGAAATATGTCTTGAGAGAAAGTAATCGTTATAATATTATCACGATCACCCAGTCTTCCTGTTTATAAATAAGTTTAGATTTCGGATTACCAGTTGTGTTCCTTGTACCATCTGCAATAATATCTTTTCTCATTAACTAAATTATCCAAGATATTTGATTATTTGAAAATTCATAATGACGAGAAGGGGCTGAGCCATGCAACATGTCATTACAATGTGAGTAAACAATCTAATCAAAAGATCGTCATTTTGGGCCTTATCAGATTTGAAAACCACCAAATTAACCATATAGAAACCTGTATGCATATTATTTTGGTAATTTGCACAATTTGAAAATTACGAAAATTGAGAAGAGTAAATGAACTCGTCAGATATTCTCTGTGGAATTCGTAAATCGCTGGTAGTTTTCAAAATCCTAAAAACTGACCTGCAATTGGTCAAATAAAAGCTGATAAACAGTCCTAACTAAACAAGCTGTAGTAATATTTTTGAGACGGTGGTGCTAGCTTTAGGTAAACTATAACGTATTCATGAAGTACTACAAGTCAATCATAAACCGAGTTCACTTTGATGATTCTCTACACAGAACCTATTCCAACAAGAGGGTGAAGGAAGCTAAATCGCTATCGCTTAATCTCGAATGTTTACATGTCTCATATTCTAATTAAATCACATATTTACCAGTTTTAATCATATTTCATACAGCTTCATATAAAATTAAATGTTAGTTATTATTAATTAACTGTTGCTCAAAATGTCAAACATCTATAGTAACTTTTGAAGAAAACATTTCCCCAAGTAAACCAACAAGGTTTAATACTGAAGCTCGAAAAAAGATTTCTGAATGATGCCCTCACTGACAGTAGATAATAACAAATGAAAATATTTTTAAAGTATGCCCTCTTTAGAAAAGTATTGGTACAAATATGCATTTCATTAAAATATTTCAATTTTATTTAATGCTATACATATACCTGTTAGGTATAAGATATTAAAAAATCAAGATATTTTCTATACTATTTCTGTGTTCCAACTGGGTTAGTTTATTATATAGGAAATCATACTTTAAAAATTTACCTTAGATAATGTTTCAGTACTTTTAATTATATAATTTTATTCAGTACAGTTTTGTTAGTAATGATAGTTTCTGTCTTTACTTGGTGAAAATTGATTTTAATTTTATATTAAAATAAACACCCTTAGATAATTTTCACTTATATTTATACAAAGCTTTTGAGTGCCACAATTTCAATAAGTCAACCTTCGCGGATCATTTATTCAATAAAAGTATTACATTTTCAACAAAAAAATAAAAAATTATATCTTTCAGAGTCATTAGAAATTAACAAAAACAAGAATTCACCATACCTTTTAAATGATTAAACCGAAACCAATTCATATCTATTACTTAATCTTTTCAATAGAATTATATAAACTCATTAAATAAATATTTTAAGCCATTTAAACCCCTCAACTGTAATATTTGTTCTTTCTTAATAGAGGTTTTTCCCTCCTATCAGCTTCAATATCCCATAATTTTAATAATCCTCTTAATAGCTCTGTAATTGCATTCATATATTTCTTTGTAATAGTTTTAGGCATTTAGCATTTAGTTCTACATTATATTCTCAAGAAGCCGGTAACCTGGTGAAACAATTGCTAATAGGAAATAAATACAAGTGAAAATTACCTAAGCGTGTTTATTTTGATATTAAAAAAACTGTTTTGTTATATTGATATTGCCATAATCAAAAAAACCAAAAAAAAACCAAATGAAAAAGAATTGTGTGAGATTTTATAAAAAATGCAGTAATTTGTGATTGCTTTTTTGTGGAACTAATTAAATAAGGAACATCTTCCTATATTTATAGCCAAACAAATTGCTTTCAATAAGATTATAGGACTCAAGATCAACTGCTAAATCGATACAAAACGGCAACTTGTGAAATTTAATAATTTAGCAAAAACTTTCTCCTGTATACAAATTATATTTCCATAACGCACCAAAATATTAAAGGGAGCTATAATTTCTCAATCGCTAACTTTCATTAATTATACATGAAAGTGCTTTCCTGTTAAAAGGCAAGCGGTATTTCCTGAATTATCATATCGCCGATACAGCTAAACTCCAAATTTCCCCTTAAAATGATTGATGGGCTAAGTTTTGGGTTGCCAGAACAAATATCTCTGTCATTTGATCACCTTTGTGATAATGATGTAAGCGACTCCAGCCAGTTGTGAGTCAAATTTGAAATACATGTTCCTGGCTGATAATTAATGATATTTGCTCATATTCCCAACGAGATTTCCCAAAGAATACTTAGAATTGATAGCCAAAAATGTCTGTTTTATATTAGTTTATTAGTTACTAATGTGTATTTTGGTACAGTTATGTTATTGTAGGTTTGACGACACCGCTAAATAGCAAAAGTTGTTTAAAGTGAAAATTATTTTTGAGTACAACATGCAAAAAAAAATATGTTGCAACCTTGACGCTCATTGACAATATTCAAAATTAGCACGAATTTTTTGCTGACGGTAAAGTTATTATACTTTTCCAAAACAGAAAAGGTAATATATCGGTTCAGATATATGTATCAGTCATATAAACACTTGAGCAAAATAAGCCACCCATTTGAATACGTCTCACTACGTTACGACCTAGTGATTTAAATATGCAAGTTGAAGTTAATTTTATTAAGTTTAAAAAAACTAAGAAAACACGCTTTAATATTGCTTGATATATTAAATTTTACAATTGTTCTATTGGCAACTATTTATGAAAGGTGAGTTATGGAAATATAGTACACGTGCACCCCACGCTTTTTTCTCTGAATCGAATTATTCTGTTAATTAATAACTTAAATTTTTTATATATTTATTTTGAGGTAATTAATCATGATTGATTGTTCAGCTTTCTACTGCTGTAATATAATCTGTTCATTATTAAAAATTATGTTCTAGGTTATAGTTCCGTTTGCTATAAAAGCGTGTTATTTATTTTTTTAAAATTATAGTTATTTTCTAAGTTTTTAGTCTCATAAAGATGCCTATAGTATTTATAATTGAAAACTTTTTTAAATATTTTTCGTTTTTCACTAAATTTAAATTTACTTCATGTTTGCGTAACATTTTCACTTCATTGGTGCAAGTTCTACTATAATAGACGAATTTGGCATTTAGACAAGAACAGTGATTAAAAGACAACAAACGGAAAAATTCAACTTCAAGAATAGTATTGTCATCGGCCCTTGATGCGTGTGCCAATTTAATCAGACTTCTTTAAGTCGGTGAAAATTACGTTGAAAGTTTCCGTTACATGCATACTTACATACATACACGTGAGCCTAATGAAAGCGTGTTCATAACGATATTCTATTCACATCTTAATAATTTTGGTTTTAGACCATCTGTTTTTAAACTGATGATTGTTTCGGTCGTTCCTTGGTAAAAATTCATATTTTAATTTTATTAAAACACTACCACCGTGGTAATTTTCACAAATTTATTATATTTTTTGACAATTGTCTCGCTCTTATGACAGGCTTCGTCAGAATTAAATATTTAACTAAATGCTAAACATCTGAATATATTACATCGGTCACACAGGAAGGTCATTTAAAACATTTAAAAGCCTATGAAAATCAGTAATACATCATATCTACATTTGCCGACCATTTATTAAATGAAAATCATATTCCACAAACTACTTTCAAACTTTTACATCTAAAACAAAAAAAGTAAAAAATTAACACTTTTAGAATCACTTTAGATCAATAAAAATAAAAATTAACAACATTTTTTAAATGACCTAAATGATACAAATATGTCTCCCTTACTTAATCTTAATATACCTACATAATACAAAATTGAAGATTATATTAATAATGTTTACTTTCACTAATAGAATACAGTAAACACATTGTTCTTGCTACCTATATTCTCATTATTATTATACAAGACTATATAATATATTCAGATGTTTAGCATTTAGTTTAATATTTAATTCTGACAAAGCCGGTCATCAGAGCGAAATAATTGTCAAATAAAATATAATAAATTTGTGAAAATTACCACAGTGGTAGTATTTTAATATAATTACCATCTCTTTTGATCTGAAATGCATACAGTAGCCAAAAAAAAAATCAACAATTATTTAAAGGTGACACCGAAAATATGATCCAGAATGACAAAATACGTTATCGTGCCAAATTTGTACCTTTAGTTTTAATATTGCGACGTTTATCATCCTGAATTTAAAGTTTATTACCCACACGCATCTTTCATAATTTTGAAGGAAACTAACCTATTTTCGGCCAACAAGATGTTACCATCAACACATCAATTTTCAAAAAATGATTTCTTGAAAATTGATGTGGTTTAGGATTTTATTTTTCATCATTGGAATTTTGTATTAATGCAGTAATCTCTAAGCTCTAGAAAAATGATCTCATTATGTTTTTCATTAAATTCATTCTTTCAAAACTTATTCGAAGCGTTCGAGTAAAAATAATTTAACCATAATTAAATTAAATTAAAAATAATTTAACCATAATTTCTGTTGAACATCTCATTTCCTTCAAAAACATATAGTTTTTAGAAACAGACTGGTTTACGACTTGCAAATATCCAAAGCTGAAAAATAAAATCGTTATAACAGATCAATGTTACATGCATGAATACATGGAAAGGGCTTGTTGAATGAAAAATTGCCATCAGACCTCTTTTGTTGAGAATTCGGTCAAAAATTTGTATTATTATATTTTTCAGATATATTGTGTAGACTGTTTGAGTGAAAGATGCGTATCTAGCAAAAAATCGAACTTCCCTATGATAGACTTCGTAATATTAAAATTTAGAGCTCATATTTTGACATTTTAACATTCTTTCGTCACCCTAGTTAATATTTTCGCTATCCGTATAAAAAAAAATTGTTGATATTTTGGCCCACCTAATGTATAAAGTTATCGCATTTTTTTATCTGTTATAATGATCCATATTGTTTTAAAATGTATTTCTTTTAATTTTTTACTAGTTTTTGTTTAATAAAATAGGAATAATGCCGCAATATCATCCAAATAAAGTTCTACTACATTATTAGGTTATGCAACGACAAATTTCAATATGTTGTGATATATTATAATTGTTATTATATTTGTTTAAAAAATACATGGAGAAAAATATTTTATTTATTATAAGAAATAGCATAATAAATTTATACATTAATTGTTGGCATTCTTAGTAAAAACTGTTTTAAGGGAGTCTGCCGTCAGTGGAGCCTCCAGATTATTTTTAAATCATCCGCTACCAAATAAATATCGATGATTACTCTTAATAAAGAATCCTACTGGCAAACCAATTTTGAACATTTCATCTATGTATTCAACAAAAAATTGTAAATGTGGGACAATGTAAAATACTTTGAATAATTTATTGATTTGAAATTAAATTAGGTTAGGCAATTGAAGATTGATACTTATTAATAAAGTATGCATGTAAGAAAAAGTTTGGGTCTAAATAAACTCTTGAAAACAAAACTCCTGTTACAGTCCAGTCATTTCGTCGGACAAAACAGCATAGAAATTCAAATTAACCGAGAAAGCTATTTTTAGGGTTTCGTATATACAATATACGGATACTATCACTCCGGATTTCTGCCTCTATCACATCACAGCAATTTTCTTCTAAACTACTGGACGGAAGAGGTTGAAATTTGGTATCAATATATAGTTTGGTGACCCGATCAGGAGTACATATCGTAAAAGAAAAATTTTGATTTTAGGGGTACTTCTGGGGGGAAAAACTAAAAAAAAATCGACCGTTCCCCCCCTGATCTCCGAAACTACTGAGCCTAAAATTTTGAAAAAAAGGAAATATAGAACGTTGCCCGAACTTTACAGGAAAAATAAGGAGAAACCATTAATATTAATTTGGGGGGGGGGCGAATTATAGAATTAAATAAAAATTTTAAAATAAAAAAAATTCAAACGCATCATGTAATATATCAAATGAAAGGCCTCATTCTGAGGAACAAACATATTTTTTTCATATTTAAAAAAAATATTTTAAAAGATATTAACGAAAATATACCAAAATTTACCCATTAAAATACCCATCCCCCCCCTTATCTCTGAAACTATAAAACGTAAAGTTTTGAAAAAAAATCAAAGGTATAGGTTCTGACCTGAACTTTACTGGAAAAATAAGGAGAAACCTCTACTTTTAATTTTGGGGGCCAAATTACAGAATTAAATGGAAAATATAAAATTAAAATTGTTTCTAACCCATCATGTTATATATCAAATGAAAGGGCTCATTACGACGAAACAACAATATATTATTTTTTAATATTTTAAAATATATTAAAAAATTACCCATTCCCCCGTTATTTCCCAAACTATAAGACCTAAATTTTTTTTGTTTTTTGGAAAAATATGAAAAAAAATCCCTAATTCTATTATTTAGCCCCCAAATAATAGAATTATACGGAAATATATAATTAAAACCCCCATAGTAATTTTAGGGACAAATTATACAATTAAATGGAAAATAAAGATTCAATTTTCAAAAGCATCATGTAATATATCAGATATCATATTTTTAAATCATTTGTTTAAAAGATATTAACAAAAATATTAAACATCGACTTAATTCCCACTTTAGAACTACACTATTTAAATTTTGAAAAAAAATATTTTATTTGTATTTTTTAATAATTTTAATAACAGATTTAATAATTTATAATTTAAAACTTGACGTATTTTGCCCTTTATCTTCCAATCTATAGAGCCTCAAAACTCAGACAGTAGATTATAAAAGACTTCTCTGAAAGTTTATTAGTAAAATAAAACTCTAATGTTAATTGGGGGCCAAATTAGAAAAAAAATTAAATACATATGTATTCTGATAAAAATCAAGCGAATCCTAAAACAAATAAAATAAAAAGTCTATGTGTGGAAAATCAAAGTCAATATTTTTTATAAATTTAAAACGCTTTCTTTAAAATATATAAGGGTAAATATAAGAAAATGCACTCATTCCCTGCTTCTCTGAAACTTGAATATTAGAATCTTGAAGGTGGTACGGAACCCTAAGTATGCGAGTCCAACTCGCACTTGACCAAATTATTTTATATCACGTGGAGGGTGCCTAGGAATGCTTAACTTGAAATTGTCGACGAAGATTTTCTTTGTAGATTTTCTGCCATCTTTGACAAAAATTCGGCTATCCGACGACCCATAGAGGAAACTGACAATGGTCATTTGGCCTTTTAAAGCTGAACGACCTTCGTCTTTTGGGGTCCATCCATAAATTACACAAGACATATTAGGGTGGGTGGTTGTGTGCTAACAGCTAATGATATCTTACATGGTGTTTGAAATGAATTTTACGTAAGATGAGTATGTCATTGTATTACAATTATGAGATACAGAGCTTATTTTGTGTATAGATTATAATGGAGATATTACATTGTATTTGTTAATTAACAATGTTATATTAATTATTTACAATTCTACAGCAATTAATTTGTACCTTTTTAAGTTAAAATATTATATACCCTTGCAAGATTAGTTATATCACTCGATAACTAGTTGTAAAAAATAAATAGTTTGAAAACTGTTTATTATTTATACATACATAGTTTCAGTTTGATGCCAATAAAAAGCATTATTACCCACAACTAACATAATAATGCAAACATGACTGCAGTGGTGGCATTCTTGAACGACAACATTATATCCTCAGGGTTGTAAATTTATCGTGAAAAAATTTATCGTACAAAAATAAAAAATTCCTTTCAGCTTTTTAAATTTAAATAATACAAAATTCTAGTTGTAAAATGTAAACTTAAAAATGTAGTTGTTGTTTTATGATTTTTATTTGAAAAATTGAAAATAAAAAGTTAAAAAATAATCATTATTGAAGTAAAATACTAAATAGTCACGTTTTATACATTTAATTTAAATACTAGAGGCATTAACGAAGAAAAATTACTGTTTTAATCACTTGTGTTTTTTCCTCAAATTCCTTTATAACAATTCTATCAGAATACATTTTTTTATATTCGTGCACTAAAAAATTTATAAATATTCTCCTCAAATTCAACAATACGCCGGCCCTCGATCCCGCAGGTATTTGTTTCAAAATCATTAAGTTATCCAGTCTTGGTCAAGTTTGGTTAATCACTGGCATGGCCAAAGTTGGGACATCCAGTCATGGCTCAAGCTCGGGTCCCCATTGAACAGCCAAGTCTGCGTTATCTAGTCTTGGCCCAAGCTTGGGTAATCATTGGCGTGCCTAAGGCTGGGTTATCCTGTCTTGGTCAAGCTTCGGGTAATCATTGGCATGGCCAAGGCTGGGTCAGCCAGTCTTGGCCCCAGCTTGGGTTCCCATAGAAGGGCAATGGCCAACGCTGGGTCAGCCAGTCTTGACCCAGCTTGGCTAATCATTAAACAGCCAAGGCTCGGTTCTCCAGTTTTGGCCCAAGCTTGGTAAATCATTGGCTTGGGTCCCCATAGAACGGCAATGGTTGGGTTATCAGTTTTGGCCCAAGCTTGTGTAATCATTGGCATGGCCAAAGGCTGGATTATCCAGTCTTGGCCCAAGCTTGGGTAATCATTGGCATGGCCAAGGCTGGGCTACCCAGTCTTGGCCCAAGCTTGGGTAAACATTGGCATGGCCGAGGCTGGGTTAAGCGGCCTGGTCCTGGCATGGGCCAATTCAGGTACCCCGAAGCTAGATTGCCCAGTGCTGGCCCAAGCTTGGCCCCTTTGTCAACTCTAGGGGCTTCCTGCATGGGGAGATACGAAAATTTTGATAGAATACTTTTTGTAGCATTGTTTATGTGTTATACATCCTTCGCTCTTCATGCATCGTTAGCGAGATATCGATTGAAAAACACAAAAATTTAGAACATGAAATTTGTTTTTTGCTATTATCATTTTTCTGGTGGTAAATATCGAAAAAAATCGCCAAGATGAAACTTGCAGAGTGCATTCAGACCTACAATTTCGTTATTTATTTATTTATTTATTTTTTGCTGAAATTACGATCTCCAGCTCGCAGCAAAATCTGCAGCACAGAGCGAGCCACTCATTTGGTTATACCTACACGTTGTCCAAGGAACTAATATTATATAATATAAATAAATAAAGCAGCAAATTATGGATCACATACATGGAATTTATTATACAAACAATTTGTTTATGGAGTAAAAAAATGGTAGGTGCAATATATGTTTCGTCTATATATTTCGTACTATAAAGCACACGTTTAACCGAATAAAATGTTTTACAATACATTAATACAAACACACACGTTAAAACGGATAAAAGTTTTTTCAAGAAAAGTTTTCATTACAAGAAAACGAAAGGTGGACTTTTTCACATTTTTAGGGTTCCGTATATACAGTATACGGATACCCTTATAATATCACTCAGGATTTCTGCCTCTGTCATATCACAGCAATTTTCTCCTAAACTACTCGACGGAAGCGGTTGAAATTTGGTATGAAGGTATAGTTTGGTGACTTGTTCAGGAGCACATATCGCAAAAGAAGAAATTTTGATTTAAGGGGTACTTCTGGGGGGAAAAACTAAAAAAATGGACCGTTCCCCCCCCCTGATCTCCGAAACTACTGAACCTAAAATTTTGAAAAAAATAGAAAATATAGAACGTTGCCCGAACTTTACAGGAAAAATAAGAAGAAACCATTAATATTAATTTTGGGGGGCAAATTATAGAATTAAATAAAAAATTAAAAATAAAAAAAAATTCAAACTCATCATGTAATATATCAAATGAAAGGTCTCATTCTGAGGAATACAAATATATTTTTTTCATATTTAAATAAAAATTAATTAAAAAGATATTAAAGAAAATATACCAAAAATTTACCCATTCCCCCTCCCTTATCTCCGAAACTATAAAACGTAAAGTTTTGAAAAAATATACTTTCATAGGTTCTGACCTGAAGTTTACTGGAAAAATAAGGAGAAACATCTAGTTTTCATTTTGGGGGGCAAATTACAGAATTAAATGGAAAATATAAAATTAAAATTGTTTCTAACCCATCATGTAATATATCAAATGAAAGGTCTCATTCTGAGGAACACAAATATATTTTTTCATATTTAAAAAAAATTAATTAAAAAGATATTAAAGAAAAATAACAAAATTTACCCATTCCCCCCCCTTATCTCCGAAACTATAAACGTAAAGTTTTGAAAAAAATATACTTTCATAGGTTCTGACCTGAAGTTTACTGGAAAAATAAGGAGAAACATCTAGTTTTCATTTTGGGGGCAAATTACAGAATTAAATGGAAAATATAAAATTAAAATTGTTTCTAACCCATCATGTTATATATCAGATGAAAGACCTCATTACGACCAAAATAAACGTATTTTTTTCATATTTTTAAAATAAATTAATTAAAAGATATTAATAAAAATATAAAAAAATTTACCCATTCCCCCCCCTTTATCTCCGAAACCATAAGCTGGAAAATTTTGAAAAAAAATTGAGTTATAGCCCCTCACCTGAACTTTACTGGGAAATTAAGGAGAAACCCCTAATATTTATTTTGGGGGGCAAATTATAGAATTAAATGGAAAATATAAAATTAAAATTATTTCTAACCCATCATGTTATATATCAAATAAAAGGGCTCATTATGACAAAAACAAATATTATTTTTTTCATATTTTTAAAATAAATTAATTAAAAGTTATTAACAAAAATATAAAAAATTTTACCCATTCCCCCCTAATCTCCGAAACCATAAGCTGTAAAATTTTGAAAAAAAAATAGGTATAGCGCCTCACCTGAACTTTACTGGAAAAATAAGGAGAAACCCCTAATATTCATTTTGGGGGCAAATTATAGAATTGAATGGAAAATAAAAAATTAAACTTGTTTCTAACGTATCATGTAATATATCAAATCACAGGGCTCATTATGACTAATACAAATATATATAAATATATATATATATATATATATATATATATATATATATATATATATATTTAATAAATATTTTAAAATATATTAAAAAAATATTTAAAAAAATACCCATTCCCCCCTTTATTCCCCAAACTATAAGACGTAATTTTTTTTATTTACAGGAAAAATACGAAGAAATCTTTAATATTAATAATGGGGGGCAATTTATAGAAATAAACGGAAAATAAAAAATATTTTTTTAACGTGTCATGGAATATATCAAATGAAGGGGCTCGTTATGAGAAATACAAAAATATATTTTTAAAATTAACTGTTTACAAGATATTAACATAAAGATATAAAAAATTCTCATTTCTCGCTTTATTTCCAAAACCATACTACCTAAAATTTTGAAAATAATAAGGGGTACTGGGGCTCACTTGAAATTTATAAGAAAAATTATTAGAAAACCTCCATGGTAATTTTAGGGACAAATTATACAATTAAATGGAAAATAAAAATTCAATGTTCAAACGAATCATGTAATATATCAAATAAAAGACTCATTATGTGAATTACAAATATATCATATTTTTAAATCATTTGTTTAGCAAATATATTAAACATCGACTTAATTCCCATTTTAGAAATTATACTATTTAAATTTTAAAAATATATTTTATTTGTATTTTTAAATAATTTGAATAACAGATTTAATAATTTATAATTTAAAACTTGACCTATTGTGCCCTTTATCTTCCAATCTATAGAGCCTCAAAATTCAGACAATAGATTATAAAAGGCTTCCCTGAAAGTTTATTAGTAAAATAAAACTCTAATGTTAATTTTTGGGGGCCAAATTAGAAAACTAAATACAGCGAATCTTGAAGGTGGTACGGAACCCTTACAATGCGAGTCCAACTCGCACTTGACCAAATTATTTTTTTTCGCTTCGATGATCTAGGCTGGAGGTCTTAGTGCTCCATTCACTCTTCGAGTTGTTGAAACCTTAGAAATGATGGTGATATGTTCAAAGCATCATCATTATCTCTATCATCGTCGTCGTTAAACAAAATGTCGACTCTGGCAACCTTGTTACATATTTGCGTACTACAATACAGGCAAATAACGAAGCAACTAATTCCTACTTCTCTGCATCCACAAGTAGCCTCACCAATTATTTATATTTGCATGATGAAATGGGTTTTAAAAGTTCAAGCGGAGCTGGTTTGGCTGTGCTGGTGATTGGTTCAAGGTCGCGATTAGTCTGTCGCCAACCCCATTTCTGAGGATCTTAGAAAAATCCGAGCCAGGTTTGCATCTGCAGATACGTCCGTCGATGGTGGGGGAAGTGCGCGGTGATTCATTTTATTTGCAGTCATTGACTTTGCGAAGGGATGGAATCGCAAAACATTGATTTATTTTTCCTGCTTATTACTTACCACTTTCTTCAAGATGGCGGAAAACCTACATAGGAAATCTTGGTCGATAATTTCAAGTTAAGCTTTTCTAGACACCCCCGACATCGATTAAAAAATCTAGCGTTCTCTGTTCATTTGAGTTTCACAATATGCATTATGACTGGAGTATTAATAAATCGGTGTTTAGTTAACTTAAAACGTCTTTTAAAATTTGTTAAATTCAATTTTTTCAAATATTTGCTCGTCCGCCATGTCAAAACTAATATTCTAGTATTATTAGTTTGACATTGATAATAATTTGAATTTTTCATCTATGATAGTATGCTTCAAAGCATTGATAGATTAAGTCTCAAGACGAGCACTTATCTTAATGTAAATCACAATTTAAGGGTATGGTATTATCGTTGAACTATAGAAAAAAAATTCAACAAAATAAAACTCAAATGAATTCATCTAAAAATATCTAGGCGATGCCGAACTGAATAATGGTTCCACATTATATTGTCTTTTTAAACTAAAACATTCTGTGAAAACATACATGACAGTAATTAAACATTTATTTAGTTATATAAACTCTAAATTATATCAAATTCATGTTTACTCTTGGTGAGTGAGCGCCTGGACGCTCTTAACTCCAGATATTATATGCCTAAATAAACCTCACATTTTGTTCTTCTAACACATGGACTGTGAGATAAATATTTCCGTTCTAATCTAAATATCGTACCCGTGTCTATTTAAATGGTTAAACGTAGTTCACTCGAATGTGGTCTTGAATCAACTGAACTTTGGTTGAATCAAAAAAACATCACTGTTATTTGTTTACTATGTACGTGCTCTTGACGTGCGCATTTTATCACCAATACTAGGGAAGGATTTTGGTAGCAACCTGATTTGTCACTACTCCATGAACAAAAAAAAAAAAGAAAATCTGAATGTCGGTCTAACGCTTCAAGCGGTTGAGATCCACTTTGTACATTCTAATTTGAAATGGGAGTATCGACTTTAAAAAGAAGGAGGTTTTCAATTCGTCTTTATCCACTTTTTTTATCTTTGTTCAGTGATTACTCGCATATGGCTCTAGGAATTTCGAACGTTTATACTGGATCCTGTTCCGGGGTATCGCAAAGTGGTCCCATATTTTTTTCATAACATAGCTTGTACTGTTTCGTAGAAAATGGGGAAAACTTTTTTAGTGACTTTCTTATAGAATAAACTTTGGTGGAGTTGCTGGTATTAAAAATATGAAACTGTTTCTGTTCGGAACTTGAGGTAAATTGTAAATAAATTGAATTAATCAAAATTAATGTCAGTAAATCAACTTCATTGTAAAGATCTTTGATTAGTCTGTAGAGAATGTGTATTCACAAATCAAAAGATTTCTTTTTATTAATAATTTTAAGAGAAAAAGTGATTTATATAGACAGATTTGCATGTTCTAAAACGTCCATTGTAATCATTCCATGTCACTATTTTAACTATAGACGAGCTTTATCATCAAATAGGAATTTATTTTTGTTAATATCTAAATAGAAGTAATTAGAATTAAAAACTTCATTGCACTAAAACTGTATAATAAGTATTTATATAACTTTTTCAACTATATACTAGGTTTAAAAAAATATAACAATTTTATTTAAAATTGAGGTACTTTTTTATAATATCTAAAAGGGTAAGCAAATAAAGTTTATTGGAATTCAACATTGCCATCCAATTGTGCTGTATTATTAAAATTTGTAATAAATTCAAAGTTGGTTGGAAATAAATGGAAAAAAATGTCAGTTAATCAGCTTCAAGATGGAGCTTTTCAGTTGGTTTCTATATACAGTTTGTCTTCATAAGTTAGATTCAAACGGAAAACGTTCATATGAATATTATTTAGAGAAAAATAAAACTGAATTGTCAGAAACGTATACTGTAATCCTTACATATCACTTTTTCAAGTTGTGTACCACGTTTGAAAAAGAATACATATTTTGTCTAAGTTAAGTACTATTATTTTCAATAATAACTGAAATTGTTTTCAGACAAAGTTTATTAGAATTGAAAACTACTTCCTATTATGATTATCAATTCAAACTGTATAACGATTTATTATAATATCCCGCGGAGATGAGACATTTTAAATGAATGCCAGTATAATTATCAGTCCTAAACAATGATGATATTCAGTTCGTCTACAATACAATGGATCCACCTAAGTTGGAATTATATATAAAATTTTCTTAATACATATAAATATTTATAAAATAGCTTATGCTATTCAACAGTAAACGAGGTTGGTCAAACTAATAAATGATGGTTAAAAGTAAAATACCTTTTTTAGGTAATATCGAAAATGTTGATTAGATTTGAAAACTGCATCCAATTAAGCCACTGCATGACTAAAAATTGTAAAATAAATTCATTAAAAAAACGATTTCCAACAAAAATAATTTAACTAATAAGCATAAAATAATTTTTTGCTACAACAATTAAATACTTTTTCTGAAGTTGGTGCCAATTTGAACAGCGAATTTGCGAAATATAACTTATATTTAACATAATTTCGGAACACTAAATCAACGATGACCAAGCTGATTTTGTTTTTCTACCTGTTAACTGCCTACACCAGTCTAGTATATACAGAATAGAAACCACAATGAAAAAGTAAAGTCATAAAAGCAATAGTAATCATTAACTTAATTAAACATATTTTTGGGGTATTAAGTCAACGGTTCTTTTTATTCATATAAATGTTAACAAATTTTTATTATTCAGTGATCACGGTGCTTTGCGTGTGATCACGGGGCTTTCATTGTAACCTGCTTCCGGTCTATTAAGGTTATACATACAAAATAAAAAATAAAGAAAAAATGCTACGCGAGTTCAAAGTAGAACTAAAAACCTGAAAAGAAAATGTTTAAAAAATTAACAGATTTCAAAAAAGAACTAGAAAGTTGCAAACAAAACTTTTTGTAAATATTTACCGACTTAACTGATAGTCGAAAACATAACACTTTGCAATAAATAGTACATTCCTTGATGTTAAATAACTACACACACGGAATGTACACAATAAAAGGTGCTTATTCTGGAAAAATTAATAGGTAATGAAGTAGTAAATATGTAGGCAATACAGGATTTTAGCTAGGCACCGACTTAACAACAGAGAATGTGTTATTTATTATTGTACAGTGTTATGCTCAAAATTTTAGGAACAATAAAGTTAAGGAAAAAATCTTGGATAACTAGAGCTATTGTAGTGTCAAGTAAAACAAAAGAAAAACTATATCTTATATGGAGAAAAAATCCTACAAATTCATTGGTTGAAACTAAATACAACGAATATCTCAAAATTTACAACAAAGTTATAAAAAAATATTTCAGTATAACACAAATTACACAAGAAAGTTATGGAACAATCAAAAAATAGTTTCTGAAAGTAATGTAGCGAATACTGTAATAATTATTTCTCAGAAATTGGTGAAAAATGAAGAATTAGTATTCCCCCTACTCAAAGTAATATTAATATGCCAACGATGAATAATACTACTATTTATCTGCAAATAACAGACTCAAATAAAATAAGCGAAATTAAACACACTATGTCAGTAAGAAAGGGGGGAGTTGATAAAATAATATAATATAATATATAAATATATATTGTTGATGATTTAACTTATATCATAAATTTTTGTATTAGTCTTGCAGTATGGCCTGATGATCTTAAAGAAACAGAAATTGTACCTGTACATAAAGGAAAAAGTATATCTTGCCTATCTAACTATTGACCAATTTCACTTATTTCAAACATTCCAAAAATAATGCGACATTTTAGAATCTTTAATTTTATTTATAAGTGTTAACTATTCTCAAAATCGCAATTTGGATTGATTAAAAATGTTGGAACACGTGATACTTTTCAGCAGATTAATAAAATGATTGACTTTAACCAAGATAAAAGTAAACCTTTAGTAAATATTTTTCTGGATTTGGCAAAAGCATTCGATACTGCAAACCACATTACACAAAAAATTATATAATTTAGGAATCAGAGGTAGAGCATTAGACCTTTTAATTAGTTATCTTAAAAACAAAAAAGAGTTAAAATCAATGAAAATTACAGTATTTATTGGAATACAACTGTTGGGTAAATTTGTAGACGCGAGATGTAAAGACCGACATCTGGAATTTTCGGAGAAACTAGCACACAGAGGTTCCAAATCTGGAGCCGTTCCGTGAAATTGCTGTTCTCCCGTAACTCTTGGGTTAGAATGTCACGATAAAATTTTCAGGTTACTTCACCTATCAGAGATATTGGATACTCTCTTCGAAGTGTTATTCTTGTGTACGCAAGTATATATATATATATATATATATATATATATATATATTGTTGCTGGTCGGGAACCTTCGTCAGTTACGCTTCCAAAAATAGATTGTCCTCTTGTACAATTATTTATGTATTTGATCCATGATGGAAAATTTGTTTACGCGAGATGTAAAGACCGACATATAGGATTTTCGGGGAAATTATCACACAGCAATTACACAGAACGGCTCCAGACTCGGAACCTCTGTGTGCTAGTTTTCCCGAAAATCCTAGATGTCGGTCTTTACATCTCGCATCTACAACATTCTATAGTGGGAAGCTCAACTGATGAAGGTTCCCGACCTGAAACATATATATATATATATATCTATTTATTGTCTTAAGTACAAAAGAATGACACGTCGAAGAGAGTATAACTATTTGGGTTTCATTCTAGGCCCTCTACTTTTTATATTTTATGCCAAAGATCTACTGTTTCGAATGCCAAATGAAACTATACTGGCATACGCAGATGATACGGCAGTAATATCATCTGCCAATACCTTAGATGAAGCACAACAAAAGATTAATTTATTGTTAAGGGAAATGAATCAGTGGTTAGTATCCAATAAATTATCACTTAATATAAATAAAACTGTTTATATTGTTTTTGGGTGCTACTGTGATAGTGTGCCAAAGAAAATGAATATATATGTAAATGGCTACATGATTAATAGAGTTGAACATCACAAATACTATTAATTATTTTTGATTTTAGCCTTACGTGGGATAAACAAACATATTACTTATATTACTAATAAAACAAACTACTTGTTTTTTGTGTTTTATAAATTATCGAAAATAATGACAGCTGATATGATAAAAATAATTTATAAGGGATTCTTCCATATCATTACTTCTTATGGCAATATGCGTATGCCAATAATCTACCTCATCTGCAAATTGATTATTTTAAATCATGAACAAAAGTTCTAATAATACAAGCAAAAATCCAGTTAATCTTGTACAATTATTTGCTCTTGAATCTTTGTGCTAGCATTATGAAACACTTAAAACTGAGTTTGTAAACAAACATTAGTGTTACCAGAAATAAACCTAATCAACTACCTAAAATACATAAATAAGAGAATTTCTACCAAATGCAGGAATATCAATGCAAAAAAATATATTTAATTTATTACCAAAAGAATACAAACGTATGGTGTAAAAAATCAAACGCAAAAAAAATCTATCAATGGATAATTAATAATATAAAATGGAACTATTAATTAACTTAAAATACTTTTACTAATAATTAATGTAATATATATTGTTACAGTTAAAACAATTACTGACTTGTGTTGGATGTTATAAGTTGGTATATTTTAACTATAGTTTTAAGGTTTAATGTTGAGTGTACCAGACAAGTACAGGGATTCATATCCCTCTGTGAGTTTATTTGATGATAATTTTTCATTATAAGCTGTATACTGGTTTCAATAAATAAATAAAAAAATGTTTTTTTTTAGTTTCTACTTTTTAGTTCAACTTTGAAGTCATTTAATATTATTTGTTTAAACTGAATCATCACATAATCATTATTCTTCCATAATGTAATTCTTCCCTAGAAATAAATGGATTATAGAACAGTTTGCTAAGAGAACATTTCTCGTAAACTTGAGTGTCGTAAATATCATAATCAATATCAAATTTTCATAATATCTGGATATTTTTTTGTGTTGAAACAAAAGCTTTATCAGCGAATTGACATAAAGGAATATTATTATAAATTTGTAAGAATTTTACTTAGAAATATTATATCAACACAAAATTACCAAAATGTAAAAAAATACCTTCATTACTACTAGTGACAAATCCGTTTATTCGGTGAGATCCCAGTTAGTTATGTGCGCTCCCTAGGGGTCAATTAACAAAGCACAAACGCTATAGCCAGTTAAACGGGCAAATAAGGACTCGATATGTTGGTGTCTTCCATCAATCCTTTCCACAAACTGTGAGTTTTGCATCCGACTGAGTGACCGCTGGCGACTACTATATTCGTCCCAATGAGTTTAACCCAGAGAGGTCGACAGATGCAGAACATTTGGTCCAACAACGGTTTGTTATATGTGAATTTATAGAACTTATGAATTCGTGAATTTTTACATAATTATATCTTTCTTCAATTATTACATGCTTTGCGAAAACATAACATATTTCAAATCCGTATGTGCGTAAAGCGCAGATAAAACATAAGCTCGCAGAAATCAAAGAATGCCACATGAGTTTAACATTTATATAACTGCAATGCAAAATTAAATATCTGTTATTTGTGAATTAGTTCAGTACTAAAACATATTGGGTGTAAAATCCGATAAACAATTTCGAAATGATTTTGAGGAAGTTCGAGACAATTCGGTTTATTCATTGGCGCTTTTTCTCCTCATTTCTTTTCAGTAAAAGATAAACATTTGGAATTTATAATTTGAAATAACTTCCATAGTAAAATTTGTTTGAATGCTTAGGTTGTGCTGTTTCATCTTAACCATCGTTTTGAGTCTATTGAACTTTGTTTATTGCCAGATATCCCTAAAATATTTCTATAAGTTAAAATGGTTAAAAACACACAGAATAATTCTCTAATATTGGGTTTGCTAAATATCTCCGTGTCTCCTTGTCAACATCAAGTGTTTGCAGGATATCCTGTTGATGTATAGCTCTTTTATATAGATAGATAGATTTAGCTTTACTAACTTTTTCCATCAATAAAAAATATTGCTCTGGAAGAAAAATAACGACCCGTTGCTACGCAAACATTGTTTCTTTGTCACTTTTGAGTTGTGTTTTGCTAAGAAAACTTAGCAACTATGAACTTAGGGATCGTCTTTATCTGTATTTAAATCTACTTTATTAGAGGTAGTCAGGCCTACACTAGTCCTATCCACCTGCATTTATTCATCCATATTACTGGGCAATATTTGTAGATGTTGCTTGGTATATTTAATTAATTCAATGAAACTTAGACTTAATGTAGACTGTTTTTAATAATCACGAAGTTTGATTGTAGTCTATCATGGATAGTACAATGTGGAGCATTTAAAAGAGAAATTAATCTTATGCTTCACCAAACTCGCATTTCAGATTAAGGTGCGCAGTTGTCTGCTAATTGCAGTAAAACAGACAAAAATTGTATATCATGCAAGTATATACCAAAATGGTCCTTACAGTTTTTTTCTTAACATTAACTATTTCTTAGAAAAAACTATTCTAAATGGTCTGGAGGGAATAGGTCCAAAAACTCACAAATCTTTAAAATTGTGTTTTTATTCTCAAAAAATGTTCTTGTTGTTGACAAAACTTACTAGTTTCAGGGTTATATGTACTCCATCTTCAGAGTTAAGCAACAAAATTTTGCACATTACTAACATATATGTACAGAAAAATGTATGGCCACAAATCAATTATCCCAATTATTTTTATTGTAACTATTGATTGGCAAATGTATCTTATTCAATAAGAAGGAAAGTCAAAAGATCGTCCCTCTAGCCTTAAGTATTCTAAGATTATTAAATATTCGAATAATAAACGAGGTGTAATAATATGTAACAAAGTGAAGATTATGACAAGACAAACTGTCATTATATTTAAACAAATGGAGATCTATATCATAACAGAATATAACGAGTATATTTAATTGTGAGTTAAGAATGTTCCTGCTATTTTTCTTAAGTGACCTGAGAATTTCAAAATGTTCTAAATTGTTCAAAAGATATCCTCTGTTGGCTATGTGCAATATGTTTACCCCACTAGAGTTATCAAAATTGTGGTTGTTTTCTCGTAAGTGTTTAGCAAATTGAGAAAAACCAGACGAATTATTATTATTGAGGCACCTAAGATGTTCTTTAAGGCAGGTTTTAAAGCACCTAAATGTTCTACCTAAATATGATTCTCCGAAAGTATCGCAAGTCAACTTATATACCCCACTTCTACTCGTCAGATCAATCTGGTCTTTATTGTTCATTACTGTTGAACCCAAAGTGTCTGTGGTTTTGAAAGATTTTTAGATATGGTTTAAATATATTAGCTTATTTATTTCTCTAGATATATGAATTTGTTTACCAATATACGAATCAATGAAGTTCTTGAATTGGTCAACAATGACATCAAATTGACACTGTGTCCATCGGATTTTTCGGAACACATGAGACTTAAATGTATGCTTACAACAAAATTTTTTTAATACATATGAACAAACCCAAGGTCTATATATGGGCTTACCCCTGTCACCTCTTTTTAACCGACTTCCAAAAAGGAGGAGGTTATCAATTCGTCGCGTAGTTTTTTTTGTATGTATGTTACCTGAATTCTTCTCCTGTGGTGAACCATTTTGTATGAATATGGTTTTGTTTTATAGAGTATATATCCGGATTGGTAAAACTTCAAATTTGGTCGATTTTTCGAAAACTCCTTATGGAGTTTTTAACGTGTAATCTATTAAGGAAGATCCCTAGGTGATCTCATATATTTTTCTGCGACGTGCAACTTGCGGTTTTGCAGAAAATCGCCGAAAATTCCAAAATTCTTATCAAAAATTTCATTAAAATGACATAACGGACATTTCCTCGTAAATATTTTAATTCCAACATAATAGTGCGGGAATTTTAGGCACTGGAAGTTTTAATTGCGAATTTGAAAATTTTCTATGTACATCTCAACCATATAGGTAGTAAAGCATAGTATTTTCTACTCCTTAAATCAATGAGTACCAAGCTCGTTTTGTTTGTATACCCGGCAAATACATATTTAAATGAAATTTTTCCACTTTGCGAAGACGGTGCTTTTGGTTGTCATATTTTCCCGGCCTACTAGAAAATTCAGTGACAACACATGTCAATCTAAACTGCTATTTGGTGGGTTTATACACAGAATGTTTAGTTATAGCAAACAAAAGTAAAGTGATAGAAGGAGTTGAATTTATATGATTATTGAAATATAAGTTAGGCCGTTTCGTTGTATTACAGGATGTATGGCATATAGGGTGGTGTGGACGGTTGGTGGTATAAAAATGTTGGATAAAATGTGAAATTAAAGTTATATAGGGTGATTAATAAACTGTTATATGATATGGACGTAAACAAATCATATGCAGGATGGTAGAAATATATACTGAAGTTAAAATATATTTATACAATGTGATTAAAAAATTATTTATTTTATAGCACATAAGAAGTTGCATAAAGTGTGGAGAGGAATTAATGTTACAAAGGGCGATAATATAAAATGGGAAAAATGTAATAATTTATGGGGTAGACCACAAGGAGTTATATACTATGTGTTGCGTTCCCGCAATTTGTTTAGTGTATTGTTTAAATTTGATTGAATTACTTCATTGATTTTTAAACTTCTGTACCTTTTCCAAAACCTTCCGTCGCGCTAATGCTAATTTTAATTGTTTTTTGCGTGTAAAATATAGACAGTATTCGTGATTTGTGTATTGTATTCCGAGCTATTCGGACGCTTTTGATTCCGTCTCAAGACGGCCGCTTTTTGTTGTTATTGTGTTACGATTTCGCGAGTTACGCCGGTCGTAACAACCGCTAAACCGCTTTCATTTGTTTCATTTGTGTTTACAAAAGCGCATCATTTGTTGTTAAACCCGCATTTTTAGTTTGCTCAATCAATGAACATTACGTCGCTATTTTTTGTGTAACGTGTTGTCCAGCCGAAGCTCAGTGATTAACTTTTATTTGGTGATTCATTTACGCGACGGCACGTGTTTTATTGATTGTTTCGCTAAAGGTCCTTCGTCAATTAGATACTTGCATTGAACCAGCATTGAACTAAAACCGCAACATCTAATTCATACATTTTTTTTGATATTATATGTAATGTGTCATCGAAGACATTCCATAATTTGGTCCAACTTCGAGCCGGATGCAATTTGAGTTAATTCCGTCCAAAGTTTATCGATCAAACCATTGATTTTTCGTTGCAATTATTGTTGAAAACCGCATTCAATTTTCGTTTCTTTAGTTGTTAAAAGAGAAAGCAAGTTCGGGATATTCATTCATTTCGTTGGAAATAAATTTCGCATATTTTTTGCCGGGTTAAAAAACTTACAAGAGCTCGTTTCGTTTGTTTGGTTATTTTGCTAAATTCTTTTGAATTTATTTGACATTTGGTCTGATATTTTCTACTTCAACAGTAAAAAATTGTAGATTTTTGGAATAGTATTTTGTTTCGTTCTATCGGGTTAGATTTGTTCAGTGGCGTTACAGTGATTTTAATTTATTGTTAAGATGTCAAAAACCGCTGAAAGATATTTATTTTGCTGCCGAGAAAGCCTTAAGAGGTGACGACGTTGAATTGTTTTTTGCATGATTGATATGGTTGGTTCAATCCATTCAGAATTTTTTAAACATCACAATTCCATTGTAGGTTTAATTTCAGAAGCCAACGATGATTTTGACTTTGAGGATGACATTCGCAATAAATTTGAAAAATTGTTTTATTCAGTTAGGTCTATTTTTGCTAAACTGATATCTGTTCAGAATTATACGCCACAAAATATAGCTCGGGAACAGGAAAGTGTTGCTATGCCGAGAATTGATTTGCCTTCATTTAATGGAGACATATTAGAATTTGGTACTTTTATCGATTTGTTTGATTCATTAATTCACAATAATGAAAAACTCAGTACTATGCAGAAGTTCAAATATTTGCAGTTAGCTTTAAAAGGGCCTGCTTTTGAGGCTATTAGGAATTTTAAACTAACACAAAACAATTACGTGAGTGCTTATGAAACACTTTTAGAACAATCTCCCCAACTAACTTCAGATAGCCCTTCAGCGGTTCGGAAGTTATTTCATGACTTCAGTGATAATTTGAAAGCACTGAAGAATTTGGGTTTACCAGTAAATCAGTGGGATTTTTGTATCGTTCAGATGATGTTGAAACGAATTCCAAAGAATTTAGCCGCTAAGTTTGAACTTTACCATGGTACTGTGACCACTCAAGATGACTTTCCGATCCGCTCGGAAGTTGTTGATTTTTTGTCGAAGCATTGCGATGCCTTTGAACATGTTGAATTATCCCGTAAGGCAAAGCGAAGTGTTGACAAAAGGTTACCATTGAATTCAAAGCAACATCCTTCCCGTTTCACTACATCTTTGTTTGTCAATAAGAATAGAAATTGGGTAGTTTGTAAATCCGATCATGCGATTTACAAATGTTCTGAATTCTTGAACAAATCAGTTTCGGCGCGGTTTAAATTTGTTAAAGATTTTATACTTTGTTTTAATTGCTTAGGTGATTCTCATCAGTCGAATCGCTGTAAGTCTTTATCCACTTGCCGCAACTGCAAACAACGCCATCGCACATTGCTTCATTTTGTAAATCGTGATGATTCAGGCATTCGGTCTTCTCTATCACAGACTTCTTGTCATAGTTCACTTTTGTCATACAATTCAAATGTGTTGTTCGAGAACGAAAACTTTTGCCCAAATCGCTTCGTAAACTTTCGCCGTTTCTTGATGAACAGGGAACTCTTAGAGTTGGTAGTAGATTGGCTAATGCTCTATTGCCGTTTGATACTAAATTTCCCGCACTACTACCAAGTAAAAGTCGTTTGACTAATCTAATTGTCGAAGATTGTTATCCAAACTGTTCAATTTCTTTTGCAGCAACGATTTTGGATTCTATCCGCAAAGAAAGTAATTCGTAGTGTCATTTATAAATGTGTTTCTTGTTGGAAGCTTAATCCTTCTGCTGACCAACCCTTCATGGGAATTTTGCCCATTTCCCGCGTTTCACAATTGAAACCATTTTCTGATGTTGGAGTAGATTTTGCTGGTCACTTCACTATAACTATGGCTAAAACTAGAGGGTCGAAAACTTCAAAGGCTTATCTGTGCCTGTTTAAGTGCTTTGCAACGAAAGCTGTTCATCTAGAACTCGTATCAGATTTGTCTGCTGATGCGTTCTTGGCAGCTTTGCGACGATTCATTGCACGTCGTGGGCGATGTAGCCATATCTATAGTGATTGTGGTACTAATTTTGTGTGTTGTCACAAGCAGATCTTGAAAGCTTTTAGAGCTACTGCTGCACGAGAAACCATTTCTTGGCATTTCAATCCCCCTTCGGCTCCTCACTTTGGAGGACTATGGGAGAGCGGAATTAAATCCGTTAAAGCTCACTTAAGAAGTGTCGTTGGAGATCAAATCCTAACCTACGAAGAACTTTCTACTGTATTTGCGCAGGTCGAAGAAGTTTTAAACTCACGACCTATAACCCCTTGTTGCAACGATCCATTGGATCTTACCGCTTTCAGTCCTGGAATGTTTCTTACAATGGAACCTTTAACAGCACCTCCTGAATCTGATTTCTTATCTGTCCCATCTAGTTGTGTATTGTATTCCGAGCTATTCGGACGCATTTGATTCTGTCTTAAGATGGCCGCTTTTTGTTGTTATTGTGTTACGATTTCCCAAGTTATACTTCCGGTCGTAACAACCGCTAAACCGCTTTCATTTGTTTCTTTTGTGTTTACAAAAGCGCATCATTTGTTGTTAAACCCGCATTTTTAGTTTGCTCAATCAATGAACATTACGTCGCTATTTTTTGTGTAACGTGTTGTCCAGACGAAGCTCTAAAAACAGTTCCTGCCGCTGCGGGGCTAGCCTCTGAAGAAAGAAGAACCAAGAAAACACCACCTGCAGAGCTTCGATGTAACAGGTCAGTGATTAACTTTTAATTGGTGATTCATTTACGCGACGGCACGTGTTTTATTGATTGTTCCGCTAAAGGTCCTTCGTCAATTACATACTTGCATTGAGCTAAAACCGCAACATCTAATTCATACATTTTTTTTGATATTATATGTAATGTGCCATCAAAGACATTACACTATGGTTGAAATATAGGACGGATTTGACTCCGTAAATATGGGATGGATTCTACTCCGTCCTATAGTTTACAGAAGGCAGCTAACAAATGTATGCTTGTCCATGGCAGTCGTATTTACAAGATGGTTGGTACATAGGGTGGAGTGGAATTATATATAGTTATACAGAGTTGTCAAAAAAAGTTGAAAAAAGGTTCCATGGCGTACATTTAGTATAGTACATTTTATTCGTAAACATTTACCTGTCAATTTAATAAAGAACTTAATATTATTAAACAAATTGCAACCCTCAATGGATTTAACCCATAGGTGGTGGATAAGTTAATATCCAGACACATAAAAAAGTTCATGGAAGCGTCGGCATATTTACCACAAGGAGTTATTAACAACCATACTGAAATACAAAAACCTTACAGATCAATGTCCTTTTTTGGAAATATGTCTTATAAATTTGCTAATATATTTAAACCATATCAAATATCTCCTTCAAAACCACAGACACTTTGGGTTCAACATTAATGAACAATAAAGACCAGATTGATCTGATGAGTAGAAGTGGGGTATATAACTTGACTTGCGATACTTTCGGAGAATCATATTTAGGTAGAACATTTAGGTGCTTTAAAACCTGCCTTAAAGAACATCTTAGGTGCCTCAAAAATAATAATTCATCTGGTTTTTCTCAATTTGCTAAACACTTACGAGAAAACAACCACAATTTTGATAACTCTAGTGGGGTAAACATATTACACATAGCCAACAAAGGATATCTTTTGAACACATTAGAACATTTTGAAATTCTCAGGTCACTTAAGAAAAATAGCAGGAAAAGTCTTAACTCACAATTAAATATAGATTATACTCCGTTATATTCTGTTATGATATAGATCTCCATTTGTTTAAATACGTAATTTGCTCCATCTGTGATGTATTTTTTTTATTTTTATTTAAATTTGACTATTACTCTATAGTGGTTCTGTATATTTATACGTCCTATCGTCTCATGTCTATAATGACAGTTTGTCTTGTCATAATCTTCACTTTGTTACTTATTGTTACACCTCGTTTATATATAATATTTAATAATAGAATACTTAAGGCTAGGGGGACAATCCTTCGACTTTTCTTCTTATTGAGTAAGATACATTTTCCAATCAATAAAAATAATTTGGATAATTGATTTGTGGTCATACATTTTTCTGTATATGTACGTATATATGTAAGTACAATTAGTATTTTATTAGATAGATTAGCGTGAACAATGTGGAAAATTTGTACCTTATTGGGGTACATATAACCCTGAAAGTGGTAAGTTTTGTCAAGAACAAGAACATTTTTGAGAATAAAAACACAATTTTAAAGATTTGTGAGATTTTGGACCTATTCCCTCCAGACCACTTATAAATAGATTCACACCCACCAATACTTCACATTATAACTATTCTAAAATTTACTTTAGTTGTATTCTCCATAATAAGCATGACCAGTCTGTCGTTGCAAGGGGAAATAAATTTACTGATTTCTTAAAAGACAAAAATCGGGGCCAATTCATACGCAGTGCCTTAAACAGTACACTTGAAGGCGTAAAATTGCTGCAGTAAACCGGCAATATGAAAAGGAACCAGCTGGAATATCTAAAATATATCCTCCTCATATTAGAGCACTTGTTTTCTTTCCAAAATTGTTGCTTCTTTTGCGGCGAAGAATTGTAAGAAGAATTGAACAGAAACAGAAGAACAGAACTTTAATTCAAAGACTCAGTTATGAATGTAGCTCAGTCTCGTTCTGAGGACACCCCAAAAACTATTGCTGTTCGCGTGGGGTTTGAACATCATTTAGGTGCTGCTGAAAGTAGGTACCATAATGATTGCTATTAACTTCTTTCTTTCTTAAAAGCATTGAATCTCGCCATGGAAGAAATAGTTACATACATTGAAAATAGTACCAGTTTATATTGGAGGAATTAAAAAATGTTTGTGTAATTGTAAGTGTAGATAACAGAAATATTAAATTACCATTTATGTTTATTTATACTGATAAATTAATTATTATTGAAAAACCGCTACAATTAACATATATTTGTTTTCTTAATAATCATCATGATATTTTAAATTCAGCTTGGAGTTTACGATATAAACAGTTAAATTTCGGAATAACTGACTAATTTTCCGGCACAAATTATTTAAAAAAATGTAAGGTTTAATTTAGAATATATCAAGTTTGTACAAACATTACTTGCAGTATTATGACTGCTATTCAGCCCCGTCTTTCAAACCCAAGCTACAAGATGGCAATGATAATGAATAAGATAACCGACATTCTATTAAATTTTACTAAGATAGACCGTAACTAAATTACTCCTATATTTTACGAGTGCTTTTTCTGAGAAATGGCTAATGTTGTAAAAAAAGTGTAAGGACAATGATGATCTATAATTTTCCTCTGAGATACTTTTCTTATAAAACTAACCGTTTCGCTGTAAATATCAAAAAAATCAAAAAAAAATTCCGGACTTTAATATTGAATCATTTTTTAAATACATAAAATCGATGGAGTCTTTTCAAAATTTCATTACAATGCTATCCCTATCGTTCATGTAAATGTGAATGTCTAAACTGACCGGAGTATATAGAATATCATGTATGTATCTGTATCAACAAAGAAATCCTCAAAGAATGTTTAAAAATTGTACTTCCTTCTCTGTTAATGGATTTCCCGTAGCCAAACATATTTACCTTTATAAAACATAAAAGATTTTGTATATCGAACCAGGGGTCGGTAGTGAACAGACTAAATGAGTATTTACATAATTTGTGTTCAGCAGAAAAATCTCTGGTAGTGTTTATGCACTCATTGGGAATAACACTCCATAACTTGAAATTTTGTATATTTCCAAACGTATTGGGGGTCTGGGTCACACCTCGTTGACAGTGGCATAAGCAAACTATACAAAAAAAACTATACAGACTGTGTTCAATGTGTTTTTATTTGAAGTAGTTACTATAGCCAACCGGGGAGATTATGTCTGGTTAATTTCAGCCCACACTTTACCCTTCTTTAAACCAAGTTCATTAAGCAGGAATGCAAAAATCAGTGCAAATTGTCCGCAATATTTGATTGGAAGGGAACTTTTTGAATTCATCTTATCTACTATCTGTTAAATAGTTTGTAAATCAATTTGCCTCACAAAACTAAATACAACGCATTTGTTCGTAGGAGTCTTTAGAAGACAGTCAGACACTCACGTAGAGACAAATATGAATGAGATTTCATTAAATCGTCAAACAAATTGTTTTTATAAGGAATCCCTACATTTAAAAACTTCAGAAGAAACATTAATAGGGAAGGTAAAATTACATTTCTTAGACATTTTAATCATCCAAATTCAGTAAAAAGTCGTATCATCAAACTTCTATATGACAGAGCAAAATCCAACTGTTCTACGTCAATAAATTCAACGAAAAAAATTGTTCATAAAAATGTACTTTCTGCCACTCATTACCCAGAAAAATTTATTAATAAAGAGTTAAACAAAATCGAATACCAAACAATCCCTAAGAACTAACACCAAACTTCACGAAGCAACAATGACTCCCAAGATAATCACATTTATATAACTATACCATACATTCAGGGTCTCTCAGAAAGATTTAAGAGAGTGAGATACAGATATAATATTAAAAAATCATTTAAAACAATAAGTACAATAAAATCAATTATATCAAAAACAAAATAAAAAAATACAACTCAAAATACAAAAAAATGCATTTATAAACTCCCTTGTAAATGTAATAAATTATAAAAACACAAAAATTACATAAAAAACGACAGTTTCAAAAATGCAAAAATTTTAAACATGTTTGAGACCTCTTTGTATGATCTGTGCTTGGGACCTTGGTCATAAAATACAGTTTCAAAATTCACTTATATAGCACAAAGAAGAACACAACACCAAACGAAAACTAAAAAAGTCTGCTTTAATTTTGTTAAATGAAAACGATTTTATCGCTACTACCTCCGGACAATTCAATCGTTTCTTGTTGCCGATGATTAGTGGTCATATCCTTGTGAACAGCCCAATATCGGGATAGTTCGTAAAGTTTTTCCTAGGGTTTCCCTTAGGATTTTAATGCGATCACTGAATCAACAAAATTCTTTGATCGCATTTTTGGCGAGTGCACTCACTATCTTATAAGAAATCCGCACCTAGGAGCGCCACATAAAATTTTGAAGATCACCCCTCTCAAATCCTTCCAATTTGAAAGGAACTTTATTATTATATGATCTTTACAAGGTTCTGTGCTACCCTATATATTCCAAATAGAATTCTCTTAGTTACGTCAGAAGTCAAATAATTGACATTTTCAAGCATTTTAGATAGATAGATAGATATTCCTTTATTTACACTACAAAGCCAAGTTTGGCATAGTACAATGTCACCGAATACACAACAGAATTACACAGTTACATATTTCAAATAAATACAGATTTTTTTACCTCAGTCTTACGCTGTCTGGATCGCTAAAGAATTCATTTATTGAATAAAAGGCCTTATTGACTAAATAATTTGTTAATTTTTTTTAATTTTGGCTTGACGCAGGTTTCGAATACATTCAGGCATACTATTAAAGATTTTTGTAGCCATATATGTCACATTTTTCTGAATATAACTGAAATTATATTTTTGTGGGATCAAAATAGACTTATGTCTTGTTTCATAGACTCAACACATCTTTTTCAAAAAGATCCTTATGTTTATAGGCCAACATAAAGCAATCAATAATGCCTGTAGTTAACGTCATGATTTTATTACTTATGAACACAGGCTTACAGCTGTCTCTTTTTTTTATTTGAAACATACTTCTGATACATCTTTTCTGAAGTAAAAATACTCTCTCAACTTCGGTAGAGTTACCCCAGAATATTAGTCATTATCTTATTTTTGATTGGATATATGCATGATATGCTGACAGTGCTGCTTCACGGCTAAAATTCTGAGCTACAGTTCTTAGTGCATAGCAATATTTAGATATACTCTGAGCCACACTCCCGACATGCGCCCTCCAGTCCAGCCTTTTATCAATATTTAGCCCCAAAAAAGAAACTTGTCCTGAAGACTGAATATCTGTATTTCTATACGAAAATGTGAAAGTGTGGTCTTTTGGGTTACCAAATAAAATAAATTGTATCTTTGACATATTTAACAAAAGGTCATGGGCCGAGAAGTACATGTCTAGAGTGTGGAACGCCCTTTGCACACTTGTCATAAGTCTTCTTCACTATATATTAATGTTGTATCGTCTGCAAACAGAACTGTGAATTGGTAAGTTCGTTAGTATAAATGATGTATAATAGGGGTTGAGATTATCGGTCTACCATACAAGTCATATTCAAAAACCTGTTGAGTGCGATTACTTAAATATGAGTTTAATAGGTGGAAAGCGTTTCCTCTACTGCCATGACTCTCTAATTTTTTACAAAGTGTTAGATGATTCACACTGTCAAAAGCATTTGACAGGTCCATACACATACCTAAGGTAAGTTTTTTACTATTAAAAGAGTCTATGATTTTATCAATAGCCTGATATATCGCTCGTATGGTTGACTTTCCACTGCGAAATCCATTCTGATTATTCTCTACTAACGAATGCTTTTCTAAAAAATTAATTAACCTATTATAAATTGCTGTTTCAAAAATTTTATTGATATTTGAGAGTGCAGATATGGGCCGGTAATTTTTTTCTTCATCTACTTCTCCAGTTTTATATATTGCCTTAACTAGTGCATTCTTGAGAGAGTCAGGTTATATACCCGTTTTAAAACAGAGATTTATTATGTGGCACAAAGGTCTTGCCATAGAGTCTGCCGTTTCTTTAATAATTACAACCTGTATATTATCATACCTTACTGTTTTTTTATTTTTAAACTTTTTATTATTCTACATACCGCTTCACAATCTGCTGGCCTTAGGTACACTAAATTTAGAGATGTCTTTGTTGGAAAAATATTTTCTGTATACTTATTTACATTTGGGCACGCATTTATAAAATAATGATTTAATTTATTAACTGTTTTTGATGAGTTGTCATATTTTTTTTTGAGAAATTATCAAGAGCTGTCATTTTATTATTGTTATTATCTGTAATTTTTTTACCAGATCCCATGTGGCCTTTATTGTATTTTCAGCACTATTTATAAACTGTTCGTCTGACATATTTTTAGCATTCCGTATCACCAATTTTAAAACTACAGTATTTTTCAAAAAACTCCACTGATACTTTACCCTTGATTTGTTTCTGGTAAGGTTCCCGCTTATGTTGACATGATATTTTAATTCCTTGTGTTATCCAGTAATTCGATTTTTTGTTTTGACGACATTTTTTAGCCGGGAAAATACTTTTAAAGAGATTAGTCACTAAACTTATAAACACGGAATATGCTTCATTAACGGTAGTTGTATTATAAACCGATGTCCAATCCATTGTATCAATCTCCTGTTTAATGCACCGAATTTTATTTTTTGAGTATACTCTTTTATAAGCAAAATTTTCTCTTATGTTTGATTCATTTAGTCCTTTTATAGTAATGACTTGAGCGTGGTGATCAGAAAGGGCTGTATTAAGAACATAGCTTGAAATATTATTTTCCCAATTGCAAAATATGTTATCTAGCAAAGTAGAAGTAAATTGCGTTTCGCGTGTAGCATTAAATATACATTGACTTAAGTTATAGGTATTGAAAAGATATAGTATTTGTTTGACCGACTTACTGGGTTGAAAAAAGTTTATGTTAAAATCTCCTGCTAAAATTACTTTATACCTAGGGTATCGAACATACATATATTCTATTACCTCCTCCAGCCGTTAAAAAAAAATTTCATAGGGCGTAATTCCTGGTCGATACAGACAGAGCACAAACATTTTAGATTTTCTTCAAACACAGCTGCAAACTCAATAACACTTTCAATAGTCATATTGCATAAAAAGACACCAAACTGTACCCATTAATCTTAATAAATGGAGCTTCCTCTTCATATAACCAGTGTTTACGGAATAAGACTACTTGAGGCTTGCACTCTAATTCATTTAAGAGACATTCAATTTCTAGAGTCTTGCTTTTTAATGATTGAATGTTTTGATGTATAATTGTAAATTTATGATCTCTATATCGATTGTTTGACAAGTTTATGGTTTTTGTTTGCTATATTTCTGTACATTGATTATAATTAACCCTCTCTTTTTGCCAACTAACTTGCCTTTTATAACTTGGGCACTCCAGATCAAAAACGTTATGGTCATATTTAATTCCCTTAATTTTTAACACAGTAGCTGCGTGCTTACAGTTAGTACATTCGAACTGCTGGCTTTTACATTTCTCTTTCTTGTGGTTTAAGTTGCACAATGGACACACTACAGATGCTCTACAATTTTCAGCCCGATGTCCATACCGCCAACATTTGAAGCATCTTAAAATACTGACAAACTCGAAAAACTTATATGAACTCCATCCTATATATACTTTGTTCTTATTGTTATTTTAATAGTTGAATTGCTCAGGTGTTAATTCCATTATTAAATGACATTGAAATTTATTTTTCCTACTTTGAACTTTACGTACTATTTTTGTGTTGCCTACAAGACAGTCCGGAAAGTTTTGCTTTCCAAATTTTTTTACAAAACCGTCTTCCTCTCCTGCCTCGCTAATGTTGACATTAATAATTTTAAGGTGCTGAAAATTTTCCTAGAGTGACTTCGTATTTATCTCCCAGTTCATTTTTCGCTTGAGTTTTTAAAACCTCTATGTCCTGTTCATCCTCACAGTGTATAACAACACGACATTGCGATACTTCTTCTATTTTTTTTTAACTGATACTGAAGGAATCACTTTTTGTGTCAAATCTGTTTTTGTCTTCTTACTATCTTGATTGACATTTTTGGGTTTGATGATTAATGGTTCTACTTTATTGTTTTCATTTGTAACTGCACTCGCATAGGATTTTATGATTGGCACATTTCCACTTTCAATTAAATTAATTAACTTCTCCGTTTTTTTAATAACTTCTTCCACTTTCACTGTATGGTCGTCGTTTGACGATTTGTTTAGCTTTTTTATTACTATGGCCAAGCATTCGTCACAAAACCAAAAAACGTTTTCGCATTCTTGTTTAATTTTAAACAATGTTTCTTTCACTTTGGCACATCCGATGTGATACAAATGTTCACATGAATTACATTCAATATATTTTACATGTACTATAAAATTATCGCAGCATTGAGCACAAAGACATGTGCCCGGTGCCATGGTCGACGAACGAATTTTTTAATTTTTAATTTACCTTTTAGAATAATGCGTTTTTCATAGTTTCTTAGCCATTGACAACGAGGTCTGACCTAGGCCCCGAAACGTGGGGAAATATATAGCAATATTCGTTACTTGTGATGTTATTTCCCAAAAAGAGCTTAAACATTGAAATACGCCACAAACATCCTTCAGAAAACATTCACAGTGTGAACTAATGGGAAGTAGCCTTGCAGGATGTGACATCTAGGTGTGAAAAATCTCATACCCAGAGGCTACTAAGCCTTTAGAGCTGAAATTTCCAAGTTTATTGAAAATATAATATAATTAAATAATACAAACTTACTAATTTACATTGCAACCATGTATCTTAAGAGAAAATTACGGTAAGATCTTTAAAAGAGTTTTTTAGTATAAAAATTTCTAGAAATGAAAATTGATAATTTTCAAATAGCAAGTATCTAAAAATTGTCAACTCAAATTTCAACAAAATACAATCGAATATAATTTAATGAGTCCTAACTATGTATTGCCATATCCTAATCAAATAGTTTTGACCCATAACCAAGATACACAAATTGTGCAAAATATAACTCTATTTTCTAGTATATTCAAGCTTAAGCGTACATCGGATAAAGCCAAAAAATATTATACCAAACTGAACAATTTATACATACAGAACTTCCATTGTGGTACGAGTTTTCTTCAAGGGTATTTCTTTTTCAGAATTGTAATACCGTCGTAAAATATAATCCAATACTGCGGAAACTTTTGTCAGAAAGTTTTCCAAGTTGGCGCCGGGAAAGTGTCCGCTTGAGTACAACTCGAGCGGAAGCGGAAATCAAAGAAGCCTTTGATTCCGTTCTTCAAATTAGAAACAATCAAACAATTCGAAACTCAAGTCGAGATACAGAACGGACGAAAAACAAGATCAACTCAATCGTTAGAACCTATTATATTGCCGAATGTGCTACATTTTATACAAATGCCTGACAGTTAATGGCCGTCAGTGTAAACAATTTTTTGAAGAAATTATCTGTCTCTAAAGAGCTTATTATGTTAAAATATATTTAGTCCTTAAATTTGTTTTTGTATTAATAATTAAACCAATTTTTATTTCTCCCTTTTCGGATACAAATGAATTTTACTGAAATGTGTGAACTAATACCTAATTACTGCCATAATTCTTGTTAATATATAAATGCAAAATTATATTGTTAATTTGTTTACAATAATGTAAATGAGTTTCGACATCCAGGAGTTTCAGAAAATTCTAGCTTAAAGAGACTCCAAATCGGGAGTCGTACTGTGTCTAACGCCATTTCCCTGTGATTCCTAGGATAGAAATCACTAAAACCTGTCAAAGAAATTACGATGCTAATTTTTTGAGATTTCTCAATCCATTGAACGCAAGACAATATATTGTTTCTAGTCCAGAACATTCATCATTTGCGCTGCCCGCAACTGATTGAATTCTCGAATAATTATTTATGTATATAGAACATATACCTGAACTTAATATTTTATTTTCAGGAAAATCTAGCTAACAGAGACTCCAAATCGGAAGTCCTACTGTATACGCCATAAAATATTAAATTAATATTATATAAATATTCAAGAATTCAATCAGTTGAGGGGAGCGCAACTTATCAGGGTTCTCGACTAGAAACAATATATTGTCTTCCGTTTAATGGATTGAAAAATCTCGAAAAGTTAGTATGGAAATTGATATTCAGAGAAAATAGATATAAGCAACCGCAAAGAAAGAAAAATGCAAAAGTAATAAGTAATAATATACCGAAGTATCATTCTCAATATCTATAAAGCAATTATTTATAGGTCAGTTGAAAAACACTTTTCTTCGAAAGTCCTCGTTGGATTATGAACTTTAATTGTCGCCATGTTTGAAATAGAATAATCATGTTTAATACAGTTCTGAATTTTAAATGAAAATAACACCAATTTGAGTTATTATTAATAATACAGGTTAATTTATATTCTTTGTCAAACCTAGTATATAAATTAAAAAAGTCACATGAATATTTATTATATAATTTTTAGTGATGTGGCATAATTAGATGCATATTATAATTGTAATTACTCCTGTTTAATAAGAATTTTAGTTATTATAAAAATAAAGGTCTTTTATTTTTAGCAAAATTAAAATTTGCTGACACCTCAAAGGTAGTGATCCAAACTGATAAACGAAATATAATACTTTTTTGAAACAAAAAAAAAATATTACAAAAGAAAAACTCAATAAGTAGTGTTCCATGGAGATCTTATTCGAAATAATAATCCATTGGTTCTATATATGAAACACTATAATTCAAATCAGGGCCAGTAGCGATATAGTGTCGGAGCTAACGACAAAATTATACATTCCGGCAGTAAGAACAAGTCCAATGATCACTCGTACCAACTGCATACCGTTGGCGTTGTAATCGCCATTATGCAAAATACAAAAGGGGACATTTGCATATTTCAGAATCAGTTTGAAGAAGTTAAATTCTCATTCCTGTAGGGCTCACTACTAAGTTTTAGGCAGGAGTGCTTGCTAGTGACATCTAGTTGTTTTGATTATGTTTGAGAGGCGTAACAACAGTGATAAACTGCTTGAGTTGTTATGGTAAGAAACATAATTAATTGATAGAATGCATTAAAATACAGATGTGTAGGTTTTACGAGTATTATTAAAATAGTTAGGTATATATAATAATATTCACTACATATTCAGTTAGAATTTAAATTGAGGTTCTTTTATATGAATGAGAAATTGGTAAAAAATATTTAATGAAAAAAACCTTTTTAATTTTTTGGGTTTCAAATACAACCTGAGTTACTGAATTTCGAGAAATGAATAAATTGTACTTAAAGAAACATATAGATAAACAAGTTATTTATAAATAACAACCTACTCCAACTGGCTTAAAATAAAAACTGTTTAGAAACCGTGTGCAATCAATTACTATTTTCTTACATATTTTTTTTATCTGAATTACAGTACAATTCTATTAATTATTTTAGCGTATTCTTATCCCTCTCTCTCCCCCTCTCACTCTCTCGAATTTGTATTTCTTGTATATTTTCAACTTATTTTTTAACTTTTTTATTAGTTTCATTATTTGGACCACTCTCAATAAGTCTAATTCACCTTATATTGCAACCACCCTGTATATATTTCCGTGTATTGGTCACCCAATGTAAATTATTTGTCAATCGTTTTTGAACCACCCTGTACAACTATAATTCAACTCCACACGATGTTGTAACCACCCTGTGTAAGTGTTAATCCTCTCCACGCTATTGAAGGTTTCCATTTTCCTGTTGTTTTAATAACTCTGTATACCTATAATTATACATCGCCCTATATGTCAAGTATACGTAACTATTTATGTTCCACACTGTATAAGATTTGTTTAACAACCCTGTATAACTATAATTCCACTCTACCTTATATTTCAATCATCATGTATATGCAACTACTTCTAACATTTTTTGAACCCTCCGCCCTATAACTAAAATTTCCTTACTGCATATCTTATATTTAACATTTTTTTAACGTTATTTGATCCACTCTGTATAACTATAGTTCTACTTCACTCTTACTTCAGCCACCTAAGATACGCAACTACCTATGTGCCAACCAATACAACAGTTTTTGAACCACCCTGTATAATTATATTCTATTCCACCTAATGTTTCAATTTTCTCATATATGCAACTGCTTACGTACTACCCAATATCAACTTTAATTGTAAGATTTTTTGATACCACATATATAACTGTAATTTTAATTCACCCTATAATAGTTTAACTGCGCACATTGCTTGCGGCTTGAATTTCCAGGCATGCACACGCACCTACTACCGTATATTGTAAAGAAACAATTTTTCTTTTCGATGCATCTCACTTTAAACCCCGTAAAATGAACACCGTTACAAACACCATGTGCGATATTCTTTCAAACATATCTTGAAATTTAAGCTAGATATTTATGATAAAAAATTGACATTTTTGATTTTTACAGTTTTTTGCACTTTTTGCCGATTTTCAAAAGACATTTTAAAATATGCAAATTGATTGAGTCATTTTAGAGAAAACAGTGTAGATTCATTGAAATTTACTGAAGTGTCCCTAAAGTACTGTTTCTCGAAAACCATAAATCCAACATAATAAAAAATTATATGGTACGTTTCTGTAACATTCCTTAATGCAAGGCCGTTTAAATGATCAAAATTGCCCAAGCCATTTTTGAATAGTCACTGAGCATACGTAAAAAAAACGTGCCGACGAATTAACAAACTCCACCTTTTTGGAAGCGGTTAAAAAGAAACATTAACTCACGCAAATAATGAAAATGGTTATTATGCACTAGTAGATGTAGTATACTTTCCTGTCAATATCATACAGGTCAGGTATTAAATAAAATAATTGTTTGGGAATATACTGGGTGGGCTTTTATAATCTATGCACCCGAATCGTATCGTTCCTAAGCATGGCATGAAAAAAAGAGTCCAAACAAAACTTGTTCAAGGCGAATGGGGCCATCTTTTAGGGTAAATAATTTCCAACTTGTACTTGATTTTCAAAGTCATTTGAAAGTATTTCTTTTAATGGCAAACTGTGTTTTTTTTTTGTTTCGGGAAGAGCGGAATATTTTACGATTTTTTAGGCACTCTGTCTTTCAGATGACTATGAAAAACATTCTCAAGGTCACTCTTTTCAAGGAGTTCAAGGAGCATACTGTCATTGTCATTGTTGCCTACCCGAAAAAATGAGAAAAATAGCTCTTTCTAGTTTTTAGAGTATTTGACCTTGAAATGATATTCTAAAGGTCACAAAAAATTATTAGTATATCACCTTGGACATAAAATTTCACGCTCTTTCGGAATCCTGTGTCAAAAACACGGGTTACCATTAACAAAAATTGTCTGACCTTCAAAATAGGGTTCAAGGTTAAGATTACTTGCACTAAAATGTGACCACTTTCGTCTTGGACAAATTTTGTATGAACACTTTTTTCATATTATGCTTAGGAACGAAATGTTTCATATGCATATATTAAAATGGACCACCCAGTACACTATATTGTCGTCTGAAGAACGTGAGTTTCTGAATATTAAACTATAATTATTATTTTACAGCATTTGTTCATACAAGTATTTTTTGAGCGATTTCATACCTGTCAATCACTATGCACCCAGCAAGATTGTTTTAAATTCACTGGTGGCTCGGGTCTTTCAAAGTACTTTGAATTTGAATCTTCAATCGTATGCTTGAAATACATAAATTAACGCATTTATTTAAAAATAGAGCACATGATATGTCCCTTCCAGAAAAAATGATTGTCGAAATCAGAAAGACAAAATGTATCCTTATTACATTAATGTGAATTTTAGACGGAATAATGATGAAAAATAAATTCATTTTCACAAAGCGACATATTCGTACTATTGTCTAAAATGTTATATTTCAGGAATATGCTACAATCCAAATTTTTCTTTAATGCTTATAAGGTGTCAGTGTATAGAGGTATATCTACATTATTTAAGGAAATTGAACGAAGTACTACATACTCGTATACTATATTCATATTCCTATACAAGTATTTGTTATCGTTTATATATTATTATTCATGAAACAGTAGAACAGATTCCAGAAAAAAAAACCTTTTCTAATTTTTTGGTTGGTGAAACTGCTAGAAATTAGTCATCTCAGTATTTTACATCTATACGCATTCTTGGACGGTTGATTTAACAGACAGTCAGGCTCTAGCAACAGATATAAAAATATGTGAGTGTCTGACTGTAAGACTTGGAATATAATAATTTGTTGTATTTTATTAATATGTGTACAGAGATGAGAATTACTACACCTCTTCTTTGTTATAAAAATAAATAACCATTGCAACTGTAACTCCCAACGTTCCACCAAAGCTGGTAAGCAGTTGTGTAGTTTTTCCTCATCATGTACAGTTAATTCATTAAATAGAAACAAATCGAAATAGAAAACCCAACTTTATCGTACAAAGTTTTAGACTCAATCTAAACGTCTTTATTCGCAGAAATGTAAATCAAGTGTGTGCCGCCCTTATATCAGAGCTATTCTTAATGCTTCTCCGTCTAATTCTGGTACGCTAACGTGTCACTGTGGTCATTGTTTATTGACAATGAATAATTTCTTGAAGCGTAAAATAAAAGTCATAACACTGCCCCTTTGGAATTCTGATCTTCCCTATCAGAATCATCCGCTCTATGATCCCTATCATACCCAATCGATATAAATGAACTACCTTCATTTTATCTCTCGGATTTACGCGAAACTGATAGTCAATGTCATTGATTCTCTTGAACATTTCGAATGGACCATCCCAGGTTGGTGTGAGCTTAGTTAACTTGCCTATACTCCTCTGGGGGTTTTATAGCCATACTTCGTCTCTTTCTTGGAACCCGACAAAATTTGCCTAGAGCTGATAACGTGTCTTCATTCGATTTATGAAGTCGATGAAGCACAAAATGAGCAAATCTATGCGTTTTTGATCAGTTGATGATAGAATCTTGAAACCTTCTGCATATTCTATAATATCAATCCAATAAAAAAGTTGAACTAGCGGAACCTCTAAAGAGTGGCAATTACAATTTTTGAACCCGAATTTTATATATTGTAAAGCTCAATAGACAATTAGCTGAAAATTACCTTCAGAATGTTTCTGAGGTCGCTGAGAACGAATATGTGATTAAAATTGTTTATGAACCCTTGGAGTGTGCGAACCACACCTAGTTATAACCCTTATTATACAACTTGTGAAATTATGAACCAAAGTTAAACAAGTTGAGTTTTTAGTGGTTGCTCTACCCTTGGGGCATCTACTCCCTTGTTGCAACCATTACATTTTTCAAGCAAACTGAGATATATCTAAGGGGTAATCGGGGCTGC
Source organism: Octodonta nipae (assembly GCA_034190945.1). NCBI lineage: Eukaryota > Metazoa > Arthropoda > Insecta > Coleoptera > Chrysomelidae > Octodonta > Octodonta nipae. The sequence continues at coordinate 72,287,593 of CM067221.1, forward strand.
TCTTTATGAATCGTCTATCAAAATTGACGCAGGAACTCTTGGAAGGCTGGTTTCCACCCCAATAAGTACCTCTAAATAATCCTTATTACTTTAATTGGAAATTATGACTCAAGGGTAGTACAATAAAGAAGTGGATATTTTTTAGCTCCCTAGTGACAAATTGAAAGTCCAACGATTTTTGAGGTAACACAAGAAAGGTGGTTCTACCTTAACGCGTAATACCCCTATTGTAACCTCAGTATTGTCAAACAAATAAAGATAACAATATATGTAAGGGGTAATTGGGATCGAGCGTTATGAGACTGCAATCGCCATGGACGTTAGAGTGAAAACCATCCCCTTTAGCTGCACAAAAAAATAATTAAGGCAGAGGATACAACAAATTTATCTCCCACAAAAGGTAAACTACGAAAATATAGTGCGTGAATTGCTAAAATTATTTCAGAAAACATCGCTAAAACAGGAACAAGTAATAAAGCTGAAGCAATTGCTAGTTTAAACTAAAAATACGTCTAATGTCCAGTTAGAAATTAGGTCAGCCCAAAATTCATTTCCCTAAACTTAAAATTCTTCCATTCCTTTACCTAACCTATAAGTAGTTTGCATCCCACCTACTCTGTCATAACTCTATGGTTCTTTCTCTCTCTCTCTCTCTCTCGCCAGTAAACACATGCAACCCTTCATCGCCACCGTCCTATATGCACATGCCACGTTTTGGAGAATCGTTCTAACCGTTCTGCGATATATCTTCAACCTCATTACTCTGTGCCATATAGGGACCCTAACAACAAAATAGACTTCACCACCCATACAATAATTTAGTTTTTGCCGTTTGAGGCACATTCGGCAGTAGCCTAGCCAGGGCTGCACCCATTTTTGCGGCCTTCGCTGTGACAAACCTGACATAGTGGTTAAATCTCAGTTTTTCATCTAAAATAACTCCCAGATACTTGACTGTTTTGCCTGGCATATTCACTTTTTGTCCACATTTAACAGGATCTCCATCCTAGACATGGGTCATTTTATAATTACCGCCACCCTCTTTTCCTCCGCTATTTCCAGGGGATTGCTCCCCATCCAACCGAGTATCTTACGAATCGCCTGATCAGTCTTCTCCATCAGCTCCTCCTTGCTCCCTGCTCTCACTATCATCTGCATAAGCCAGCGTCTGACACCCCTCCCGCAACATGATGCGTAGTACCGGATCTGAAATTATGTTCAACAGAGTAGGCCCTATCACCGATCCCTGTCATACACCCTGAGTCAACTCCATCTCCCGCTCTCCTACCTTGATTTTTCTCTCAATAAAATATTCCGTTAAAATATTTCGGAGATATTGGCTAACCCCTATGTCATCTAGTCTCCCAAGTATGGTGTTAAAGGCATTCTTAATGTCCAGATTTATTAGGCCCACCCATGTATATGCATTTTTACCCACCAGTCACATTATCTCCTGCAGAGCAACGTCAATCTCGCTGGGGTGAACTCCTACTTCTGTTGCAATATCCCTTTGTTTTCCTCGATCTCCTTAAATAACCTCCCTCTTATAAGATGCTCATATACCTTGCCAGTAGTATTTAGCATGGTTATCTCTTTAGGATAAAGATCGTTCTCCCTATCTTCCGCTCTGTCGGTAACTTCTGCTTTCTCAGAAGAACATTCTACACCCTAACCATCGTTTCCTAGTCATATTTGGCCTCCATCCATTCCCGGTGCCTTCCTATTTCTCAATCGGCCCACCGCATTCATCACCTCATAAGCACTGAAATTCCTAACATCCGCAGTTTCTCCTACTTCTAGCTCATCTGTCTCCCCTCTCACATCCAGGAACTACTCATCTACCAATATACAGTTTTTTTTTTGGTGATCAATATGGGGATCTCGGAAACTAGCGGAGATAGAGCAATGGTTAAATTGGGAAAGATTTGCAGTTTGACTGGCCCAATTTAATGACACTTTCGGATTTTTGTAAAAAGTCATGGCTTACTAGATATTTTGAAAAAACGAAATTCAGTCGATTTAGTCAAATATCTCTAGCTCCTTTGTTTTTGATTTTATAAAAAAAGTGTAAATATCAAAATTGAAGGGAATTGTATCCCGAATATGATTGTCATGTCCTCGTTTGCGTGACAGCTCTCGTTTTCGAGATATGACACAAACTTATCTTTTTTTGAATGGAAACTATAGTTGGCTGTGACCTCAAAAAAATCGGACATTTTTAGAGCTTTTCAACGATATAATACTCGATATAGTTATTCATAAAAATAATGGAGTTATAGATGCTTTTCTCTCTTATTTTCACTTTTAACGTAGTTAGCCATGAAATAGATTGATTTATTAATAACTATTCCAAAAAACATTTAACGATTTTTTTATTAGGTATATCAGATATAGCGAAAAAACTAAATAAGCAGGTACTTACTAAAAACTTAAGAAATTAAATACATAATAATGGTTACAATTTATGTTCGAAAAGTCCACCATTGTTATTTAGACAAAAGTTTCATCTTTTTAAGATTGACATAACCGCTTTGCTCACAGACCGCCTATCAATTGCTTGTAATACCACCTCCCTTAGGTCACCAACTGTCTCATACTTTGTTTTGTATATTTGTTTTTTGCGCACCCCATAAATAAGTCTATAACTGCCAAATCGGGAGACCGGGGTGGCCATTCTTCCTATCCAAGAGTTTGGAAAGATAATATCTAAGTGTTGTCTTACAAATAACGAGTTATAAGCAGGTGCTCCATCATGTTGGAACCACTCAATTTCTAAACGAGTTCTCAAATTCAAATTATGCAACATCTCTTGAAAAGTGTATTGCAAGAAATGCAAGTAGCGCTCCTCAGTAAGTGATTTGTCATATATAAAAGGCCCTAGAATAGTAGACTCTATGATACCACACCAAACATTAAAACCAAATTTTATCTGGGGTCGTCTTTGTTCTACATGGAAAGGGTTTTCTTTAGACCAGATATGCTCATTGTGTCTATTGAACATACCGCAGTTAGTAAATCTAGTTTCATCTGACCATAACACCTTTAATGGAAACTGTGGATTGTCCAGGCACATATCTCTAAACCATGTACAAAACAAAATACGTCGATGTTCGTCACCAGCATGCAAATTTTGAGAAACTGAAAGTTTGTACGGGTGGAACTTGTGCGCTTTCAGTACCGTAATTACAGTTCGTTGAGATGTGCTAGCTTCTGCCGCAATCTCATGAGTTGATGTAGATGGATTTTGATTTACCATTGCAAAAACATTTATTTGTGCTGCTTCGTTAATTTGATTACGTTCCTTCGGTGGTTTAGTAAAAGATCCATATCTGCGTAAACTATCGAAAAGCCTCTTAAATATACATAGAGCAGGTTGACGACGATTAAAATATCTATGAAAGTATTCCTCAGCGGCACGAACTGAATTTTTATGGCATATGATATAACATTTCACCATATTCAGTTTTTCTTCGTTAGAATATTCCATTTTATCACGAAAACTTGTCAAAATCGACTGTCAGTTCAGCACTAGTAATGGAATTACTCTCAAATGTGGAAATGTCAAAGCGAAAACAATCTTTTTTATGGCTACCTACATTAAAAGGAAAATAAGAGAGAAAAGCTTCCATAACTCCGTTATTTTTATGAATAATTATATCGACTATTATATCGTTCAAAAGCTCTAAAAATGTTCGAATTTTTGAGGTCATAGCCAACTACGGTTTCCATTCAAAAAAGATAACTTTGTGTCATATCTCGAAAACGAGAGCTGTCACGCAAACGAGGACATGACAATCATATGCGAGCAGTTTCCTTCAGCCAGGACGAACCAGAACCATCCCTCCAGGCAGTGTTGTCCGGAATTCATAAGGGGGCGAATGCTGACTAACCCTCCAGCAGCCCCCAGGACAGTATCCATCCGGGGATTTTGCCGAGATAGCAGCAGCCTAGTCATCACGGGTACCATCAATGGCCGAGTAATTACCATCACCATCGATGCCGACGCCGCTGTGACCATTGCCAATACTGGAATTTTCAGGGCATCCGAAATCCGGCAAGTTGCCAACAACATCCAGCTCAGAACAGTCACCGGTGAGTCCATGTCAATACAGGGTGAGGCAGGTGTAGTACTACAGTTAGGGGACAACCGAATCCGGCATAGGGTCCTTGTAGCAAATATTGAGGACGATTTCATACTGGGTATTGACCTAATCAGCCAGCATGGATTTATGTTCGACCCGAGATATGATGTTCTTCGGTTCCTAAATGAGGAATTTGTATTGACACGGCCCGTCAACAGTTCAGCCACCCCCATAAAAATAGTGACAAAATCCTCAAGCAGAGTTCCCGGTCAAACGGAACAGATTATTCATGGGCAGCTTGAAAGCAATCTAGGGTACCTGCGTTGGAAAGGTGGAGCCCGTACACTCAGCTCATGACTACTTATTCGGACGGGCTGTAGTTAAAACCGGACGAGATATACCAATTAGAGTCCTGAATTTGTCCAACAATGACATTAGAATTGCCAATGGTCAAGAGATATCTTGTTTCGAGCCTGTCGAGACCATCATCAATTGCGAAGAAGGGTACCAGACATCGGTGAAGGAGACAGGGCCCAGTAAAGAGTTCCTACAACAGTTTGCTGACCACTTGATACACTAGACACCAGACAAACAGACGACAGCTAAGCAGTTTATCACGAAGCACTGGTAAATTTTTAATAGTCAAGATGGAAGTACCGGTCGCACCGGTATCATTCAACACCGAATAGACACCGGAAAGGCTCAACCCACTAGAATACCACCTAGATGACTACCATTGGGCAACAAGAAACTGGCGGGGAAAACATCGAGTCCATGTTACAAAATGGAGTTATTGCGCCAACCATCAGCCCATGGTCTGCTCTCGTCCTGCTGGTTATAATGAAGGATGGAATCACCTGATTTTGCGTGGATTGCAGAAATTTGAATGACGTCACCAAGAAAGAGAGCTATCAACTACCCCGAATTTATGACACTCTGACCACTAGCAGGCTCCCGTTGGTTCTCCACACTAGACCTAAAAAGTGGATATTGGAAGGTTGGTCCTCACGAAAACGACAGAGAGAAGACAGCGTTCTCCACTAGTAAAGGGCTGTTTCAGTTCACGGTAAGGCCCTTTGGGTTATGTAATGCTCCCGCAACATTCAGTAGGCTAATGGAGTATGTCCTGAGCGGGTTAACATGGAGGACGTTCATGACGACATTCTTATCATGGGTCAGACATTCGACGACCATCTGAAGAACCTGGGCGAAGTATTCTCCAGAATTAATAACGCCAACCTGAGACTCATCCCGAAGAAGTGTTCCTTGTTCCAAACAGAAGTAGATTTTTTGGGCAACGTCGTTTCCGAGTCAGGAATCTGCACCAACGAGGACAAGTTAGAAGCCATCCGTGATTTGCCAGTCCCAAAAGACAAGCATGAACTCCGAAAATTCATGGCACTGTGTTCCTCCTACAGGCGATTTGTTGAGGGAGTTGCCACCATTGCCGCGCCTCTACATCGACAGACCAGTGAGAAAGAGACCTTCCGTTGGATTCAGGACTGCGAAACATCATTCAGACGACTGAGGGCAGCACTGTTTTCCAGCCCAATCCTAGCCTTTCCTACACAGTCCGGAAAGTTCATTCTAGACACCGACGCTAGTAACACAGGTTTGGAGGCCCTCAAATGGTCATTAAGACACCGGAAGGACAACTGAAATTACAGCAATACGATTTCAAGGTCGAACACCGTGCCGGCCGTTTGCACAATAATGCCGATGCCCTATGCAGAAGACCCTGTAGAGCAGAATGCTGATATTGTCTGAGGACGGAACAGCGCTAGGTTATCTCCATCAGACAGATCCGAGTGCAGGTCAATGAAGACTGCACAACGGAACAGTGCATCCAGGACCAAATGGTTGATCAAGGCATGAATGCAGCAGTTTAATTTGTGCGTCCCATTTGAGAGAATTGCCATCCACGTCGCCGGTCCGTTTCCCGAGACTAAGAGGGGGAACAAATACATTCTGGTTGCAAATGGCCTAAGGCATATGCGATACCCAATCAAGAGGTAACCACGGTAGCGACGGTGCTAGTAGAGCCACTATTCAGCAGGTTTGGCGTCCCGATGGAACTACATTCAGATCAGGGGCGTAACCTCGAATCACCTATCCAAGGTGATTGGGATGAGCATATTCCCCCATTCTTGTTGGCATATCGCTCAGCCGTTTAATAGTACAGGCGTGACTTCTGCCAGTGTCCTGTTCGGAAAAGAGCTGCGATTACCCTGCGACTTGGCAATTGGCACCCCCGAAGAATCTTCCCAAGACATCAACGATTAGGCCGACCAGTTCCTACATAACATGCTGGCAATACACGAATTAGCCCGAACGCAGATGTTGGCCACCAGGGCTATGTTGAAGGTGGTCCATCCAGATCGACTCGCTCCCTACCATGGAGATGATGTTTCTGATCGGGAAGATCAGAATTAAAGGGAGGACAGTGTTATAAAACTTTATCCACTCCGTCCCTGGCGAAAGAACATAAAAACATTAATTTCTAGAGACTTCAAGTTTAGCAAGAACTATCAACTTGACGCTGGGCAACGAAATCTAGAACGAGCAGGAAACTCAACGTACGCTATATAAGATTATATTAACTTTAGTAGAGTTAGTTAGTTTGGTGCGTTCCGCTTATTTTGTTCTTATGATTTCGATGTAAATAATGAAATCAGCTGTTGGAAATATTTGATGTTGTACGTGTAAATAAAAGTTTATAGAAAGTGACAGTGAATATTAGTTTTTTAAAATAACTAAATTAAACCCGCGGACTTTATAACAATATGTTGAATGTATTTTCTTGATGTTACATCGTTCAAAATTATAAAACCATGTTCATTTTACATGTTTTACTGATGACGTTTCGGCCATGCTCTTGGCCTTTTTGTGGTTATGTTTAAAGAACAATATATATGTATATATATATATATATATATATATATATATATATATATAATACAATGGTGCTGGTTCTTGCCAGTAACATGTTCTATAACATATTCTTGTCGCATAGAATAAAACATTCCTATTAAACTTTATTTCGCACAAATACCATTATCTGTGTGACTAATGACAAACTGTTTGTTTGCAAACTTTTTTCTACCAAATTCACCGACACAACGGCATATAATGATGGCTGCCGAGTGTCAGTTATTGCTTTCTTTGGACCGCAGTTCACTTTTACGTCTTGTATTGGAGAAGTTAGGAGAGAATAGTATTAGAAATAACCCCACGCGTTCGAAATTGCTTCGATTTGATAGAAACGATTGGACATTGCCTACGCTTTTGTTCGACTTTCTCGACCTGAAACTATTGGGTCATTATTGTTATTGTGGTGACAGATTTCACAGTATGTGAACTGAAGTTGTTGAGATTTCGTTTGTTACTACTTTAGTTTTTTCGAAACTTTCGGCGCTTCAGATAAATTGTACAAAATGTAATAAAAAACTGGTAGAGCAGTGTCTGTTGTACTTTTGTAGCCTTCCTAAATATCTATTGGATTGAATTAATGGATCCTATTACTCTTTTTTTATTTCCTTGAAAACAATAAATACGAAAAATGCATGGTACAACCGGAAACCCCTATCGTTAACAGACGTCAAAAAAAATGAGGAGGTTAATTCGGTTGTATTTTTTTAGAATTTGTTACCTCAACTATGAACCGATCTCGATCATTCTTTTTTCATTTGATAGAATAGAGTTCCAGATTGGTTCCATATATTTTTTTGAATGGCAGTGAATTCCGCTTTGTAAAAAATCGGAAATATCTTATAACCAACTTCTTAATCTATCATAATACATGGCGGATGCGATGGTATTAAAACATTTTAATTGTTCTTGTTCGAAATCTGCGATGAGATTAATTAAAAATAAATTGGAATTTCGTCAAAATATTTGTTAATTAACCGCTTTCCAGATGTATGTTTTCCATTTGCCTGCATATATATATATATATATATATATATATATATATATATATATATATATATAAGTACACTTATGTTAGAATAGTATGGATAATTTTCTTATTAATAATATGTAGAAAATAATACGTTTATCAATAAATGTATACGAGGTTTGTCACAAAGATGCGCTTTGCTTAATAGTGAAGGATCTACCATTTCTTTTGACAATAACAAAACTGGATATGAAATAAATTTAATTAACGTTTTCAAAGAAAAAAATTTGCCGATTTTTAGATGGGTACAAACTTACACACATGAAGGTCTGTCGATATCATTTCGTGCCATTACTATCGTAATCATTATATAAGTATATCGTTATCATTATATACATAAAATGGTTCAAAAATGTCATATGTAGCCAAAATTCAATTTTACATGTATATATAAATTCGTTTAAATATAAGGCGTGGAATTATAATTATACAGGATGGTTAAAATACCTTAGAAACTAAATGTTTGTTGGGAGGCTCATAAGGAATTGCATATACAGGGAGCACAGAGTGGAATGAAGAGAAATTACAATTGTACATGTTGGTTAGGAAAAAAGCTAGTAAAAAAAATTATATCATAAGCATATATAGAGAGATTGAAGTATATTATGAAGTGGAATTATTATAAAGACTGTATGAATAAATGTAAATAAATGTTTGTCTTAGGAAACATTTATTTACATTGCATATATATATATATATATATATATATATATATATATATATATATTTGATTTAGGTGGTTTCCGGGAATTCAGCCGCGATCCCTGCCGGGATCGATGGTAAAATGACGACGTTTCGGCAGAGTCACATCTGCCCTCTTCAGGTCGGTTCGCATAATTCTCGTAGCCTTCTGCTTTCGCTTCTAGTTACTCGACTACAGTATTCGAGTAACTAGAAGCAAAAGCAGAAGGCTATGGTTTTGATTTATGTTATAAAATTTTCTAAGTCAGTTTCTCCATCGAACCCATAACGATGGTTTAAGATTATGATTTTGAAGATCTTCTTCTTTGCAGTATATTATAAAGAGATTGGCTATTACTGGTGACAGCGATGAGCCCAAGGGAGCACCCGCTGTTTGTTTGTATACTTGTCCTTTGTATGTAAAATATGTGTTGTTTTGGTAGTTTTTGGCGAGTTCAGTGATGTGGGTTGGAAAATTTGCTTTCTCGGACGTTGACTAGAATTCTTGGGTATAGTGACTTAACATCTACGTTAGCAATGATGTTGGTGTTGTTCGCTTTTAGGTGTGGTATTTTCCTAATGAAATATTCAAAGTTTCTCACCTTAGACTGCATAAATTTAGCTATGTATTTTTCCAGTTTTTGGGTTACTGAGTTTACAGTACCTACACCTGGATGACTTCTAGCTTGTATCAACTGATTCTTGATTTTGTTATCTATAGGTAATTCCTGTAATTTGATTTTCGTAACTTTTTCTAAATAGATTGTTGGGTTCCGGGTTGTTGGTTTGTAGATAGTGTCTTGTAGGATATCAGTCATCTTTTGATTGTATTATACTGTGTTAATCACTACGGTAGCGTTGCCTTGTTCATCTGGTAGAATTAAAATCTTTATTTCTACGAAGTTGAAACAGTGCATGCCGTTCGGATAAACTGAAGTTGGAATTTGGTGGTTTGCTTGTTTGTAATATTCTGGACACTTCTTGTCGGATTTCTTTAGTAATTTTTTCATTCGGCGTGTGTAGGGAAGCTTCATCTACTGTAATAATTTCTTCGGTTTGAATTGTTTTAGGATCTATTGCTACTGGACTTCGTTAAACGATTTTCGTGATAACTTCTGTATTTCTTGGAAGGCTGCTTCAGTTTGAATTTTCTGTCCGATTCCGTTCGCCAAAAACCTAATTTCTCCACTAGATTCCATATGACTGGGATGCATTCGGTTACTCAAATTCTGAGAAGGTTTGGGAGTTCTTTCTCAATTCTAGTCAATTGTTTTCTGGTAAGGTGTATATGTTCGATAACTAAGGCTCTTCTTGCTCTTTGAAGGATATCGTTCGTTTTTTTTTCAGTTTTGGTGTGGTAATTCAATTTGATAAAATCCAGTAGTACTTTCGAGTGTCGACACTTCTTCTGAAAATCACACAGCAGTTTCGATATTTTCTCAACTAGTTTCTCATATTTCATGGTGATTCCTTCCCGTTGAATGTTAGATTGCAGTCCTTCACGAATGGAACAATTCCCTATAAATAGCCTGGTCTTTTTCTTCCACCACAATAATTGCCACACTTTCAAATTGTTTCTTCGGTTTCATATTTTCTCTATGTTAGATCGTATTGTTGAATATTGGAATATGGAATTTCAGGCCTACTCACACACTTTAATATTTGGTTTCTTTAAAATTAACATATATTGGATTCTTCAGATGGCACCTTTATAAACTTAAATAGTTCACAATCAAGAAAAACTCACCGAAATTTCGAAAAATAACTAAGATATGTTAATTGTGTTGAATGTTCAAATTGCTGTTAAAATCTTATTTTTATGAATATTTGTTAAAAGTTAATCTTTGATTACACTAAATTTCCCTACATTAGTTCTCTCCTATAAAAAAATCCGAGCTTGGTTTCACTGCAGTCAGAATTTATAAAAACGACCTGCCAGATAATGAAGCTGTTGATAATCGCTAAAAAATTTCAGCATTTTGCATTTTAGGTATTCCATGCAGGCTAAATAAATCACACCTATCTCCTGTTCGCCGGTAAATTAAATTCGATTTATTTTCAGATTTTTTTTTGCATCTGGTAGGAACGGTGCTATTGCCAAAACCCACAAATGAATAATTGTCCGTCGAAATTGGAATTTCTGTTGTTTTGTATTGTGTTTGTGTTAGAACCGTTTGGTATGTTTCAGTTCGTTTGTGTGCGAACATGAACGAATTGTGTCGACGTAGACCTTATGCAAATAACCCTGAGCGACAGAAATATAGCAGTTGATAGAGTAATTTTTTTAAAAACATTTACATATTTTTGGTGTTTGCTTGCAACTTTTGGTTAAAAGTAACTAAACAATATAAATTCAAAATAAAAAAAATAGAACTTACTTATACTAAAGCAGTGGCAAATATAGTAAAGTTCTAATTTTTGTCGGAGACGAAGTGTAGATATTTTGTTAGGTATTAATATTAAGTATATAATTCTTAAGGATTTATTAACTCTATTGTTTAAATAGGTAGAAGGGTAATGTATAGATTTTTCGTTTACTTTTTAGCAGTTGTTTATTAACCTAATACACTCAATAATCATTTTTCATTACATAAAACATAATTAGATCCTCACTCATATGACAACAAAAAATGTCACTGTTAGGAATGGATGACCATCCATTTACAAATAAATGTCAGTTTTATAATTAGGACTTAATTTACACTTCCTCTGGGCTTGAGAATGCAAAATGTAAATACATTCAAATAATTTACAAACATCATAACTTTAAGCGCATTCTTTTAACACAAGTACTTTGGTTACTGATAAAAATGATGGACCATAACCAAATTCATGAAGTAATAGGTCACATCGAGATATTTCGTCCTAACAGAAATCATTACATATTTCACCACGTCGATTGCTCCTATATTCTCAACACATATACCCACTGGTATTTGCACAACACCTGCTTGACTTTTAAAAAAATTATTAACCATATGATCTCTTTACCACTTTAACATCGCTACCAATTCAAAACTACAGTAGATTAGGCCAATGTTTTGCTTTTCAATATAATTGGTCATTCTCTGAACTATAGTGAAAAAATCATTTTCGGATCTCCTAACCCTTTTACTGACTAGGCCAGTCTGAGTCACAATAAGCATAAATGTGCTTCCATTTTTGTTGTACCAAATTCTGTGAGTCTTTAAGCCGATAGATACCAACACAGCAATGTCAGGTTTGGTTTCATTTGCTAAGTATAATAATGGTGCAATTGATCTTCTATAGACGATTTCCACAAATGGTTCACATTCGTCAAATCTTTCCATGTTCGCCGTTTTTCAGTCTGAACTCATTTAAAAATTTGCTTAGCTTTCTTCATTAAATCTGAGTTTTGACAAACTGGCTCTGCTTGTTCTTAAAAGTAACAAACGTTTTATATCACTTAAATCTTATGTGTAGATCTGTACCAATGATATTTTCTTAGAGTTTAACTACACACTCATGTTGTTCAGTAAATTCAGATTATGCATATACAAGGTAACATTTCTTTTTCTCATATTCTTTAGTTTTTCGTCACTATGTGTATTCGTCTCTTTGCTAACTGGTATAGACTACTCAAACTTTATTCCTTACTAAATATCTATAACCCAATCTTCTTGTTTCATACTACTTAGGTTGATTTACATATTCTTCATCATGAATATAACCGGTCAAATAAAGTAATTTTACATCACAATTTTCCACTGGCAAAAATTATAAGGATAGGTATAGTTTTCTATCTGACTATATCCTTGAGCTATTATCCTTATATAAAGGGGAATATTACCATCTTGATCAATGTTCATTTTGAACACCCATTTGTTCATGTTTGTTCAGGCATTGTAGATATCTATTTTTACTGACCAATGCGTTTGCTATACTCTGTGGTTTATTCTTAGATTTATCTTACAATCTCTATCACTACCAATGAGTTTGCTATACTCTTTGGTCCATTCTTAGATTTATCTTAAAATCTCTATCACTATCTAGCCCATTTTCGTTTTCTTCTACATTTGTTTCATCTACTTCCCCATCTCCTGTATTATCTTCATTCTCAATTTCTATTGTATTGTTTTTTCTAGATAATTACACCGTGATAACATCTATTCTTATTTCTGTTTCTTCCACGAAAGCACTTTTTCATCTAAACCATAACCTTGCTTATTTCTAATTTGTTTTGATTTACGTTACATAACATAAAAGAATTCGTATTTGTCCATGAGCACTTTAAATGTAAGGCTCGTTAAATAGTTCAATTTCAATCTTCACTACAGCTGCTCATGCAAGTATTCTGCCCAAAATCTTTTCGACATTCCAGGTTTTTTCAACAAGCATCTGCCTGAGTTAAGTATGCATTTCCATTCTGTTGTGGTATTTACGGAGTATGCTAATTGTTAGTTTTTAACTTATTCTCTGATATTATCAGAAAATACACATTTTATTTTGATTAAACTTCCATAAACTGTAAATTGTAAATTTTAAATTTGTCAAATACTGCTCCTTTGTTTTCAAGATTCTGACTACAATAATTTAAATAATCAGCGATTAATGTTATTTTTCAAAAATCTAGGCATAAAAGCAAGGATCTGGCTCACTAGCTACCGGAAACATTCTTAATATCTTCAGAAAATCGAATCGATTTAGCCATTCTTAAACGGGGAAAATCACAAGAAGATCCGTTCAGTTACCTAGCGATTGCCTTCCTATTATATAACCGAAGAACTCCAGCAGCACAAGAGATTATCAATATCGAACAAGCTTGCTGTCATCAAGTGTTGGGGTACTTATAACACAAATTGAAGCAGGATTAATGAAAGGATTGAAAACCACTGTCGTCTTTATAGATTTCACCTCAGCAGTGAAAGCACTGGAAGAATGGAATGATCTAAAAATTGCAACAATTTATACCATGTGCTAAAACAACATATTTCCAAAGATGCTAAGTAATCGTAGAATATTTGGCAAGAAGAGCAAAGAAGTAACAATAAAGAACTTCCACAACGATCTGTGCTTGCCCGCTTCTTTTTATTAATATTTACACCAACGACATGCGACCTCTGGCAAAAAGTTTCTATATGCCGATGCTATAGCACTTGCGGTGCAAAAGAAGGATTTAGAGGAATGTAACGAACACCTTACATTCAATTTAGAAATCCTGCAGAATTACTATAAAAGGTGGAGGTTCCTACCATACCCTTCCAAATGTGAGGTGCTTGTGCCTTCCATTTGTCAAATAGGCACGCCACTAAAGAGCTGCTGGTCAATTTTGATGGTAATTTCCTCAAGCGCAACTCCAACCCGACTTATATGGGAATAACGCTTGATAGATCTCTGAAACACCTTAGTAAATGAGCCGAAAAACCGAAACCTTGATTCACAAACTTGCTGGGACATCTTGGGGAGCGCATGCTAGAATTCCAGCAACTAAATGAAGCCAAGAGAACAGTTTCAGGCACAGTTAAGTCAACGCCTATTACGTGACTGCCTATTTTGTCAAATATCCCTCCCGCTGAGCTACAGAGATTCTCTGCTGCAAAACGAGAATGGGACGTAGTACGTCAAATGAACCTTCCCATTCAGGCTGATCTTAATGATATTCCTCGAACGCGCCTGAAATCTAGGCGATCTATATAGCTGGACAGAAACTTGCGAGAGCCACTGAACATTAATCTTATATGGAAGTCACATTTTGAGACCCAACAAGATGTAGCCAACATGAGTTCAGCAGCTGCTGAAGCTTTCGAAAATCCGTTGACTGATTACGATCTTCCTAGGCACCTATGATGTGGTCTTAATCGCTTCCGTACTGGCCATAGAAGGTGTGGTGATATGATGCATAAATGGAAAATAACGCTAAGTCTGGCGTGCAGTTAAGGTGCCCAGAGAAAAATTATGGATCACATTCTGAACGATTGCTCCCTTACACGTATTCCTGGTGGTTAAGAGGAACTGAACAAGCTCACAATAGGAGCTATTCAGTGGCTGCATGATCTATCTTTAATGGTGTGAACTACACCCGCACCCATTTTAGTATTTCGCTGTTGAATATGGAGGCATTGTCCCATCTACACTGTTTTAAATCTGTTGTTATTAATATACATTTTGTATTTTATCAAACTTCTTTATATATCGATGTTGCTTGTCATACGACATAAAAAATAATGTTAAATAATATTTATTGTTTGATAATGATTGTGCAGAAATAGGACAACGCATATCTGAATGAACCACCTTGAGTAATATTCTACTAGCTCTTTATATTTCTTCCGTACAAAAGTTTCTTTCGTTTGGCCTTGCATATAATTCAAGTATCACAACTTAAAAGACAATTTTTTTAGAGACATTTTTCTTCAAATTTAAACCAGGAACACTTTCAATAACACAATAACTAACTTTACAAAATCTATGATGCCTTAACTCTAATGAAGCAGTATTTGCACTTGCACTTATAATTTTTTTTGTGAAATTCGTCTTCAAAGTTTCCTTTTTTCCATTTCTCTTTTTTTTTCAAACCTTTAATTAACCCATTTTTTTTCCAGCAGTAAATAAAGTTTTTCTATATTTTGTCTTCACTTCGATATTCTCATTTTCCTACCACCTGCAACATCATCTTCCTTTTGTGGTTCTGATATTTTTTATGTAACTTACACATATGTATATGTTTTGTGTTTCTCTACCATCTAATATCAACCTATTTTGTACAGTGTGTGTCCAAACATAATACTGCAGTTGCTGATACCAAAAACTACTTTTTCAATATTATCCATCGTGGGCCCACAAAAACTTAACGTCATAAACTATCGCTTTAAGGGTGAATAATATTCAAATATTAGCAGTAAGTTATAAATATTTGAAAAAAAATCCGAAAATGAGTTCAAATTTACTCTATAAACTGGTGTAATGAGTCTCGATACTCTCACACACGCGAGCTGAATTAATTCTACATTCTACTAATGGCGATTTGATTGAAATCGTAGGTTAATCAATGCCGTTCATTTGTGAAAGATGTAGGTGAGTTCTTCGTTTTAAACGATTCATTCATGAGCGACCCAAGCCTACCTCAGACTTCTGATTAATTTTAAAGTCTGCGCACCTATTAAAGACCGATGGCAATTCATTAGCTTGTAACAACTTTGTTCTTATTTTCTAATTGTGTTTAATCGGGCAAAAGTGAGATAAACTGCTGCTCTTACAATACGGACCTTAAAGCAAGGCCAAGAAATACTAAATATTAAAGTCAAACACAACAAATCTTTTGGCCTTTTCAATCTGATGCAACACTGCTCTTCCAATAACTATTTTTCATTTCAGAAAACTTCTCACAGACTAGTTGGTGGAGCACCGATGAGATCACCCAATTGTCCTCACGGGTGAACCTCACTAAACCCCTTTCTGAAACATCTTAATTGATACATCTAAGTATTCACTTCACTATGGAAATATCTCTTCCGTTTCTTGATGTTCTCGTAACAAAAACTCATATTGTAGATATCTTCTACAGCAAACCAACTCACACTAATCTACAGTTTAATGCCCTAAGACATTATCATCCTGCACAGTTGAATTGTGACAGAAATCAAATTATAACAATTTTTAACAACAGTCAGACAATTGCCGGCCTAACCGGACCTCAAAGGACAAGGTGGCTAATGCGGATCGAAGAGTTTATGAATTACCTTGTCGCAATTGTCCACAAAGCAATGTCGGTCGTAACAATAGTCGCATCAATCATCATAAATATAAACACTCCCTATCAGTACTGTAATTTTTTCATTTTACACTTCTTAAAACAACACAACCGTCAGGAAGAAAACACCCATTAGCTGAAAAAACAGCTACAAAAAACAAGAAATATCCAACTTTGCCATATGTAAAAGGGTTATCTACACAATTAATGATTAATTTAGTCATAAAGTACATAATTTGTTAGCCAAAAATTCCAGCATGACAAAAACAAAAATGCCAAAAAACAAACAAAAGTAAAATTGTTTATGAAATGCCCTGTAGAGATTGCAATGGTGTGTGCATAGGCCAAAAATCTCAAAACCCAGAGAACCGCATAAAGTCTCATAAATGCAATATAGAGAATCAAACGGCACTCACAAAGCACAAACGTCGAAAAAGCATACATTCAATTTCGAACACCAAAGTAATAAGAACTGAGCAAAACACCAGAAATACTGAACTATATAAAATGCTAAATATCCAAAAAAATTAAACAACTAAAAATGATAGAAAAGACGTTAATTACACCTGTATAATGTACTCCGCTACCCTCTAATGGAAATGAAATAAAAACAAATTGCAGATGTGTGTCAGTTGTCAGAGTCGATTTTAAAATGTTAGTAATGTGACCTATTACAAATGTGAAATTTTAATTATAATTAGTTTTGTTGAATATACACATGAATGTTTAGTTGGTAATTTAATTTTTAATTATATTTAATGAAAGTTTTAAAATTAGACCTTTTAGTTAGGGCAATATTTGTTTTGAAAAAGGACACACGTAGGTCCGGAACGTAAACAATCTAAATAAAAACATATGGACCAAAAACCAAGAATTTTATTCAAATAAAACTATATATATCTATATATATATATATATATATATATATATATATATATAAAGAGAGAGAGAGAGAGAGAGTTTTCCATCTCAAACGAACCACCTTGAATATCTTAGTTATTTTCAAAACTATTGCAATAAGAAAAAACGGGTCGATTTTTGTTTTCAGGGGGAAATTTCAATTCAATATAAATGGGCCAATTCAATGACCTTGAGATTTGAAATAAGGAAAATAGGTCTTGTCCTATATCATTTGAAAGCCTTTTTTACGGACTATACCGTCATAATAATTTTTTTTATTGCAATTCCTGTTCATGTAACAGAAAACCTAGTACTAAAACCGGATTATTAAATTAAAAGTTTTTACTGCATTGAGAAGTATTAAAAAGGAGGTCTTTTATAGTACGCTCTTAAACCATCCTGTTTCATTGCCTCACCCTGAAATAACACACAATACAAGAAAAACATTAAATGTAAACATTCATTTATTTTTTGCTGATATTTACAGCAAGTTTGTTTATCTGCTCTGACCTTTAATCGATCATTTGAAGCATTGTACATTTATCTATCATGTTATTCCTTTACTGATTTGTTGAAAATTTTAAACATAATATGGTATACACATTGCAAGATCGTGTTGAGCTGGTAAGTCTTTATTACCAAAATCAAAATTGTGCTCGATCTGCTGTAAGGGGTTTTAACCAAAACCATCCCGAACGTAACGTTCGTCATAAATACGTATTGGAGTTGATTTTAAAATTTGTTGAGAAGGGCTCAGTATTGAATAAAAAAGAGGTCCCATGGGAATTGTAAATGATGAAGGGGTAACTGTGGCTACATTGGGCCATGTCCAACTTATACCAAACACACGGTCTGTCCAGCAAATCTCTGCAGCTTCCGGTATTAACCAGCATAAGTACAAATTCTATCCGTACAAAATTAAATTACTTCATGAATTGAATGAGGATGATTGGGATCGAAGGCAAGAGTTTTGCGAAATTATGATCCAGCGTATGTTGAAAACCCGAATTTCTTGTACAATGTTTGCTTTTTGTATAAGTGCACTATTTCACTTCATGGAGAGGTTAACCCACATAACTGTAGATTTTGGAGTGATACAAATTCTCATTCATTTCGAGAAGCTCATAGTCAACATCCGGTAAAACTAAACGTTTGGGCAGGGATTTTGGGAAATCAGCTTATTAGACCCCTGTTTATTCCTGGTAATTTAAACGGTGAAATGTATCACAATATATTGGAAAATGAAATTAATGCATTAATAATAGAAAAATTAGAAAATGATCCTCTACCACATGAAGAGCAATTGCATTTCCAACAATATGGAGCTCATCCTCACTACGCCGCACCAGTTCGTCAATACCTCGATTTGGAATACCCTGGTCGCTGGATTTGAAGAAGAGGTTCTATGGAGTGGACTGCCCGATCACCTGATGTGAACACTTTGTTTTTTTTGTGGGGACATGTTAAGTCCAAAATTTTTATTACTCAGTCTGAGAATTTGGAAGAACTATGTCAACGAATTTAGCGGAGTGTCGTCAGATAACACCGACTATGCTGAACCATGTCAGAGGCGGCTTTCAGTCAAGGTTGTGTACTATTGTATGGAAGTCAATGGAAGAGACATTGAACATTTGCTTTAGAGGCATTGTATTCTAATGTAAATTCCTTTTTTTAATACTCTTTTATTATTACATGTACAGAAATTGCAATAAAAAAATTTTAATACGACGGTATAGTGCTTAAAAAGGGCTTTCAAATGATATACGACAACACCTGTTTTCCCTATCTCAAATCGCAAGGTCATTGAATTGGCCTGTTTATATTGAAGGCGCGCAAGCGCTAATTCACCTTAAAAAAATTTCCACTCGAAACAAAAAACGACCTGTTTTTTCTTATTGCAATAGTTTTGAAAATAACCAAGATATTCAAGGTGGCACGTTTGACATGGAATTCCCTATATATATATATATATATATATATATATATATATATATATATAATATGTCATATATAGCATTAATTTGCAAATTAAAAAAATATTTTTTAAAATAGTCAGTCACCTTGAAAACCCTTTTCCTTATACTGTTAGAAGTCAGAAGAAAAATAGTTTATTTTCAGAGAATTAACATTTTCATCTTGCAACAAATGTGTGCTACTAAACAATGGCATTTCGCATGAGCATTTATTCAATAGTAAAATTTAATTATCTACGAAAATTATTGATTTATTCAGTTATTCAATAGCGAGAGATTGTTTCAATATACGCATCATGTAATACAATTAAAATATGATTCAATCTCAAAACTTAATTTTACAAAACGTACAAAATCAATAAAACGCATAATTCAATTTTCATAAACTAACTTTATGCCACATATTTGATGTATTATTGTTTCGCGTGGATTTAAACAGCACCATATATTCACTTTAAAATCTGATAAAACAATCATATCTATAATTAAATTAATATATCAGGGAGCTATAATTTACTAACCCGAATAAAACACAATTAAATAATAAATTCAGCTAAATGTGCCGTATTTGTGACTATATACGAAATATGGATTTAATTGAATGGTAAATACCAATATAAATCAACAATAATTGATGGATGATGTTGGCGTAGCCCATTGTTTCTGGTAGATATTGCATTTGCTGTACCTAATAAAAAATGCATGGCTAAAATTGTTCTTTGTGAGTAGATCTGGAAACAAAGTAGTACTTCAGCAGTTATTTGCAAGTAACCAACACTCTACATTATACGTTATATGATATAGTTTTTGGTCCCTTTTTGGTATGTTCCTAAAAGTCATAGGTCATATTAGAAAGATGATAATTGACAAACAATATTGTACAAATTCTATCGACAGGAAAACTGTCTTAAGTTCATGGGCCAGTAATATCTAAAATATTAAAATGAATTCACGCTTGGTTACACATATACAGAGTGTCAAAAATCACCCTTATAACTCGGGCGGCCAGCTGATAACTAGCCTGAAAAAACTACAAAGAATTATTAACAAAAGTGTTTTAGTTTTCTTAGTAATGACACATATAAGAATTCCGTGAATTCGACTGTTCACATTAGTTGCAGTACCAAAGGTTCAATATTTGGTATTCGAAGAATCTAGATTTTACAAACCGCTCCGTTTTAAGCTTGCTATTGATGACAATCTGAAATAACATTAATGGTTCTCATAAATAAGAAACAAAAAAACATCTGTAAGTATATTTCTGACTTCCATTCCAATGTTATTATGGTAATTTGTAAAATTGAAGTAGATGTCTGACAGTTTTATAATCCTAGAAATAAAGAAAATATATTGCTTTTAATAATAAATGGTAGTACAAAATAATTCTCTTATAACAAATAATGAAAATTCAATGCGGTTTTCAACAATAATTGCAACGAAAAATCAATGGTTTGATTGATAAACTTTGCACGGAATAAACTCAAATTGCATCCTGCTCGAAGTTGGACCAAATTATGTAATGTCTTCGATGGCACATTACATATAATATCCAAAAAAATGTATGAATTAGATGTTGCGGTTTTAGTTCAAGGCTGGTTCAATGTAAGTATGTAATTGCCGAAGGACCTTTAGCGGAACAATCAATAAAACATTGTATCATCTCGTAAATTAAATCACCAAATAAAAGTTAATCACTGACCTTTTACTTCGAAGCTGTGCAAGTGGTGTTTTCTTGGTTGTTCTTTCTTCAGAGGCTAGTCCCGCAGCGGCAGGAACTGTTTTTAGAGCTTCGTCTGGACAACACGTTACACAAAAAATAGCGACGTAATGTTCATTGATTGAGCAAACAAAAAATGCGGGTTTAACAACAAATGATGCGCTTTTGTAAACACAAAAGAAACAAAAAATGAAATCGGTTTAGCGGTTGTTACGACCGAAACTATAACTCGCGTAATCGTAATACAATAACAACAAAAGCGGCCGTCTTAAGACGGAATCAAAAAAGCTTCCAACTAGCTTGGAAGTCAATACACGAATCACGAATACAGTCTATATTTTACACGTAAAAAACACTTAAAATTAGCATTAGCCCGACGGAAGGTTTTGGAAAATCTGCAGAAGTTTAAAAATCAATGAAGTAATTCAATTAAATTTAGATAATACACTAAACAAATTGCGGGAACGCAACAGTTACCAATATGCTGTTTTATTTAAAATAAATAAACATAGACTAATAACATAACTACATCAAATATTACTTATACATATATCTTGAAAGTAAAAATGAATTTAGAGGCTGTAGTAGCCCCAGGGTAAAGTATCATATGAGTCTTTTAACAGATAGCGCTTGTCATCAAAAGGACTGATTTTTGTCTGCTCTACACTAAATATGTTATGAGCATATGATCTAATACAGCGTTGGGATGCAATAGTTTGCTTGTTTTCTTGCAAACAAGAGAGGTAATCATCAAACGTAATACTATTTTTAACTACATTGTATTTTACACCCTTTGACTTTTTGATGTATTTCCCCCCTAGGATTAGGTAGGTGTACATTTTCGAACGGAGGCCTACAAAATGTGAAATAATGTAGTCTTTAACCTCATCCTTCATTAAACCAAGCACCTTTTTATTAACTAGTGGGATGTTGATGATATTATCGGGGGGATAGTCTGATGTGTCGAAACGTTGAAGATTGGGTTTGACGAGCTCCTCATATATATCATCAGAAATTATTTCAAGCAAAAATGAATCAGTATCGATGTATAGAAGTTTGACCAGATGGCGAGGATACTTTTTATAAATGAAATCATAGAGGAAGTCATACATTAGGATTTTTGAAAGTTCCAGAATTGCCCATCCGATATACAGAAGTTTATTGAAGAGCAAATCAGTTTTGTTTAACTCTGACGGAAACATGGCTTCAGGATAGAGTCTCTAGTAGTGAACGGTTTCCTGATTCATATACAGTGCATAGATGTGATAGAAATTTAGTCACAGTCACAGTGGTGTGTTGCTGGCATGTAAAAGTGATCTAAAGCCAGAACGAGTGGATGTGTCGTTAGTCACTGATGATTTTCCGGATATAGATATGGTATGTTGCAAATGTTGGATTAAGCACCATACGTTTTTTGTATTTGTCATATATATTAGGCCGGCAACGAGCAAGAAGTTTACATATCATTTTTTGAATCTCTTGAGCAGTTAAGTTACATTTTTGCTAAGCCATCTATAGCTTTAGGTGATTTTAATATTCCAAATTATATTAACAAAAATAATAGTCTGGATTGTAAAGTTTTAGCAAAAAGCGAATTTCAAGCATTTTATAGTCTAGATCAATTTATTACTGTCATGAACGTAAATAATCGATATCTTGGTCTGATCTCGGATAATATTAATTGCACAGTTTTAAGAGATGATGTTCCGCTATTAGAAGAGGATGTGCATCATCCTGCTTTGTTTATAAATGTAAACTTGACTCTTAAACAAGCCAATTTAGTTTCTGGTGGTGAGGGTGAAATGTATAATTTTAAGAAAGCTGATTATATAGGACTATATAATGAGTAAATAAGAGTAAACTGGTATTTTCTAAAACAATACAAACTCAGCCTTAGATAGTTTTTTTAAAACTCTGTATTCACTGTTTGACAAAAAAATTAAAAACACAAAATTAGAATGTTATCTAATTGAATTCAAGCGACTCAGATCTCTAATAAAATTACAATCTGAAAGAGCCTATGCAAACTATTTAAAAGATGTACAATCGTCTATTACCGAGGATTCCACTATTTTTTGGTCATACATTCACACTAAAAAGAAATTATCGCGAATTCCCGGTAAAATGTATCAGAATGGTAATGAATATACAAATCCCCAGGAAATAATTAATGCATTTGCTAATTTTTTTGAAAGTGTAACAACCAAAAATAGCTTAAACTATGAATGTAAATTTAACAGCTACAATAACGTAATATATATCGATAATTTGACCGACACTGAAGTGTTATATGCTATTAAAAAATTAAAAGATAAGCTTACATCGGGACCAGACTTAATTCCGTCCTTTCTAGTTAAAAATTGTGCATATGTGTTGGCACTTCCTCTAACAATATTGTATAATTTATCGTTGAAAACAATGACATTTCCGGAAAAATGGAAAAACGCAAAAATATGTCCAATACACAAAAATGGTGATATCGCTGATATCAATAACTACCGAGTGCTCTGCAATTTTGCAAAGGTTTTTGAAATAGTTTTGTTTAATAGGATAAATCCACAAGTCAATTCCGTTATTTCCCCATATCAACATGGTTTTATTCGTAACAAATCTGCGCTAAAAAATTTAACAGTTTTCACTCAATATGTCTGTGAAGCAATTGATTCTCAAGCGCAGGTTGATGTTATATATACAGATTTTTCAAAGGCGTTCGACCGGGTGGACCATAGTATCTTATTGAAAAAGCTTGGTGCTTATGGATTTTCAGACACTATGATTGGGTTTTTTCAGTCATATTTGCAGCAAAGATAACAGTTTTTGTTCTTTAACAACCACACTTCATCAAATTTCATCGCAACATCAAGTGTTCCACAAGGTTCCAATCTTGGACCATTACTTTTTGTAATATTCATTAACGATCTATGCAGCTTATTCGACTGTCAACGAGTAGCTTATTCGAATGTCAACGAGTGATGTACGCTGATGATTTAAAATTATATAATATACGGTTCAACTGATTGCCAAAAATTTCAGTCAAATGTAAACCAAGTGTCTCAGTGGTGCTCAATAAATAATTTACACTTGAACGCAAAAAAATGTAATATCATGTCATTTACGCGGAAAAAGACAACTGTTAACTACTGTTATATAATAGATGAGTTACCGCTGAGTCGAAAGTGTTCTGTTAAGGACTTGGGAGTCACATTTGACTCAAAACTAACCTTTGTAAACCACATAAATGACAAATCAAAGGAAGCTTTGAGATTATTGGGTTTCATAATTCGTAATTGTAAAGGCTTTAAGAACATAGTAGCTTTGAAAACACTATTTTTTGCTTATGTCAGATCTAGGTTACAATATTGCTCACTAATATGGACATCTTTTTATTATATTCATATTTATACATTGGAGAACGTACAGCGAAAATTTTTTAAATATCTATTTTTTTCTATTTAATGTCGACAGCTTAGAACTTAGACGAGCATTTTTATCAGTTAAATTTTTATACAATCTTATTCATAATGAAATAAACTGTACTGTGATTTGATTAGCAAACTTAACTTTCATGTTCCAAGATCTTGTATAAGGACTAATAACTTCACGCTTTTTTATATATCAACTGCCAGAACCAACATCATGATAAAGTCGCCGTTATATAATATGTGTAGTGCGTTTAATAAAATTGGTGATATTTGTGACATTAATGTTAGTGCTCTAAATCACATAATAACATGTCTAAGAGAACGATTTTTACATTATTTAGAACTAGCTAATTAACTAGTTATATATTGTGTTCCTCTGTTCTTTTTTTAATGTAACCCTATAAGTGGGAATTTTGTCCTGTTGGGTGATAAAGATTAACCCGACTTGACCATACAATGTATGGTATTACACTCCCTCTACGACACGCTATGAGTGCCTTTAGGGGAAAATTCACTAAACCCCAGATATCCTAGATATCAAAAGGGTTTAGCTCTGTGGGAGCCCTTGCCAGGTTTTCAGGAGACGTGGCGGCAGTTTCATATGAATTTCCTGACCGTCCGGGCCGTTCCTAACAGGACGGCTTTTTGCATTTGTTTGTAAAGATGTTCGTCCAGACCGAGGTATTTTAAATTGTTTAATAGATGTTTTGGGAATAGTCCTTCGTTGACATAACAATTGGTACAGTTCGTGTGTTGTTCATGTCCCACTGAGTCTTTATTTGAAATTCCAAATCTCTATATTTGGTTATTTTCTCAGTTTGCTTGATATTTATATTATTGTTGTGAGAAGGTCAATTAAAGTTGTTTTCCGAGAGACTTTATCTACCAAAACTATATCTGGTCTATTGTGAGCAATAGTCCGATCGGTCAGTATCGTGCGGTTCTAGTACAGCTTGTAGTTGTTATTTTCTAAAACAGATTCTGGTTTGTATTTATAGTATGGTAATCTTACCGACTGTGATAATTCATGTTTCAGTGCTAGTTCCTGGTGAAGTATTTTTGCCACAGCATCGTGTCGTTCTTTGTATTCAGTTGCAGCGAACGCTTGACAACCTCCTGTGATATGCTGGATAGATTCAGATGTTTGGCAACCGTACCTGCATCTGTCGTTGTTAATAGAAGGGTCTTTAACGATGTACTTTAGGTAGTTCTTATTTGGAATTACTTGATCTTGGATTGCCAATATAAAGCCTTCCGTTTCAGGAAACATATGACCAGAGATCAACCAGTAGTTCGACGCTGCACTGTCGACATAATCTTGGTTGACGTCATTTATATGTCTTCCATGAAGGGGCTTCTCTTTCCATTTCAGCAGTTTCTGATCTGTGGTCTGGTGGTGTAATTGGACGTGTTGTTGTGTCAGTCGCAGTGGTGTTGAGTCATCAACCTGGCACATGACTCTGTGCAGATCAGAAAATTCTTTGAGTTTCTGGAAATGACTACGCAAAATGGAAAATTGTTCATCTAATAGTTTGCTTAGATCTGTCAATCCTCTTCCTCCTTCATACCATGGCAAAGTTGTACGTTCGACAGAGCTCTTTGGGTGGTGATTTTGAGCTTTTTTTAGTAAAACTCGAACTTTTCGTTGTAATTGTTCAATGTTAGTCTTGCACCAATTAACTATACCGAAAGAGTAACTGAGCACTGAACACGCATGTGTGTTAATAGCCTGAAACAGATTTTTACTGTTTAATTTAGTTTTCAACAGTCGTCTTACCCTTCTATAAAACTCTGCTGTTTGTTCCTTTTTCATAGTCATGTGATCAATACGTTGAGCCTGCTTTATTCCAAGGTATTTATAAGTATGACCTTCCCCATAGATTCAATTGAGGTGCCATCTCCCATTTCGAAGTGCTCCTGCTGTATTTTGCCTTTAACTATATTAATAATTCGGCATTTGTCTTAGCCAAATTTCATATGGATGTCACTAGAGAAACCTTCTACTATTTTAAGCATATCATGCAGCTGTTGTTTCGTAGCTGCCATCAACTTTAAGTCGTCCATGTATAACAAATGGTTTATCTTTAATGCTTGTACGTTGTTGTGTTTGAGACTGAACCCAAAATTAGTCGAGTTCAGTTTGTTTGAGAGAGGGTTCATTGCAAGGCAGAACCACAGCGGGCTAAGAGAGTCTCCCTGAAATATACCCCTTTTGATTGGAATGAGGATCGAACAGTTGGTTTCATTCAGTGAGATTTTGGTTTACCAGGTGGACATGACATATTCTAAAAAGTTATTAATACAATTATTCAATTTATAGAGATTCAGTACCTTAATGAGCCAATCATGTGGAACTGAATCAAAGGCCTTTTTGTAGTCCACATATGCCATGTAGAGATATCGACGTTTGGCTTGGGCTTGATTGATTAAATTTTTCACGCATCCCTTTTGTTGTTGAGTAATTATGTCGTTCAGCTCACAATGTTTGAAAATGCTATGATTAATGCACGATGTTATGAGTTTGTATAAGGTTGGAAGGCAAGTGATTGGTAGGTACTTTGCTGGGTCCTGTGCACATAGGTTGTCCTTTGGTAAGAGTTATGTAGCACCATGCGTAAGGAAACTAGGCATCTTGTGTGGGTGGGTAATTACGTCATTTATAAGGGCTGTTAATGTTTCGTGAGTTGCGTACAGTTTCTTTATCCAGTAATTTTGTACACCATCTGGTCCTGGTGCTTTCCAGTTATGGAGGTGCTTCATTATGTTGGATGTGTCTTCCGTTGTAAATGGTTGGTGTTGCATGGCATCACAGTTCTGAAATGCAGCCTCCTCCTCATTAGTCCAGCTGGCTCTGGAGTTATAGGAGATTGTTGTGGAAAGCTGTGGTTTCCAGAATTCCTCGATGTCTGTTTTACTGGGGTAACTAGGGGCTTCATTATTATTGGTGTTGTTAAGTTTTCTATAGAACCCTTTTTCTGATTGTCGGAAAAGTGTGTTGTCTAGTTTACGTTGGTTACTGGTTTTGTACCTTCTCAGTCGTAGACTGCCCAGACACTGCTGAGATGTGATGTTTTCTCCATCCCACTGGGAGTGTATTCGGTTATTGTCCATGATAGTCTTGACAAGCCTTTCTGTTCTGTTGTTCCTGACTCCTCGTTGGTACTCGGTCAGTCTTCCAACGTCTTTCCGAAGAGAATTGATTTTCCCTTTAAGTCTTTTTTGCCAAGGTGGTATTCGAGGTGTTTGTCTAAATTGGGGAGGGTCTTGTTGTGGTCTCACTGCGACCCCAATTGTTCTGCATATGGAAGCTTCAGCACAGAAGATGATTGTGTGTAGCGACTCTAACGTATTAGCACCTAAAACATAGTTTGGCAAGATAAATTTGTTCATAGCCTGCAAGACGATACCCAGTTTCTTAGAAGATCTTAGTTTAGGAAGAGCTGGTCTAGTCAGTGGATCTGTTCCACTATATTCTCTAAGAGCTCCTTCCATTTCTGCTTGGATCTTCTCAAGCAGGTCAGCGTTGGTTGGCTGTTCTTGTTGTAGTTCTTGAGTCTCGTCCGCTCTTTGCGGCTCTGGATCGATTGTATTTCGACCAAATAGTTCGCGCTCCACTCTTTATTTTATCCAGTTGTTCAGGCGAAATAAGGCCATTTCTCAAGATGACACGATATTGATCTGCGACTCTCTGTTCGGTAACTTGAAGCTCTGGGTACTCACGACAGAACTCTTGATGGAGTATTTGCCTATATCCAGTCTTGTCCTTGCCAAGGTTCGTAATTCTGTTATACGTGCGCATTATAAATTCATTCATGGCGCCAGTCCATTTCATGCGCTGTCTTTTCAGTCCAGCTTGAGTGAGCGCTGGCTGTTGATCCTGCGCTTATTATTATTATTATTATTCAGAGGTACAACATCGGTTAGTTTCGACTGCACGAATTTTACCAAGTTTGGCAGTTCAGTGGTGAACCACTCCATACAGTTAGAGACCGTGAAGCTCCTATAGTACGAGAAAGAGTCATCATAGGAACATTTGAAATAATAACCTGCACATATGGCTGAATGCTGCTGATATTTATGAGTTTATCGACTCAAAATCTGCATAAACAATAAAAGGAAGTCTTTCCTTGAATGAAAAATTATTAAACTCAACTACCGCTTTCTTAGAAAAAGATATTTTACAATTATTTACATTTTTACAATATTCAATGTGGCTGTCAAGGCTGCTGGCGTCACTAAAATAATTTAGACAACGGTCACATATTAATCTTTTACCATTATGCTTGCTAAGTTGTTTTGAAACAAGACGTGATAAATTTTTAATTAGACAAAAATGATATTTTATTTCCTCGTCATTTACTGTTAATTTTACATTTTCGAAATCATTGACTTTTGGAACATATTTATTTTGAAACATTAAGAGATTGACATGTTTGTCTAATTTATATTTAGTGATTCGAGCTGGAACTGTTTGATAATACTCATTATCTTTTGTTTTTATCAATTCTAAGACATATACATTAATAGAAATATTATTAAGTTTCCCAAACTTAGTAATTTGCTGTAAAGTCATAGGAAATGTCAAACCAGTTAGATTTAATACAGTAGATGGCTCGGGGTAAGCTGATGTCCTATCAACATTAATGGCTGTAGGGTACAAATGAGCAATACCGCTGTATAAAAAATAATGACCATCATCATAGTTCTTAATATTGATTACAGCATGTTTCATAGAAATTGATTCTGGTAATTTTATGAAAGATGAGGCTCTATTTCCAATTTCAAATTTATTTATGTTTATTTCTAAGTTTAGAACTTTATACAAACTCCAACCTGATGCCTTTTCCTGAAATTCCTCTTAATAACGTAAAATTTCGTTCCGAATGTGTTCATAGAACCACACATGCAAATCTGTACCCCTATCTATTATCGCGTTTTTCATATTAAAATATTTATATTCCATAATTTCCTTCATTCCAGATTTCTTTATGCATTCACCACAAAAGGTCGTATTTACTTTAAGAGTAGGCATTGTTTTGAAAGTATTATTTTTGCGCGCCTTAAAAATGAAAAATGCATCATCTAAAAAATTAAAAATATTGATATGAATGAGATTAATGATTACTCCTGTTCGAACACGTGAGCGAAACGCTGACTCTATATCATGCCATTTAACGCGATCACTTCTTTTTAACTTCTTACCAATTCCCCCACCCCTTTTGATGTTAGAATAATTTTTCAAATCATTTCTAAATCTTTTTCTATGGCTAATTTGAGATTGAAGCTTATTCAAAGTTCCTATATGTAATTCTGATCCCCGAATAGCTCTGTTACATAAAATTATTGTTTTTACTTAATTTTAGCCAGGTAGATATTTGCTTTGGAAAGCAACGTTTCTTTGAGAACATTATATTTGATGCTAATCCAAACTTGTTAATAATGTCGGTGCTAATATTCGCAATTGCCTCTGAATTCATTTTGACTGTTATAACAATATAATAAACTATTACAAACGTGAGAAATATCAATGGAATATTAACAATAAAAGTATAAATGAAGCATGCAAAATTTATAATAAAAACTTACAACTAAATCTTTTTATGTTCACTCCGCAGAAATTTTAAACAGAACTCGGGGTTGTAGTTTGCCTCCAAGTTGCTGCAGTCCGATGAATTCGATGTGGAACTTTCCACCGCCAAATTTGTCTAGGTGTGGTTTATATACCTGAGTTACCCGTTTCGGTAGGAAGGTTACGTGGTCCTCTAATTCAAGTAAGATGGTTTCACCGTATCTTGGGTTGACCAGTTTGACTGCGGAGGAAACTGCATTAAGTTCTTTCAAAAAATAAAATACTATGAACTTGGTTGCGTCTAAACTCTAATAATTTTTTAAAGACAGGCACAACATATTGGAAGCAAATTCCCAAAAATTTAGAAATAGAACATTGAAACTTTTAAGAAAAGCAGACAGAAACTACTTGATTCGAAAAACAAAACTACAAATTTATAATCAATCTAATCACTCCTAATAATTTTTGAAAGACACACAAAATATTAGAAGCAAATTAACAAAAGTTGCCAGAAAATATTCAATTCGAAAAACATACTCAATTAATTTCAAATATTTTGAAGGGCAGTCACAAAATGAAGCAAATTAACAAAAATGAAATGAAGTAAATACTATCATCATGTTTTTAGAACAACACACACTATCACTAGATACACTTAACTATTTGAAAGTTGGATTAGCAGTTACTTTAACACAGCACAAACACAATCACTAGATGTAGTTGATATGTGATCTCTTTGAGAGTCGAATTAACAATGAAATAAAAATTCGCAATTATTTTATTTATCATCATCGAACTACGTCATTTGCGTTTAACGAAATTGTCGTTAGTTCTAGAAAAACACCTAATTAATGCTTATCATATGGGAACTTCTTGCAAAAGTTTATTGCTGCAAACAACATGATAACTTTATCAAACCACAGCTTCCTGTAAATTCATTTAGCTCGGTTTCAATTAGCGGTCATCATTTCCGTTGGCGGTTTCGATATCTAACATACCAGATATAATGTTAATTTATTATCAGGAATTTTTAAATAATTACGGATTCATGATTTATCTTATTTTTCCATTTTATTAACATTATAATTAAATAAATACAGATTCATGATTTGAGAATTTATTATCAGGAATTTTTAAATACATGTTTATTTATGATTTTATTGGCATGAATTTTTAAATAAATACAGATTTTTATTTATCCCTCAAGACGTAAAAATTCTTGGTTCCACCACGAGTAAACTAATCGTATCTGTGAACCCTCCTATTGCTGGACGCTGAGTTCTACCACCCATACCTGCACGTTTCATTTGGGGTGGTCCTATATCTATTTCAACTCCATTTGGTAATCTAGCCATCGATTACCAAGCAAGTATTTCCAAACGGACATTTAGATTTGCTTTTTCGGAAACACCTACATCGTATTTTCTTCATTTTTTCGTTTTTCTCAACTATATAACGATCTTTTTCCGCTTTCTGGTAATAAACCTCAGATTGATAGACATAAGGAGACACAATACGGCATTCTGGACAGCCTCTGCGAATATTCAATTCAAAATCTTTATTTTGAGGCCATATTTTTACGCATAGGAAGCAAAAACAATGGTTACAACTTGGCAATAGTCCAAAATTGTTAGTTATCTCTTCCAAACATATTCCACACCTTTTATTCATAGTGAATTGAATAAGACTGCACCTACAGCCACAAAAATCTAATATTTGTAGTGTTTGCTGTCGTCACACACTCACGACAATAAGTTAAAAGAATTTATTTCTTTTATTCAGTCTTGAGTTGAAGCTGTAACAATCCAGACATGAATTTGGAAAGTTTACTTGATGACCAACAAAGATTTAATATGAGTGCAGTTCCATCGAGAACTATATAGCCGAAAGATTTAACTGGAAAGCCAAATCCCGAAAATGGATGTTACGTGGTACCAGACGTTTTAACAACTGTGATTTCCTACAAGGGCGCACTTGCAAATATGCGGCAATACCAGAAATTTTACCAATTAGTATTACCGATACCGAGGCCACTCTCAAAATTGCTGAAACAATTCTACATTTAACGGTGGAAAGTTACAGGGTGCTTAAAAAATACTTGGAATTTGCATATGGTTTCCATAATGATCCTTCACATGGAAAAGGTGAACCTGACACTGTATGGGGTGATTGCCAGCTTTGTTCTGATGGTATTTTTTTGGATCTGAGTATGTGGTTGGATGATGGCGGCCTTAATATATTTTGTACAAAAACAAATAAACAAATAGCTTTAATTATTAAGGATGTTCTAAATATTCATAATATACTATATGCTAATAAATTTATTTAAACAATTGTCTAGTTTTAATATATCCATTATTTTCACCTTAAATGAAATTCAGACGCTTGAAACAAATTATTACGCTCGGCCTTGAATCATCCGAAAAAATCAGAGACTCGAAGACGTTGCCGTTCTTGCGCAGGTAGGCGCTCGCTTGCGAAAACTATAGACTCAAAGGAGTGGACCTTCTCGCGCATGGAGGCTTTAGCAAAAGATTTTATTTTTTTTTACAAACAACAAAATACCATATCCCCCCATCCAGCCCCCAAATATCCAACCGAACAACGCCCAAAAACACGCGCCCGCGCTACGGGCATATACTACACCTTTTCAAATAAACATTTCTCGATTAACCGCATTAGCGCAGCTCGCTGGGCACCTGACTTTGTAATCAGGCAAGCCGCGTTCGATACCCGGCCAAGTATTTAGTTTTTTTTCTCTCTAACCACCACAACTAACAACAGATGGCGTGCACCCCTGCAACACACGCAACCCACAATACAATTGCTTTCATTTATTAACAACAGATGGCGCGCACCTATGCGACACACCCCAATGTCTTTCGCGCACCCCCTGCGACCGCCCCCAATGTCTCCTTCTCCCCAATGTCTTCTTCTTCTTATGCAAACAACAACTACCAACAGCTCGGCAGCAGCCATCGGCGAGAACTCGATGACTTGTTACCTTTATGCCCACTTCCGCTCCAGAACTCTCTTTGTTTAACTACTGATGTGTATGGGTGTTTTACACTTGGGAATGATCTGAGTGATGGTGTCATGAGTATGTTTTGGTCTATTCGGATATCGGGGAAGAATGGTTACACAGACTCTTTCAATAACAAATTCTCCATAGATTATTTACAAATTACAGTAAAGTTCATTTGCTTCTTGTCGATTCTTTCAAAAATTCCTACTGTTAATTCAAATATCTCTAATAACCACAAGAAAATTTCAGTTTTTCCAAGTTTATACAAAAACCGTTTAATATTGGTATGGGGTTGTAATCATAAACTGCCCCTACTTTTTAGCGAAGAAGCCACTGGCGTTGAAAAAAAAGGAGCTGCCACTTTAAAAAAATGAGTTACACGATTTCCGAGATAGGATTTTTGAACAGTTCCAAAGATTTACGAAGTTTCAAGTTTTATTCAAGTAAATTACGGCATTATTTCCATAAAACTAATTTTGTGTTAAGGGCTGAATTTGTCAAAATTTTCATGAAAATTTAAATAGCTTTCAACTGGAGTCCTCCAGACACATTCAAATAACATCTTTGATTCTAAAAATGCTAGAAAAAACAGGGTATTTCATTTGAAGACGCGATATGTAAGACCGACATCTAGGATTTTCAAGAGAATCAGTACACAGAGGTTCCGAATCTGGAGCCGTTCCGTGTAATTACTGTTCTCCCTTAACTCCTAGGACAGAATGTCACGATAAAATTTTTCAGGTTACTTCACCTGACAGATGTCGGTCTTACATCTCACGTCTTCAAATTTAACGAAAGGCATCAAATGCATAAAGAAGTGTTCGAGAGGACATTCAATTGTGGGAAGCGCAACTTATGAAGGTTCCCGACCAGAAACAATATATTTTATATTTATATATAATATATATTGTCTTGAGTACAAAAGAATGACACCTCGAAGAGAGTATAGGGTATTTCATGTTAGAAACAAAGTTGCTGTACACTTCCCGTAGAACGGGAAGTCGTATTTAGGTGAAAATATTTTATCTGAAACCAGCTTCACAAAAAAACCCCATCTACCCATTTTCAGATAACTATATTCGTATCTTTATACCTACAAATATTTCTTGTATGCTCAATACGTACCGTCCCCCGGTAGGTAAGGCTCCAGTCATCTATCCTATGTATACCTCTAAGTAAAATATTTATGTAAATCAAACACTTCATTCTTAGTCTAATATAATTAAAAATTAAAACTTCGATGCTCAGTAATGTAAAATATATTTTATATTGATATTTGAGTTTATAATCGGATATACCACTTTTGTAAATTGCTATGTTATTATAGATGATCCAAGATTATTGTACTCATGGCACTTTTCATTTACAAATTTTCCTCAAATTATACACTACCTCTATTAATAGATCAATTTTAAAAAACTAAGCTAAAAATTGTTCGATCCGAGCAATAAAATTATATATTTAATATATGTATACATACTTTTAAATTTTATAGATTTTATGGTAGTATTTTCATATATTCCTTTTTCATT
This sequence comes from Octodonta nipae, assembly GCA_034190945.1. Taxonomy (NCBI): domain Eukaryota; kingdom Metazoa; phylum Arthropoda; class Insecta; order Coleoptera; family Chrysomelidae; genus Octodonta; species Octodonta nipae. The sequence goes on from CM067221.1 coordinate 72,322,163, forward strand.
TACTGAAAACAAATAAATAAATTGTTAACTGATTTTCCGTCGACTGCCGAAAACTTGGTTATTACTTTTCGCTTATATAGTTTCAGGTAACCGCAATGTCCAGATATAATTACACTGGCCTTAACAAAAACATCTGCAATCCCCAGGAGTAGCCGACGACCCGAAATATGTTTCAAATTAAGTGATTTCTCAGTTCAGTAACTACTGCATTCGAGATTATTAATTTCCTCCTGTTTTATGAACATAATTTCTATTAACGTGTCCTCCTCGCTAGTTCTGTCCCTTTCACTCCAATACAACGGTTCTCTAGCTGGATTCTTTCGGAATAGATTTTCTAGACCGCTGCTGTTTAATTGCGCTGCAACGGGGATGAATTATTTCGAAACGTCGGAGATTGTGCTACGGTTTTATTTCTTCCATTTTCGACCAACGTGGAGAATAGAGAATCGTTTACGTTGAGAGGGGTGGTACAAGGGACTCCTCTGGGAAGGTGCACTTAGCGTTTCTGGGTTTTTGCGAGGCAGGTTGTGTATCTTGTACACGTACAATGTCAATACATTGCCAAACAAGTTTCTTGTACTTACAAATAGCAATTGGTTGAGGCATATAAAACTGTTAGACTGTTATTGTGGCACAGTAAATTTAATTATTCTCTAATATTACGAATTGTGTCTATAGAATGTTTGAGGTGGAAATTGGGATAATCTCAGCGCAGATAAAATGTTCATAATGTTTTTTACTTTTTTCTTGAAGCACGTAATATTTTCCACGTAATACCCAAAAGTTTGTTGTCATTGCTGTCCCTATTGAGGAGGTTCCCCTGACCAACCTTGAATTCTGAGACATATCCACTGCTATCATTATTTCCAAATGGACTGACATATTCATATATAATGAGTAGTAGAATACTAAAATGTAATCATTTTTTGAGCACTTTCAATTTATTTCATTTTCAAATGATTAAACTTAGTTTGCAATTGCTCTTAACTGCAATCTGCTATAATTCAAGTCAATGTCATAAATATGTTTCATTCTTTCTTCCTAGTATACGTTTATTTTTTTACCGCATGTTTTCTATTCTAAATATAGCACAGCCTCATAAACAACATGATCTTTCTTGATACGGTTATACTTATTATCATGATATCGGAATATACACCGGCTTTGATTGATAAACTAGTTGTTCCAGGAAATATTGAAATATGTGCCCATATGGATATGCATCTTGTAACGTCGTACTTGATTTCATCTAGCAAGTCTAAGAGAAGACCTAATTATTTAAGGAATTTATATCAATAATAATTGGAAAATAAGGAAGTATTTTAGTAATAAATTTGATAGGAAGTTGTCTTCATCATGTTCTAAAAGATAGTCCATAGAGGTGTAACACCCAGATGACCACAGAAATGTTTAAGCACTTTTAGGGAATAACACCATAAGTCAGGAAATTGCTGTATTTTTTCAAGCGTTTCGGGGTCTTGGTCAGATCCCGTTGTCAATGACAAATAAACTTTGAAACAAGACACAATTCTAAAATGTAAAATTTTACATTACAGCAATTTCGAGACCTGTGGTGTTATTTCCCAAAAACTGCTTCAACACTGCAATGTGAACAACTAATGTAAATACTATCGCAAGTTAATGAAACAGTTAATGAAAGAATGCAAATAGTTGAATCCGACATAAAAGAAATAAACGACGACATAAAAGTCCTAAAAAGTAATGTGGAGACTCTTGAAATCACAGTAGATGACATCAATTCTATCCAGAGCCAGGTGAAATTTGAAATCAGTTTCATTAAAAACACGGTACAAAGTGAAGTAAGTGAAGTAGTAATAAAATCAGTGCCATCCAAAACAAGGTAGAAACAGAAATCAAAAAAAAATGCAACAGGACTTACAGCGAGCAAAATCCAGAATACCATGCTAACAGAACCTTTGGTACAGGTTCCGTTAGCAAACCACCCACATTTGATGGCAGTGCATCTTGGCCCATGTATAAACGGCAATTTGAGGCGGTGGCTACAGCTAATGGATGGGATAATCAAGAAAAATCTACTTCTTTGGTAATTTCGTTAAGAGGTCCGGCCCTAGAACTCCTCCAAAGCATTCCAGTCGATGAACAAGGCAATTTAGACAAGATCATCGCCATTCTAGACAACAGATACCAAAATCAATCCTTCAGCCAGGTATACCAAGTCCAACTCAGAGGGAAAACGCAAAAATCCGGTGAAAGCCTCCAAGAATTCGAAGCAGAGATTAGACGGTTAGTACACTTGTCCTACCCAGACCTGCCAGAGGAAACGAAAGACAAGTTGGCCACACAGAGTTTCATAAACGGCATCAGAGATGTGGAAGTACAAAGAAATTTAAGACTGAGTGGCGTCAAGAAGAGTAATGAAGGTCTACTTCGAGCTTTGGAAGTAGAGGCCCTCATGAACATGTCCAAGCCGAGGGTCCGAGCAGTTTTCTTCAACCAGGAAGAGTCAGAGTCAGTATTTCAAGCACTGTTGGCTGGTATGAACAAACTATTAGCACAGTAACAGTGAACTGATACCAGAAGAGCAGGTTACCGTTATGGACGGACATGTCACTTCCAACGCGACTGCAGAGTAAGGCTACCTGAACGATCACGGACCAGGGGTAACCAACAGAACAGCTACATGTCCAGGGACGGTCAGCCAGTCGTCATAAGGAGGCGAATGCTGACTAAGCCTCCACCAGCCCCAAAAACGTTATCCATCCGGGGATTTTGCCGAGAAAGCAGCAGCCTAGTCATCAGGGGCATCATCAATGGTCGAGCATTACCATCACCATCGATACCGGCGCCGCTGTGTCCGTTGCCAAGTCCAGGGTTTTGAGGTCAACAGAAATCCGGCCAGTTAACTGTAACATCCAGTTCAGAACAGTCACCGGCGAGTCCATGTTAATACAGGGTGAGGCAGATGTCGTGCTACAGATAGGGGACAACATGATCCAGCATAGGGTCTTGGTAGCGAATATTGAGAACTATTTTATACTGGGTATGGACCTAATCAGCCAGCATGGATTTACGTTCGACCCGAGATATGATGTACTTCGATTACTAAATGAGGAATTTGTATTCACACGGTCCGTTAACATCTCATCGACCTCCATAAAAATTGTAGCAAAATCTCCAGCCAGAATTCCCGGTCGAACGGAACAGATTATTCATGCGCAGCTAGACAGCAATCATGGGAGTTGCGTTGGAATGGTGGAGCCCGTACACTCAGCTCATGACTACTTAGTTGTACGGGCTGTAGTTAAAACCGGACGAGATATACCAATCAGAGTCCTGAATTTGTCCAACCACGACATCAGGATTACCAATGGTCATGAGATAGCTTGTTTCGAGCCAGGATAGACCATCATCAATTGCGAAGAAGAGTACCAGACGTCGGTGAAGGAGAGAGGGCCTAGTAAAGAGTTCCTACAACAGTTTGTTGACCATTTGACACACCTGACACCAGAGAACCAGAAGAAAGTCAAGCAATTTATCACAAAGCACTGGCAAATGTTTAACAGTCAAATAAGAACCACCGGTCGCACCAACATCATCCAGCATCGAATGGATACCGGAAAGGCTCAACCCATCAGAATACCACCTAGACGATTACCATTGGGGCAACAACAGGCAGTCGAGGAAAACATCGAGTCCATGTTACAAAATGAAGTTATTGAGCCATCCATCAGTCCATGGTCTGCCCCGTCGTGCTAGATAAAACTGGATGGAATCACCCGATTTTGCGTGAATTACAGAAAGCTGAATGATGTCACGAAGAAAGACAGCCATCCGCTACCCCGAATCGATGACAGGCTGACCACACTAGCAGGCTCCCGTTGGTTCTCCACACTAGACCTAAAAAGTGGATATTGGCAGGTTGGTCTACACGCAAACGACAGAGAGAAGACAACGTTCTTCACCACTAAAGGGCTGTTTCAGTTCACGGTCAGGCCCTTTGGGTTCTGTAATGCACCCGCTACATTTGAGAGGCTAATGGAGTATGTACTAAGCGAGTTAACATGGAGGATGTGCTTAGTATACCTCGACGACATTCTATTCATGTGTCAGACATTCGACGACCATCTGAAGAACCTGGACGAAGTATTCTCCAGAATTAATAATGCCTACCTGAGACTCAACCCGAAGAAGTATTCCATGTTCCTAAAAGAAGTAGAGTTTTTGGGCCACGTCGTTTCCGAGTCCAGGAATCCGCACCAACGAGGAAAAGATAGAAGCCATCCGTGATTGGCCAGTCCCAAGAGACAAGCATGTACTCCGAAGCTTCTCCTCTGTTCCTACTACAGTCGATTTGTTGAGGGATTTGCCACCATTGCCGCGACTCTACTTCGGCAGACCACTGAGAAAGAGACCTTTCGTTGGAATCAGGATTGCGAAACATCATTCAGACGACTGAAGGCAGCAGTATGTTCCAGCCCAATCCTAGCCTTACCTACATAGTCCGGAAAGTTCATTTTAGACACCGACGCGAGCAACACCGGGGGCCATCCTATCCCAGGTGCAATATGATGAAGAGAGGGTGATCGAGTACTACAGCCGTGGATTCTCGAATTCGGAAAGAAATTATTGCGTCACCAGAAAAGAAATTCTTGCAATAATAAGAGCTGTAGACCATTTCCACAAATACTTCTATTGTCGTCATTTCTTAATCCAAACAGATTATGCCGCCCTCAAATGGCTGCTGGACATGAAGACACTGGAAGGACAACTGGCCAGGTGGATGGAGAAATTACAGCAATACGATTTCAAGGTTGAACTTCGTACCTGCCGTTTGCATACTAATGCCCTCTCAAGAAGAACCTATAGAGCAGAATGCGGACATTGTCTGAAGACAGAACAGCGAGAGGGTATCTCCATCAGACAGATCCGAGTCAAGGCCAATGAAGACTGGACAACGGAACAATGCATCCAGGACCAAATAACTGATCCAGACATCGAACCAATCTTGTCACTCAAAACGAGAGGGGCACCCAGGCCACGATGGGACCAGGTAGCTAGATGCTCGAGCGTGCTAAAATCGTTATGGGCCTAATGGGACTCTCTAAGTGTAGAGAATAGAATGCTCAGCGCGTTTGTAAAAGCACCGATGACTGAGAAACCAAGTCCCAACTGGTATTTCCGAAGGAAAAGGTATAAAACCCTAGACAAACTTGACAGCGGTACTACTGAGTGAATTACTTCGAAGACGTCAGAGCTTGGTGCCGCAAATGTGCCACCTCTGCAGCCAGTAAGGGCCCGAAGACCCGGACCAAAGGCAGAATGTGGGCGTCCCATTTAAGACAATTGCGATCGATGTCGCCATTCCGTTTCCCGAGTCTGAGAAGGGGAAGAAATACATTCTGGTCGCAATGGATTACTTCAGCAAATAGCCTGAGGCATATCTAAACCCAACCAAGAGCCAACCACGGTAGCGACGGTGCTAGTAGAACAACTATTCAGCCGGTTTGGCGTCCCGGTGGAACTACATTCAGACCAGGGGCGTAACTTCGAATCGAATGTATCCCAGAAGATCTGCACGATGTTGGGGATCAGGAAAACGAGAACAACACTATTACACACACAGTCAGACGAAATGGTGGAAAGATTTAACAGTACCTTGGAACAACACCTATCCAAGGGCGTCAGCAATAACCAGCGTGATTGGGATTACCATATTCTCCTATTCCTGTTGGCATATCGCTCTGCCGTACATAATAGTACAGGCGTGACTCCTGCTAGTGTCCTATTTGGAAAGGAGCTGCGATTACCCTGCAATTTGGCATTTGGCTCCCCCGAAGAACATTCCCAAGACATCGACGATTGTGCTGACCACTCCGATATAACATGCTGGCAATACACGAATTAGCCCGAACGCAGATGTTGGCCACCAGTGACCGGGTGAAGACGCGATACGACCTCAAGGCCAATTCAGTCGGGTTCCAAGAGAAGGACAAAGTCTGGCTGTACAATCCCCAACGGAGCAAGGGTAAATCCCCAAAGCTCACACCCGCCTGGGATGGTCCATACGAGGAGGTCAAGAGGCTTAATGACGTCGTCTACCTGATCGAAACCCCAGGGCTAAGTTGAAGGTGGTCCATTTAGATCAACGCGCTCCCTACCATGGAGAGGATGTTTCTGACCGGGACGATCAGAATTAAAGGGGGGCAGTTTAACGAAATTTCCTTAAGCCGGCCCTGGTTTCATTCCAGTACGACACCGATCGCTTTTAGGAAAAAAATTGTTCTCGAAATGGCTCGGCAGCTTTAGAATTGATGATGATTTGTACAATAGTTTTCGATGTAGGTTTTATAAAGGAGCGACCCACAATCGCGGCAGTCAGTTAGTGCGACGAAGAGCTTATGTAGAAATGTTATTGTGATCAGTTGTTCTGTACAATTTGATGTAAATAAAAGTTCTTGAAAAGTGAAAGTGAATATTAGTTTCTAAATTTTAATTGAACCCACGAAATTTATAACAATACAATAAAAATGATCGCCTGTGGTATCAAATCGACCATTGTATTCCTACTGGCTCCTTGTATTCACCCACATACAAGGATCAAATAGGCGCTGCTTGAATATAACACAGTACGAGATTTTGTTGACAATCCTAATTTACGGAAACAGCAATAACTGTTACAGAAGAAGAATTCTGCGTAATTACCATACCACGAATTAGGACCAACAAACTTCATGCATCATTAAAGCTCAGACTGTTTTAAAGTTATAACACAAATAGCACGTTTCTCTTTAAAGAGAATAAGAGCTCGGCATATTATGACTACCTGTTTTATACATTAGAGGGCAGAAAAGGGACGCTTCTATGAATGTAGTTAAAACCAAATCGTGAAATATGTGATTGAAGGTTTTCCAGTACTGCTAGTAATTCTCCACCTTTTCTAATGGGAACGCAACATGATATGAGAATATCACTACCAAAGTTACAAAAAGTACCAAATCTGCCAGAACAAAATCCATGGAATTAAACTGTTTCACTACATATTCAAAATAAATGCATCGAACAATTAAGGCAAAGTGAAGTTGACTGTAGCATTAGTAAAATGGCGCAATTAAAAATTATATGCTGTATCGAGTTGATATTTACATGCAGTTACATATGAACCACAGAATAATAACTTCTACAACTACTAATTTTTGTCACAGAATGCTTTTGTTTGTGGCAGTTTACTGTTATGATCAAAGGAATTTTAATAAAATGTTGTAATGTCCGTGGGTTCAATTTAAAATTATAAAACTAATATTCACTTTCACTTTTCTAGAAACTTTTATTTATATCGAATATACAACAGCTGATTCAAATATCACAATAACAATTTTACATATAAGCTCTTCGCTCCACCAACTGAACTGACGATCGTGGCCTGCTTCTGTTATAAAACCAGCATAGAAAATTCTCGCAAAAATCATCATCACACCTACAGGTGCCGAGTCTTTTCGAGAAGCATTTTTTATCTCAAAGCGTTTGTTATCGTACTGAAATGAAACAGAGTCGGCTTTGTGCATTGCCCCCCCTTTAATTCTGATCGTCCCGATAAGAAACATCCCCTCGATGGTAGGGAGTGAGTCGATCTAAATGAACCATTTTCAATTTAGACTTGGGGTTTCGACGGATCCGGTAGACGACGTCATTAAGCTTCTTGACCACCTCGTATGGACAATCCCAGGCGGGTGTAAGCTTTGGGGATTTACCCTTGCTTCGTTGGGGGTTGTAAAACCAGACTTTGTCCCTCTCCTGGAACCCGACTGAATTGGCCTTGAGGTCGTATCGCGTCTTCATCCGGTCACTGGTGGCCAACATCTGCGTTCGGGCTAATTCGTGTATTGCCAGCATGTTATGTCGGAGCTGGTCGGCATAATCGTCGATGTCTTGGGGAGGTTCTTCGGGGGAGCCAAATGCCAAAACGCAGCTCCTTTCCGAATAGGACCCTGGCTGGGGTCAGGCCTGTACTATTATGTACAGCAGAGCGATATGCCAACAGGAATAGAGGAATATGCTCATCCCAATCACGCTGGTTATTGCTGACGACCTTGGATAGGTGTTGTTCCAAGGTCCTGTTGAATCTTTTCACCATTCCGTCTGACTGTGGGTGCAATGGTGTTGTTCTCGTTTTCCTGATCCCCAACGTCGTACAGACCTTCTGGAATACATTCGATTCGAAGTTACGCCCCTGGTCTGAATGTAATTCCATCGGGACGCCAAACCTGCTGAATAGTTGTTCTGCTAGCACCGTCGCTACCGTGGTTGCCTCTTGGTTGGGTATCGCATATGCCTCAGGCCATTTGCTGAAGTAATCCATTGCGACTAGAATGTATTTGTTCCCCCTCTCAGACTCGGGAAACGGACCGGCGACATCGATGGCAATTCTTTCAAATGGGACGCCCACATTGTACTGCTACATTCTGCCCTTGGTCCGGGTCTTCGGGCCCTTACTGGTTGCACAGATGGCACATTTGCGGCACCAAGCTCTGACGTCTTCGAAGAAATTCACCCAGTAGTACCGCTGGCAAACTTTGTCAAGGGTTTTATTCATGCCCAGGTGGCCTCCGGTAATCCCATCATGTACTTCGGTCAGGATGGCTGGTACCTTTCTCTTCGGAACTACCAGTTGTGACTTGGTTTCTCGTCCATCAGCGCTTTCCCAGACTCGCTTGAGCTGTAAGTCCTATTGCATTTTTTAAATTTCTGTTTCTAGTTTATTTTGGATGGCACTGGTTTTATCTTGTACTTCACTGTGTACTGTTTGCTTGATGGAACTGATTTGATCTTGAACTGTGTCTTGAATTGAACTGATTTCAAATTTTACCTGGCTTTGGATGGAATCGGGGTCATCTACTTTTGTATCAATGGTATTTTTTATGGTCTTAATGTCATCATTTATCTCTTTTATATCTGACTTAACTATTTGCATTCTTTCATTAACTGTTTCATTAACTTGTCCTACTATTTGCATTAATTGTTCGAATTGCAGTTGTCTTTTCTGTTCAGTTTCGTGTCGATTTAATTCAATTTGATCTTGTTTCTCTTCAAAACTTTAAAATCATTTTGTCTGGTTAATTCAAATTTCGAGAACAATCCTTCCAATAACTTTTCATCGTGGAAACTAGATTTTGTTGTTCACTTTTCATAGTGGAAACAAGATTTTCTAATTTTATTTTACGTTTTTCATCGATATTAGTGACAAGATTTCCTAATTCAACTTTAAATTTATCATCAAAAATTTCACTAACCTTTGTTGAATTTCTTCTTGATGTTGTTTCTCCTTCTTGTTACGTTTTTCAAGAATCTGGGCTATTTTTTCGTCTAGTCTCTCAGTAACCTGCTTGACTATTTTTTTGGTAGTTTCGTCCGTTTTTTCCATTCTTCGGGTTTCCATAAATCAAATTACGATTTTAACTGCACTTAATCCTTTACTTCTGATCACCAAATTGCAATATAGTCCGTGGGTTCAATTTAAAATTATAAAACTAATATTCACTTTCACTTTTCTAAAAACTTTTATTTACATCGAATATACAACAGCTGATTCAAATATCACAATAACAATTTTACATATAAGCTCTTCGCTCCACCAACTGAACTGACGATCGTGGCCTGCTTCTTTTATAAAACCAGCATAGAAAATTCTCGCAAAAATCATCATCCCCCTACAGGTGCCGAGACGTTTCCAGAACCATTATTTATCTCAAAGCGTCGTACTGAAATGAAACAGAGTCGGCTTTGGGTAAATTTCGTTACAATAATATTGTCAATATTATTTAGAACGTAGTTTAATAATACAGAAAGCTATGTACCAGATTTTTATGTTTTTGTATGTACCTATTATGAAAGACATTTTTATCTTTCTAACATTTGCTACATGGTAATTAAATTTACCTCCCGGAAGTACCACTAAACTTGGATTCAAGCTCACGAAATTTCGACCCTAACACATCAAAGGTTGCGACAAGAGATTCACTTCTGCATCTAATTATTCTGTGTATGTATATAAATTAAAGCGTGTCCGTCCTAAATTCATTTAATTTTGTGATAAAAGTTATTATGTTGTATTAAGCAAAAAATATAAATGTAACCTAATCTGTGTTCGCTAGAAACTGTTTTTAGATCCTGAATAATTAAATGGTAATATTTATTTCAGTTTCGACATGCGAGGTGTTTACACGAATAATCCCAAGCACTGGAAAGAAGAAAGTCTAATCAACAGAGCCCATTTTCGGAGATTACCAGAGCCGTCTACTCTGACCATTGCAAATGTTAGTGAAAAAGATGAAGGAGAATACAGCTGTAGGATAGATTATTTTAGATCACCAACAAGAAACGAGAGAGTGTCTTTGACAGTAGTTGGTAAGTAAATAACGATTTATTTAATTTTCAAGAATTGCTTGGAAGCTAGTCTTGAATAATCCCAACAACACTTAAATAGCTCAAATATAGATGTTTTTGAAGTAATATTAAACCTTATTTATTGTGTCATTGCGATATAAATCGTCTCTGTCAATAAACTAATTAAATGAAAAGGCGCTCTAAATGGTGAAATTTAGATATTAAAAATTAAAAAAAACATTGAAATCTAATATATAATCGATGTAATCGATGTTAACAAAAAAGCACTGAAAACCTGTTATTAAAAGTAGGAATTGTTTTAACTAATTTTGTAAATCTTATAGTTTTACAAGTGCAGGAAACCAAAAGCAGGAAATTGAAAATAAAATGCCTAACGAAAACAGTTAATAAACGTGAGTGCTTAATTATACAGATTTGAAAATATGCAATGCAGATATTTTGGTAGTATAAATTATAACGAAAAACCTCTTGCTGTTGTGGAGGCATCCATCATAATACGGACTAGCTCACCAGAGCACATATCAAAAGGGTGGGTGCAATTTTTTCCTTTTTCCAACTTTGGACACCTTAGAGAGGGCGCCAGACACACACAAACATATAGGCAGCAAAATAAGACAAATTTTCACTTACAGTTATATTGACAATTTAAAAATAGTGGCCAAGCCAAAACAACAGTTTCTTTCAATTACAATAGTGCAGTTTGATCAGTATACAATCAGTAAGTAGTGACTTTAGACTTATCTGGTGCAATGCTCTCTGGTTATGGCCGGATTGTCTGGTGCCACAGCTTTATCGGGAGAGAGAGAGTCAGTTGATTTAGAGGGTTCCGAAGCCCTCTAGGTAGCCGTGACTTACTGGTTGGAGCTTCCCTGACGACTAGTAGCAGTAAATAGTCGCCCCTATGGTGGTAGGTGCTATTCCTCTAGCGTCCTTGGGTCCAGCTCATTTTTGTGCATACAGGAAAAAGATAAAAACATAGAATTAGTACGTGCTACCCCTTGATTGGACTTGCTGAACTCCCCCAAAATTCTAAATTCAACCCCGGTTTGGAACTGGGATACGATAAGTCACTTGAATGTCTGTTCAATATAACGATACGAGTCTCTATTTACATTGACACTTATGGTCCACTATTATTACGATAATGTTCCTTGAGATTAAATCAAACTATTTGTGAATTATAGATAAACCGAAAATAAAATTACAGAAAAACTTCCTTCTCTCTGAAAGAGAGGTACGATAAGGTATTACAATAATTATTACAACAATGAAGATTCAATTTCTCGAAAAATATACTAAAATAAGATAACTGATTGGATCCAAACATATGCTAATACAAAGATAAAGATAACAGATCTGATCATATGCTAATACAAAATTAAAGATAACAGATTTGATCATATGCTAATACAAAATTAAAGATAACAGATTTGATCATATGCTAATACAAAATTAAAGATAACAGATTTGATCAAAAGTCTACGATACCAGAACGATATTCCTTAGATAGCAAGGAAAATATTATAAATAAAACAAATTTCCTGTTTATTTACTTTAGTGAAAAGATAATGATTTCTGAGTACTATTAACTTCGGTTGATTTTATTTATTTCACCTGACTGAAAGTCATGGAAATTTTCATAAATCTTTCCAAATTTATAAACAATTTGGTGTGATAGTTACCACCTTTAAACGGTGTGAAGGAGTTTCAGCAAGTATCTTGTATGAGCAATTTAAATAAAAAATTATCAATAATAATGCCCGCAAATAGATATACATATATTCACATATATAGCCATCTAAATTGCAGCTAATTAAGGAAACAACTGAAAGAGAACATATATATGACATAGGTAAAATATCAGCAAATTGTTCCGTGCTACTTCTAAAATTTAGCAAGAAAAACCCCAGGTAAGTTAACTCTAACTCAAATACATTCCCTAATTTAAAGAGAGGTAACGAAGTAAGTGATATATAAACAATTCTACAGTGAATGTGTTTAAATTTAATTTAAAAATATAAAAGCAATCTAGGTAAGACTTTAGATATAGAAAAATCACTTACTTCGCTTTCCTCCTCTGCTAAGTAGACTAGGTTGGCATCTAAATTTCCCAGATTAGCTTCCCCTTTTCGTTCAAATCTAGCAATGGTGGTCTCGGAAAGCAAACAAAATGGCTTCACTGTACGTGATTGCAACGGAAAATCAGGAATTCTCCCTTCCCTAGAAAATGATAAAACCACAGTTCCTGTTCTTGGTTGATAAGAGAGATGTAATTAAAGAGGAAAAGAAAAATATATACACACATATACATATACATATATATACATATACACACACATATATATATATATATATATATATATATATATATATATATATATAAAGGCAAAAAGCAGTAGCACTAAGCACGTGTTCCAACGGAATGGTTATGCTCTATAAAAAAAATTATAAAAAAAATTGATTCCTGTTCACCACCTAAACAAAGAAAAGAAAATGGATCATGTAGAGTAAATACTCCTTTTAAACAATCCAACGAAGCTATATGATGAACTCTGGTCGGGAAAACATCTTCACACAGCTTCCGAATTTCAAGCTACGATAAAAAAATAAGACGTGCATATATACATATATCTATGATAGATAAAAGATAAATCGATATTACAATTGATCGGTATTTTCACCATCAATTTTACTATAAGAAACGGTACAGATAATTTAATCGCGAGAAAGGAAATGGATACTTGCTTGACTCACTTTCTTCGGTAATCGAAACGGTACGATAAGATAAAAATGGCTTCCTGAAAATGCCAGGCAATATAATCGATCTGGTCTCGTGGATTGACAAAAGGGAAGAGAGAGAGTCAAAACGTGAATTTTTCGCCGGTACCCAGCAAATAAGTACCGCGCAGGTTTCTTTAATGCGGTAGACGATACACAGAGTCGAAATAAGAATTAATTCAAAGATAAACCTATTGATATTGCCGATTTAGTCTATTTTAGGAGTTACATTATGCAAATTAATCATTAGGCGATATAAGGGATGACGAAACATACTTTTAGAATTAACTAATCAGCCATGCAAAGCGAATAAAATCAAATTTGAGGAATATTTAATTTAATAACAGCTGAAAGCGAGATACTAATGTTTTACGTACCTGAGATGATATTCTGAACTCAACAGGGTTGGCGTACAAAATTTTACATAAAACCAAAATATAGAAAAATTATTAACATTTGCCCGAAGTGACGATTTAATCGTTACACACCCCGGTCACGTGGGGAAAATTTTTCACAATGCAATTGTGAAAAATTTTTAAGCGAGAATACTCTAATGAGTCCTATTCTAATTTAACAAGATACTAGAAGCATCTACTCTCGAATTATTCAACAGAGTAGTTAAATAGGAAAACTTCAAGTTGATAACGAAAAGAGAGAATATATATGTTCGGTAAAAGTAGATGTCGAAATTAGGGAGCTTAATAGTTCAGATTTAATGATTCAGAGGTAATTCGAAAAAGTAAAGAAAATTCAGAAACATCTAATCGTTTTACACTGCTTGCAGGAAAATTTATTAAATCCATATCGAAATTTACTAGATATATTCTGGAAGATATTTCAGTATATAATAGATAAATTAGACTTATTTAACGGTATCATCTGCTGTAGACAAACATGATTCACGGTATCAAATGTTTGAATTCAACTCTATATACAAGATAAAATTTAAGGTAAGATAAGAAGATAAGGAACATATATAATTCAAAAAATTTAACGATACGATATAAGATATAAGGGATACACAAAAAACTAATGAATAACACCAAGTAGTTGTCTCTATAACGTGATAGCCAAAACTTGAAACGGTGACAAATACTAGAGCAAATAGGATTTCTGGACGTAAAGTACCAGCAGGGATCCTTCACATCATAAAGGAGTGAATTGTCTTCCAAATTCTAGTCAAAAGACTTGTCACGGTAGGGGAGATACTCTAGTTGGGCAGTGACACAATTTACAAATTTTCTAAAGGTAAAATATTAGAGATATACTATTATTTATCACTTGTCGAGTAACCATAATTTAAACAAAGATCATAATTCAAAGTGTAAAATAACAAATGTTGAAATTACAACTAAGTATTTCAAAGAACTAAATACAAATCCCGAAAAGCACAAAAGCATACGGCAAAAATGACATAGCTCTGAAACGAAATATGATAATGCTACAGGGTGTCATAGATAGATTAAGTGATTTACTATTTAAGAGACAGAATACTCAACACGCCATAAATAAGAAGTGGATACTGGAATTCAAGAAATTGTTCTATACAAGGAACATCAAAACACTGGAACTCCAAAAATATCCAAATCTTGCTTATAATCAAAGGGAAAACGTGAAAGATACTCTAAAAGAACGGTAAATACGTTGACATAGTGAAGGTGATGCTAGCAGCTCTAACACACTGCCACAAATCGTCTATCCTCTACGACATCACAGAATCCAGGAGTGCAACACTGCACCATCCCAATTCCAATACGATACGAGACTCTCCACACAAAAAAAACCAAAAGATAGCAGCCCTAATTCACTGCTCGAATTTCCACTAAACTGACTTCTATAAGTCACGATACACTGCATCATGCAGCTAACTATAAGAGGATGAACGAGATAACAATCTATAAAAGATAAGGTAATGCTCACCTCAACTATCCAAACGGTATTCCGATAAATAATGAACATTATCATAAAACTGCCTATATAGCCAAAAAAAGGAAAGTTAATTTTATCCACGATAAACGGGTACCTTAATTCTTGAAAATTACGGTAATGTTATAAGAAATATACACATATACAGAAGATAAAGAAGATCAAAATTTATTATTCTCATAAGACGGCAAGATACTTCATGAATTGTCACTGTAAGAGATGATAAACTACTAGATTTAAGAATATGCTGGTATTACTATAGACTCATAATGGTTCAACAGAGAGAATTGGTAGTGGAGAATGACAAATAGTTCGGAAGAACATCAAATACTCTCAAAAAAACTCCACTATGGTAGGGTACGACAAATCGTATAAAATTAGTTCTTACCAATACCTAAACCAGACATCTGTGAAATCCACTTGACGGTACAAGTTGACAGGAATAGAAAATTATGACAGACAAATCTATAAATACAGCAGTATATTTGGTATATAAGATACTCTGAAAAAAAAACTATACCCTAAAATCTGAAAACGTTATGAAAAATAGTTAAGCCAGCTGGTAAAATACTAAAGTGAAATTGACAATCAGTTAAAATCGAGACTTGGATCTTGGAATCTAAGAAATTGTTCCAGATAAACATCAGATAATGCAGAGAATCCAAATTCCCAAAAATGCATCTTAAATCAACAAAAGCTAGTGCATCAAATGCATACCACTCGATAAGTCGATAACTGAAATAGATATGAGAAAAGGTAGACAAGAAAATATCATTAGTTCGACAAACTGCAACTATTAGATATAACCATAAGAGAGTTAATTTGTTCAGCGATAATTCATACGATGACATTCTGGATAAACCAGAAAGAAGGTAAAGTGACCTAAAATTCACAGCAAAGCATAAGCTGATGAGAGAGGCCAAGGAAAAGATACAAGAGATAGGAACGATATGAATTAGTCTACAGAAGACCTAGATGTTGTGGCAATAGATAGAATCCAGTTGGAAGACTTCTACTTCCGCGCATGGTTTCACCGCCTTGGGGTATTCGTAGGCCCACCCAAGAGACCAAGAAAAGAGGAATTAATCTGTAGAAGACCTCGATGTTATGGGAAACCTGGGGCTCCAGATGGACGGCTTTTACGTCCCCACTGGGATCCTGGCTTGGGGTATTCGTCGGCCCACCCAAGAGACCAAGAAAAGATAAGATATATAAGGTAAGAAACAGAAACGAAACGATAGCATAGAATAGTACAACAATAAAGGAAGTATTCAGAGAAGTTTGGTAATCGATAGACAGATATGGTGAAATGGAACGATATTACTCCAAGGAGGAATCGTCTTCTGAATTCGAAGATTCGTAGGAAGAATGCTCATTCCCAACTTCGGGGTTGGAAAAATAGGATTTCAAATCCTTAACATGCCAATTGCCTAAATTATTCCCAGCGGAATCCTTCAATTGGTAAACCAGATTAGATAATTTCCGAATAATAGTACACGGAATGAATTTCGGCGCTAATTTGGCGGAATACTCATTAGCTGCTTTTGATAAGGTATAATTCTTTTTCCACACTCTATCCCCAACATGAAAATTAACTTCTCGTTTGCGGAGGTTATATTGATGAGAGGTTCTCAAGTATGCCTGGTGTAACCTTTTGCGAATGTCGACAAATAGTTTTGGAAATTTTTGTATATCCTCAAATTTCTGAAGATTGTCGGAAATCGTGGGAAAATTTGTATCATTCTCAGATATCTTCCCATAGTAATCCCCAGTCAAAGGAACGTTGCGGCCAAAAACCAAAAATGAAGGGGCAAAATGGGTAACATCGTGTTTAGCTAGACGAATGGCTTGGGCGATTTTAAATATGTTGACATCCCAGTCTTTATGATTATCAAAAATAAAACTACGGATACAGGTAACTATGGATCTGTTAATTCGCTCTGTGTGATTCACTTGGACATGATATTTAGCGTTGTAAAATATTTTCTGGATTTTATAAGCTTCCATCACGGACTTGAATTCCTTACTGGTGAACTGACTACCGTTATCACAACAAAACACCTGTGGGACTCCATACACTAAGAACAGTTGGGTTTCGATAAATTTTGTGATTCTCTTAGAGGTAGCGGTAGGCATTATGTGGACTAAAACATACTTGGTAAACCAATCCACGAGCACTAATAGATATTGGTTTCGATTTTTCGACCTCGGATAAGGACCTAACAAATCAGCTGACACCATTTGGAACGGGAAATTAATATTCCGATATGATCCCATTAAACCAGCACGAGGTAAATTTGAACTCTTGCAGGCATTGCAAATACCACACTTCCTAACATAACGGTAAATATCCTGCCTCATTTTGGGCCAGTAATAGAGTTCTATTATTCGATGAAAAGTCTTCGATACACCAAAATGACCTGCGGTAGCATCATCATGAAATTTTTGAAAAATCTCTAGTCGATTTCCTTGGGGCACAACTATTTTCCAGTCAGTAGTATTGCTAACGATATCGTGGTGAGCAAAAACGTGCTTATAAAGGATATTATTTTCTACCCTGAACGAAGGGTAATTTTCTGGAGCCTTTTTAACTCGCTCAATCATAGAGTGGTACCATTTATCGGGTTTGAGATTGGAAAGATCGAGAGTGGAGGTTTCAGGTATGGACCTAGACAATGCATCTGCTACTACATTTTGTGATCCCTTGCGGTGCACTACCTTGAACTTGAACTGGGACAAACGAACTAACCAACGAGCTAACCTTCTTGAGGGATTTGGAATGTTTGTCAACCATTTAAGGGAAGCATGATCGCTTACCACTGTAAACTCGGTACCTAACAAATATCCTTGAAATTTCTCAATGCCGAAAATGACTGCCCATAATTCCTTTTCAGTGACTGAATAATTCCGCTGCGTTTTCGTTAAAGTTTTGCTAGCATACGCTATGGGGTGCTCCATACCATCACATTCCTGGTAAAGAATGGCTCCAACTCCGTAATCTGACGCATCACACTGGACAACGAAAGGTTTAGTGAAATCACGGCTGGCTAAAACTGGTGCAGAGGTTAGACTTCTTTTAATTTCGGTAAAAGCATCATCCGCTTCTTGGGTCCAGATAATTGGTTGTCCTTTCTTTCTACCTTGCAATAAGTTGGAAATCGGTGCAGAGATCGAGGCAAAGTTTTTTATGAACCACCTATACCAACTAGCTAATCCTAGTAGCCGACGAATTTCGGTAGTAGTCTTGGGCTTAGGAAAACTTAAAATAGCTGACACCTTCTCCGGATCGGTTCTTAAACCTTCTTGATCTACGACAAAGCCTAAATAGTTTAAGGAGGGTCGACAGAATTCGCATTTCTTCCAATTTACGGTGAGGTTGGCATTCTTGAGACGTTGATACACAGATTGTAAGACACGAATATGAGTTTTTTTTTTTCAAAATCGGGAATTGCAACGATAATATCATCTAAAAATACGAAACAATACGGCTCTAAGGCAGGTCCAATTACCATGTCCATCAGTCTAACCATAGTTTTGGGCTATTTGACAAACCAAAGGGCATGACACAAAATTCGAATAAACCCTTACCATAAACAGCAAAGCTAGTTTTGGGTCGAGAAGATTCCTCTAGAGGGATTTGGAAAAATGCCTGTTTTAGGTCGATAGAAGTCAGAAACTTAGCATCCCTGAGTTTATTTAAAATGGAATCAACTAAAGGCATGGGATACTGGTCGGGAACATTTACTTCATTCAATTTCCTGCCATCAAAACAGACATGATACTCTCCAGAACGTTTTTCCACCAACCACAAGGGACTACACCAAGATGACTTAGAGGGTTGGATGACTCCTAACTTCAACATTTCATCCACTTGTTTGTTGAGCTCTTTCTGCATAGCCGGAGATAAAGGGAATTGCCTGGATGCAATGGGCTTAGCATTACCGGTATCGATACTATGGGTGAATAAATGTGTCCTACCGATTTTGTCCGGAGGTGACAAACTCAGAAATAAGTCCATGATCTTTTGTAATTCGAGTTGTTGATCCGGGGACAGGTCGGAAACGGATTGAATAGTATTAATCGTGGAAATTTGTGTGACTTGATGTTTGTAAGATAGGGAGGAAAAGTTAGCTTTTATCTGGAATTGTTGCAGGAAATCCATACCTAATATAAGACTATGTTTAACGGAAGGAATAATCAATACTTTAAGATAGTTGACGACATTGTTAAGAGAGACAGGTAACATGACATATCCTAGGAAATCTTGAGATTGTCCATCAGCGGTAGTTATTACCAAAGGGTCCTGGTACTGAATAGGTAAATTAAAGTCCTGCAGGATTGAGAGTCCAGTTGATCCCAATACTAAAGAGGTACTGCCACTATCTACCAAAGCTGTTATTGGCCTATCGAAAATGTTTACAGGAAGATACGGTCTGTTATCCAAAGGTTTCCTAACAAATAGGGTACTCAAATTACATCTGGGACGACAGAAAGCTTTAACCTTCAGGAGCCACTGATTCCATTCCTGAAGGGAGGATAGTGCATCAGGCTTTATTGAGGAGAAGGCGTTTTGCCTTTCCCATTGATGTGGGGAGGAGTGGAGGAACTTGGTACTGGACTTTGGGTTGAAGTGCTGGCGACAGCGTCCAGGTGTCCATCTCCAGCTGGTTCGTTTTTTGCCGTTTCGGCTAGACAATGAGAACAATTCCGCTTCGTTACTCCCTTTGTACCACATCCAAAACAGAAAAATTTTCGGGGATGTTTGCAAACATTATAAGTATGTCCTACCAAATTAGAATTCCAACATCGTGGTCCGGAAACATTTACGGTACTAACATTTCGAGAAGTGAAGCTGGGCGAAAAACTAACATTTCGAGAAGATGAGAGATGGGGTGAGAAACTTAAATTTCGTGATGAGTTGGTTCTCAAGGAAGTGGGTGCTGACACTGAATAACTCAGATCTGGTTCTAACAATCCACTGGAGGAAGTAGGAGGTGGTCGATAACGTTTACTCCAAGTCATGGATTCCTCTAATTGACGACACACATCAGTTAATTGGTCTACGGTATCAATAGTAATTAAAGCGAGGTGAGAGAGGAAATGGGGAGCCAAATTTCGACGGATTTTGTTTACGATGGTCTTCTCATCCGGCTTCGTAGAGAGACGGTTGAACAGTCCTACCATACAGGCTATGAACAGAGTAACCTTCTCGTTAACTCCTTGAGTTCGAGTGTCTATCTCGCGTTGCAGATCTTCATCATAAAAATATGGTAAAAAGTCCTTTTTCAATCTATTCACCAATTGGTCCCAGGTTCCAATTTTATCCTTGATGCTAATGTACCAGGTTAATGCTGTTCCTTTGAATAAGTCACATGCAGAGACAAACAGTTCGTCCTTGCTAACACCTCGGGCAATTCTTAACGTTTCTACTTTCTCCAGAAAAGAATGAACAGATTCTCTAGGATTTTGTCCGGTAAAATAATGGTTCCACTTAAAGGGAGAAACTGACTTAAAGACAGGGGTATTTGACGAAAATGATTGGCCAAGAGATACTTGCTGAGGGGTAGACGCTGAAGGTACTAATTTAAAAGCCAAATCGCCTTCCAACATGAGTAGTTCAGTCTGCAGATCAGATTTTTCTTTTTCCTCTTCATCAGAGTTCTCGGACAAACGGTGTATCCTACCCGAAAGATGGGTAAGGCGGGTTGAGATTCGCTTTATATACTGCAAGTGGTAGTTCCAACAAAACTAGAAATTTGGGTCTTGAGATCGGCTATAGTTTCCCTAATTTCAACAACGTCATCGTCATGCGGGAGTGAGCTAGATAATACACTTTGAACAAAGCTACGATTTGCATTTTCTTGACTTAATGCTCCTCTTAGCAGTTTACGCTTGGAGTCAACATCTCCTTTTGGTTTTACCTTGCGAATCGACAATTCATAGTCCAATTCTTTAACCTTCAAATGATTTGGGTCCATTTTAGATATATACTACTGAATACGGATGGGCAGATAAGAATAATAGATAGTCAAAGGAAATTTTAATCAAAAGTAAGGTAACAGATAACAATTAATGTCAGTCGACGAGAAAATTTTCACGGTACAATAATCAACTATAACTAACAGATATCAAGGTGCCCACACATTACTTACTGAGTGATATGGGCGGTAAGATAAGATAAGGTAAATAATACCACACCACTCAAAAACAACAAAACGATATAGTGGGTACAGTGATCCCGAGTTAAGAGATTTAAAACGATAAGGTAATTTACATCCAGGTAACGGTAAACGATAATAGGTAATTGATTTCAATTAAACGGTACACAGTAATCGATATTTTAAATTTAAATTAGATAAAGTGCATTTTTGGAAGCGATGAATAATTATCAAAATTATTTAAGATAAGTAATCAAATGTTTCAATTATTTGATATAAATAATCAACCAAGTTAATTTAATTCTCTACGAGAAAAGACATAAAAGATATATCCGATAATAGAAATTCTGATCAAACCTACTTATTTTGCTGCGACGTCTGTCTGTGCCAAATTTATATTAAAGTGTCAACGTTGGTTCGCCAATTTTTATATTAAGGCGTCCACGTTGGCTCGCCAATTTTATATTAAAGCTCCACGTTGGGCGCCAGTTTTATAACGGAAAACCTCTTGCATCCATCATAATACTGACTAGCTCACCAGAGCACATCTCAAAAGGGTGGGTGCAATTTTTTCCTTTTTCCAACTTTGGACACCTTAGAGAGGGCGCCAGACACACACAAACATATAGGCAGCAAAATAAGACAAATTTTCACTTACAGTTATATTGACAATTTAAAAATAGTGGCCAAGCCAAAACAACAGTTTCTTTCAATTACAATAGTGCAGTTTGATCAGTATACAATCAGTAAGTAGTGACTTTAGACTTATCTGGTGCAATGCTCTCTGGTTATGGCCGGACTGTCTGGTGCCACAGCTTTATCGGGAGAGAGAGAGTCAGTTGATTTAGAGGGTTCCGAAGCCTTCTAGGTAGCCGTGACTTACTGGTTGGAGCTTCCCTGACGACTAGTAGCAGTAAATATTCGCCCCTATGGTGGTAGGTGCTATTCCTCTAGCGTCCTTGGGTCCAGCTCATTTTTGTGCATACAGGAAAAAGATAAAAACATAGAATTAGTACGTGCTACCCCTTGATTGGACTTGCTGAACTCCCCCAAAATTCTAAATTCAACCCCGGTTTAGAACTGGGATACGATAAGTCACTTGAATGTCTGTTCAATATAACGATACGAGTCTCTATTTACATTGACACTTATGGTCCACTATTATTACGATAATGTTCCTTGATATTAAATCAAACTATTTGTGAATTATAGATAAACCGAAAATAAAATTACAGAAAAACTTCCTTCTCTCTGCAAGAGAGGTACGATAAGGTATTACAATAATTATTACAACAATGAAGATTCAATTTCTCGAAAAATATACTAAAATAAGATAACTGATTGGATCCAAACATATGCTAATACAAAGATAAAGATAACAGATCTGATCATATGCTAATACAAAATTAAAGATAACAGATTTAATCATATGCTAATACAAAATTAAAGATAACAGATTTGATCATATGCTAATACAAAATTAAAGATAACAGATTTGATCAAAAGTCTACGATACCAGAACGATATTCCTTAGATAGCAAGGAAAATATTATAAATAAGAAAAATTTTAAGTTTATTTACTTTAGTGAAAAGATAATGATTTCTAAGTACTATTAACTTCGGTTGATTTTATTTATTTCACCTGACTGAAGGTCATGGAAATTTTCATAAATCTTTCCAAATTTATAAACAATTTGGTGTGATAGTTACCACCTTTAAACGGTGTGAAGGAGTTTCAGCAAGTATCTTGTATGAGCAATTTAAATAAAAAATTATCAATAATAATGCCCGCAAATAGATATACATATATTCACATATATAGCCATGTAAATTGCAGCTAATTAAGGAAACAACTGAAAGAGAAGATATATATGACATAAGGTAAAATATCAGCAAATTGTTCCGTGCTACTTCTAAAATTTAGCAAGAAAAACCCCAGGTAAGTTAACTCTAACTCAAATACATTCCCTAATTTAAAGAGAGGTAACGAAGTAAGTGATATATAAACAATTCTACAGTGAATGTGTTTAAATTTAATTTAAAAAAATAAAAGCAATCTAGGTAAGACTTTAGATATAGAAAAATCACTTACTTCGCTTTCCTCCTCTGCTAAGTAGACTAGGTTGGCATCCAAATTTCCCAGATTAGCTTCCCCTTTTCCTTCAAATCTAGCAATGGTGGTCTCGGAAAAAAAACAAAATGGCTTCACTGTACGTGATTGCAACGGAAAATCAGGAATTCTCCCTTTCAGCTACAACCCTAGAAAATGATAAAACCACAGTTCCTGTTCTTGGTTTATAAGAGAGATGTAATTAAAGAGGAAAATAAAAATATATACACACACACTATATATATATATATATATATATATATATATATATATATATATAAAGGCAAAAAGCAGTAGCACTAAGCACGTGTTCCAATGGAATGGTTATGCTCTATAAAAAAATTATAAAAAAATTGATTCCTTTTCACCACCTAAACAAAGAAAAGAAAATGGATCATGTAGAGTAAATACTCCTTTTAAACAATCCAACGAAGCTATATGATGAACTCTGATCGGGAAAACATCTTCACACAGCTTCCGAATTTCAAGCTACGATAAAAAAATAAGACATGTGCATATATACATATATCTACGACAGATAAAAGATAAATCGATATTACAATTGATCGGTATTTTCACCATCAATTTTACTATAAGAAACGGTACAGATAATTTAATCGCGAGAAAGGAAATGGATACTTGCTTTACTCACTTTCTTCGGTAATCGAAACGGTACGATAAGATAAAAATGGCTTCCTGAAAATGCCAGGCAATATAATCGATCTGGTCTCGTCGATTGACAAAAGGGAAGAGAGAGAGTCAAAACGTGAATTTTTCGCCGGTACCCAGCAAATAAGTACCGCGCAGGTTTCTTTAATGAGGTAGACGATACACAGAGTCGAAATAAGAATTAATTCAAAGATAAACCGATTGATATTACCGATTTAATCTATTTAACGAGTACATTATGCAAATTAATCATTAGGCGATATAAGGGATGACGAAACATACTTTTAGAATTAACCAATCAGCCATGCAAAGCGAATAAAATCAAATTTGAGGAATATTTAATTTAATAACAGCTGAAAGCGAGATACTAATGTTTTACGTACTTGAGATGATATTCTGAACTCAACAGGGTTGGCGTACGAAATTTTACATAAAACCAAAATATAGAAAAATTATTAACATTTGCCCGAAGTGACGATTTAATCGTTACAAAATATGAAGTTTATGGTTTTTGACAAAAAAATCTTCAGAGTTGTCAACCAATGTGAGATTTATGAACTGAACAGATTAATAAGAAATCATCCACTATTATTATTAAAGCAGGGGATATAATAGAACAGCAATTATGAAAAAATTGGGTTAAATTTGCATTAGTTCGCCAAGCGTAGTGTGTAGACAAGGTATTATTGCGGAACGTCCAGTATTGCAAAAAAGTAATTTAACGTTTGTTGTCTATTTTTTTTTTCAGTTTGTGGTTACGCAACATGAGTATGGAAATTAAATAAATACATTAAATAAGAAATAACTGATTTCTTGGAAAGTTTTTTAGGACATTAATTACAAATTCATGTTACTTGGAAACTTTTTCAAATATATGTTAGTAGTGACACGTTTTAGGTACCTATAGTTTTTTTATTATTTTTTATTACAATGTAGATAAAAAAGTATGCTATTAATTGCTTAACAAATCGCGAAAAAGTTTAAAATAAACTAAACTGTAACTTAAAAATATACCAATACAATGCTTCAGTAAATCAAATATAACATATTGACCATGTTTTTATAAAGAATGACTTTTTTAAGGAGTTCTATTGAAAATGAGCTGCGAAATGATATTAAATGAACAGAATAGAATCAAAAACAACATATTGGTAAAAAATATTTTAGAAATTTAAAATATAGTGCATTTCATTTTTTGTAGAGTTTCCTTACCATACTGCTTTAGATGTGTGTGGAAAGGTTGTCAGATGTGTTGAAATTTTAAGTAATTTTAATGAAGTATACAAGATAGCTATACCTTTGTTAAGACTTTTTAATTCATATTGACCAATACCATCACCTTTAAAAATACATTCGCTGCATTAAGTTACACCCTGTATATTTCCATAGGAACGAATTGAATCTGGGTTAGAAAAACATGAAGCTTCTACTACGGACTTATTGAATTTAATGCAAGAAATACCTAAGAAAAGCAACGAAAAAAGGAAGAGCTGAAAAATGAATTAAAATTCATTAAAGAAAATTGTACGAGAGAGACAGGTGCCCCAACAAGAAAGCAGCGTACTGCAATAAAACAATATAAAAATTCAAAGAGAAACAGAAAACAATTGTTAAAAATAAAACCTAGACTAGAAAACAAAATCTCTAAATTTGATGATGAAGAAAAATTCTTATACATATATCGTAAATACAAAAAAAGGAGATGTTGGCCCCTTGTCAGCTGAGCTAGTCATTTGTAAGCTAAAACTAAACATATTAAGAAATTGCAGGAAACACGAAGGCACGAAACTTATATTTTCGACCGATGACATGGCAGAAGAATACCAAAAAACAAATAATCTTAAGATTCCAATTGAAACTCGCCTAAACAAAAAACTTTAAAGCACATAATAAAAATTTTCGCATGATGAGCTGCAAAGGAAGCCTTTTCTGCAACATAAGTTAGGATAACATACTATTTACATCTTCTGTACAGCCAGAAAAAGTAAACATGTAAGAAATTTAAGAAACTTTC
The DNA here is from genome assembly GCA_034190945.1 of Octodonta nipae. Lineage (NCBI taxonomy): Eukaryota > Metazoa > Arthropoda > Insecta > Coleoptera > Chrysomelidae > Octodonta > Octodonta nipae. The sequence continues at coordinate 72,348,201 of CM067221.1, forward strand.
CCATCCAAAATTAAAATTTGAAAGTAAAGAACCCCACAGAAAACCAGTGCATAAAACTGGGAAACGAAAGCTAATGTCATGTATATCAAAAGTTTCCATACAACCAGATATTGGGTAGAGCTAGTTTTTTTATTTATATGAACTTAATGGCAGATTAGAGCCAAATACGAGTAAAGTAACCAACGAGAGCAGGTCCCTTAAAATTTTTTTAAACAAAACTTGTACGGTAGAATAGGGCATATATAAATAAATAAATAAATAATGTCTTTATTGAGATACATTACATTGTGGCGAAGTTTAGCCAGAAGGCTACTCTTACATTTAACCCTAATGCAACTATATGCAAATGCTTAAGTAACAAATCACATCAAATATTAAAAAAAATGTATGTAATAGAAAACAAAAACAAAAAACTAAGGGAAGAAATTAAAGTAAACAAAATAATTAATGATACTAAAGCAAAAAAAAACAGATACCTACAACATAGAATATAACAAACTATTTGTCAAAATTTGATATTAAAATAAATGATTTATTAAGCACTGATAACGTATATACACAAAATGTATATAGTCATGTGCACACGTAGACATACTTATACATATATATATATATATATATATATATATATATATATATATATATATATATATACATATACACACACACACTAATACACATATACACACATACTCGTAGATTAATATAGACTAATCCAGCAGCTGTCTTTTGATGATCTTTTTGAACACAGTATTGGTTTTTTCTTTGTTGACTTGATTGATTTTGTTAACATGATTTATTGCATTGTAAGTGAAGCTTCTTTGATACAAGGCTGTTCTGTGGCGAGGCATTGTTAGTCGATGTCAAATAGTCTTTGCACTACCATTTCCTCTCGGAATAAGTTTTTCTTTTATGTATGAAGGAATGGACGGGGTAGCAATTTTATGCACTAAAGAGAGTAGATGGTAGCTGAATTGGTTATTAAATTTGAGCCAATCTAGTTCGTTTATTTTGCTAGTTACGTGACTATACCTACGCAGACCAAAGACGAATCTACAACAATTGTTCTGTATGTTCTGTAATTTAGTTTTTGATCTCTGGTCAAGACAAGGGTAGTAAAGAACTAAAGAATAATTTGTTATGGATAACACTATATATGAGAACCAAGTTACTCTGACATTGCTCTTTCCATTTCCAATGACAACAATAGGGGTTCCTATTTGTAATAAAAATGATCTTGACTTTCAAATTACGAAATTACCTTCGAGATTATGATGAAGATCAAACTAATGATAAACATGATAGCCAGGGAAAAATCATAGAAATTTTGTTTGTAACTTTTTTTCCTATGAGGCTTATTTCTTTTATGACATAACATTCTTTCCCAGAGTTTGAGCGAATTTACCGAAAAGGCTTTTATCATTTGTCTTTTGCAGAGTGCTTGATAAATTAATAATTAAAAAAGTTGTAAAGCAGTCTTTACTTAATAGGCAGGCTTACGGCCATCTACGCCTGGAATTGCACACTCGATCAAATATCCAGGTAAAAAATTTGGTAACAAATATTGAGAGATAATAACTAAATGAAAGCCATTTCTTTGTTTCCTATAATTAACACATATTCACAAATTACGTGAATAGTTTCAGCGACTACCTCGCAATTATTATCAAACGTAAATAAACAATGAAAAATAGAACTGTCAATACAAATACTCATACTAAAGTATACTCGACACAGTTGAATAAAACATAGTAAGGAAGCTACAGACAATATAAAAAATGTAAAATGAACTACTACACATAAAATACATATTAATTTTACAGGGTGAGACAAAAGTATGGAAACCTTTGAATAACTTTCAGGAATATATTTTTTTGAAAAATGATAAATACAAAATTTTAGCATTTTCTTGGCTATGTAACGGTGACCATGGCCTTAACGTTGACCATAACCTTGACGGTCATATCGAGGTCAAAAAGGACTTTTCAAACATTGAGGTTCTCAATGTTTTATTCCAGTTTCGGAAAGAGCGGAAAAGTTTGCGTCCTTGGTTATGGCCTTGACCAAGGTCAAACACCCTTTTATTGAAAAATCAATAGATTTTCTCCAAAATCGTATGTATGTATGTGTTTTTTTTTGAGGTCGCTGAATACGAATCTGTGGTCGGATTTATAACATTCAAAATAGCGGATCCAAGATCGCGCACACATTTCAAAGTCAACATGTTTTTTTTTAAATAGAAACCCCATATCTTCCAATACTGGTTGGGAAATAGCGGATAATTTTACTTACGAAAATTACCTTGACGACGACCGACAAGGTCATCCGATTTTGGTAAAAATCTATTGATTTTTCAAATTTGCCTCAGCGATATTGGGTCCGCTATTTTGAATTTTGTAAATGTGACCTCAGATTCACAATCAGCGACCTCAAAAACACCTCAAACCGACTTCAGTGAAAATCCATTGATTTTTCAAATTTGCGTCCGCCATCTTGGATCCGTCATTTTGAGTTTTGTAAATCCGACCGATTTTAGTGGGATTTCTCTATAAAAATACATTTGATTTTGTTATCAAGGTAATGAACGAGGTAATGGCCAAGGTCAGTTTAGAAGTAAATTTTCTCGCTCTTTTCGAAACCGGAATAAAAAATGGGGGTTCTGATTTTAAAAAATTTTGACTTAACTTCCGATATGACCGTCAAGGTCACGGTCAAGGTCACCGTTAGATAGCCAGGAGAAATTATATAACTTTTGTATTAATAGTATTGTAATAAATAATATTGCTGAAGAGTTATTTAAAGGTTTCCATACTCTTGGCTCACCCTGTATACATCAATATAAATAAATTAGACAAACTATGATACAATATTCACAGCTCTTGTAATCATACTCATACTCATCACAGCCCCGTGAACACATTTACATAATTGTTACGTCAGAATGACGTCATGCTGTGTCACGATTTACATAATATAGAAGTCATATTGAGTCATTATTTCACACTTCTTCACGTACGATTCTTACGTAATATATATGACGTAAATATGACATCCATGCTATCGGGAAGCCGCCAATATATAAATGTATATATAAAAGTGAGTTGAAATTTAATTTAGAATTAACTTTACAGCACAAATTGAACATTGAAAAGGTTATCCAGTGAAAGAATATATTTACATTAGAAATGTATTGGATATATATATATATATATATATATATATATATATATATATGTTTTATGTTGTTTCCGGGAATTCATCCGCGTAGTTGATAACTGATCCCTGCCGGGATCGATGGTAAAATGACGACGTTTCGGCAAAGTCACATCTGCCCTCTTCAGGTCGGTTCGCATTATTCTCCTAGCCTTCTGCTTTCGCTTCTAGTTCTCGAATACTAAGATTTTCAGAAGCGCTTGCGCTGTTATATAGTCGCGGCTCGGCGCCTATTGGTTGGCACCGTGAACGGCTGCGTGTGATTGGCCCTGGGCGCTCAGTGGGCACGCCTCCCGCCTGTTGATTTTTTATCTCCGGTTGAGTTGTTATTGGACATGTCCGGGCCGGTACGGTGTTTAATAGAATTTTCCAACAATTCGATAAGTTCTGAATTTTATTGCGTGCGTTTAGACTGTGAGGCCTCATCGCTATTTCAATTGCCTCTCTTACGAGTCTTGATTTCGGGTGTTCTATATTTGCCAGTACTCTGGTGTTCTCAAAGTATATTCCGTGTGACATCAAGGTGGCGTGTTCCGCAATGGATGTTGTTTTTTCCTGCTTTCTTACAGCGTTCTGGTGTTCATCACGACTAGCTTGAATTCTTCTATTAGTTTGCCCCACATAGGTTTTATGACAGTCTGCACATGGAATCTCGTACACTCCCTGTTGTTCTAAAGGGATCCTCGTCTTCGGAGTCCTCAACGCTGTGCTTATTTTTCTGTCTGTATTGAAAATAGTATCGATATTGTGTCTCCGTAGAATTCTTGCGATACTGTCCGTGGTCCCCTTGACATACGGTAAATAAGCCTTGGTTATTGGTGTCTCATGCTCCTCGTCTGTTTGTCTCGGTTTTGACTTTAGGGCTCTATGTATATTTCGGTCTGTAAATCCGTTTTGTCTCAGAGCTGTTTTTAAACTGTCCATTTCCTGTTTGATGTTATCCTGGTCAGCTAATCTTTGTGATCTGGTTACTAAAGTCTTGACGAAGGCTTGTAGTTGGGCTGGGTGGTGATGAGAATTAGCATGAAGGTATCTGTTGGTGTGAGTTGCTTTCCTATATACTGTATGGCCAAGGGTTCCATCTTCATTCCTATTTATGGGAACGTCAAGGAATGGCAGTTGATTGTTGGCTTCAACCTCCATACTAAATTTTATTTTGTGATGGATGCCATTAAGGTAGTCTAAAAAGTATTGAGGTGTTCCCTCCCATGAGGCCAAATCACAAATCGCAACCATAAACTGGGTTTAAGGGCTGTTGTTCTTAGTGCCAACTCCTCAAAGTTCTCCATAAAAAGGTTCGCTCTAACTGGTGAGAGAGGCGATCCCATTGGAGCTCCTTTCACTTGTTTGTATCGTTGGTTCTCGTAAACAAAATAGGTGTTCATCAGACAGTGCCTTGTTAAGTTTACAAGGCGTTGAGGTGGTTTGTATTTTTCTATTATGATATCCAAGGCTTCGTCGATAGGGATGTTGGTGAAAAGGGACACTACGTCAAAACTTACAAGAAGACACTCTGGTAGTAAGACCGTTTTTCTACGAATTTCCATGAAATGTTTTTCTGAGTATTTCGATGAAATGTGTCGAATTTTTCACATATGAGTCTGCCCCCTCTGCAAACGGTTGAAGTAGTTGGGCTAGGTATTTGGCTAGGTGTGGTGTTGGGGATCCAATTGAGCTTACTATTGGCCTCAAAGGTGCACCTTCTTTATGTACTTTTGGCAACCCATAGAATTTTGGACATCTCGATGACTTTTCACGCGGAATGAGTTGCAGTTGGAGATTTTTATCGATCCTACTTGCTTGGATTTTGGCCTTGGTTGTTTTCTCCAGATAAGTTGTTGGGTCAGTAGTAATTTGTTTATATGCTGGATCTTGTAGCAATGTTTGAATTTTGTTTGAATAATCTGCTGTATCTAAACTTACAGTCGCATTTCCTTTATCAGCAGGTAGAAGGACAATGTCCTTGTTGAGGCGAAGTTGTTTCAAGGCCTCATTTTCTTCTCTAGAAAGGTTCATTTTGGGTGGTCTAGACTTTCTTAGAACATGTGACACATCTTATCTAATTATTTCAGCGGTGTTCGCATCTAATTTTGAAACTGCTGTTTCCACGCCACATATTATGCTATCTGTTGGTATGTGAGAGGGAGCAATAGCGTAATTGAATCCCTTAGCCAACACACCAATCGAGGAAGAGTTCAATTGGACCGAAGATAAGTTATAAACGGTTTTATTCGTTTCCAATTGCCGTGAGGTTAGACTGTGACCGTTATTTTCAGAGAAAAATTCGTTTTTGGGCTTCTGTTGGAGCTTCAATTTGTTAAATTTTGCCTGTTGTTGCATTGTTGTCAACTCTGCATTTGTTTCGGCCTTAAATTCGCTAATTTCATCGAATTTATCCCATATTATTGGGTGGAGTGTATTGCTTACCTGTAGGTGGATATCTAGGAGTTAAGTATTAACAACATCCAAATCTCTTCTAACATCACGTATGCCTTCCCTAAGTAGGGCACAACTTGCTTTCCATAAGATATTCTGTGTTTTTCTATTGTTCTTCCAGAACTTTACCGTCATGTTTTTCGGGATAACTCCTTCATCGCGGCATCGTTGTTAAAAATGTAGATCGCACAAAAGTTTGCTTCTTTTCGCGCGTAATTTCTCAAATGTTTTACACAAATGAAAAGTATTCTCCCCGTAGAGATTCACTATATTTGTTTTTAAGTTTTCGCGGGCACTAAATGTTTTAGGTGGTTTCCGGGAATTCATCCGCGTAGTTGATAACTGATCCCTGCCGGGATCGATGGTAAAATGACGACGTTTCGGCAGAGTCACATCTGCCCTCTTCAAGTCGGTTCGCATAATTCTCGTAACCTTCTGCTTTCGCTTCTAGTTACTCGAATACTAAGATTTTCAGAAGCGCTCGCGCTGTTTATGTAACAGCTCGGCGCCTATTGGTTGGCACCGTGAACGGCTGCGTGTGATTGGCCCTGGGCGCTCAGTAGACACGCCTCCCGCCTGCTGATTTTTTATCACCGGTTGAGTTGTTATTGGACGTGTCCGGGCCGCTATGGTGTTTAATAGAATTTTCCAACAATTCGATAAGTTTTGAATTTCATTGTGTGCGTTTAGACTGTCAGGCCTCTTCGCTACTTCAATTGCCTCTCTTACGAGTCTTGATTTCGGGTGTTCTATATTTGCCAGTACTCTGATGTTCTCAAAGTCTATTCCGTGTGACATCGTGGTTGTTTTTTCCTGCTTTCTTGCAGCGTTGTGGTGTTCATCACGTCTAGCTTGAGTTCTTCTATTAGTTTGCCCCACATAAGTTTTATGACACTCTGCACATGGAATCTCGTACACTCCCTGTTGTTTTAAAGGGACCCTCGTCTTCGGACTCCTCAATATCGTATTTATTTTTCTGTCTGTATTGAAAATAGTATCGATATTGTGTCTCCGTAGAATCCTTGCAATACTGTCCGTGGTCCCCTTGACATACGGTAAATAAGCCTTGGTTATTGGTGTCTCATGCTCCTCGTCTATTTGTCTGGGTTTTGACTTTAGGTCTCTTTGTATATTTCGGTCTATAAATCTGTTTTGTCTCAGATCTGTTGTTAAACTGTCCATTTCCTGTTTGATGTTATCCTGGTCAGCTAATCTTTGTGATCTGGTTACTAAAGTCTTGACGACGGCTTGTAGTTGGTCTGGTTGGTGATGAGAATTGGCATGAAGGTATCTGTTGGTGTGACTTGCTTTCCTACATACTCTATGGCCAAGGGTTCCATCTTCCTTCCTATTTATGAGAACTTCAAGGAATGGCAGTTGATTGTTGGCTTCAACCTCCATGGTAAATTTTATTTTGTGATGGATGTCATTAAGGTGGTCTAAAAAAGTATTGAGGTGTTCCCTCCCATGAGGCCAAATCACAAATGTATCATCCACATATCGCAATCATAAACTGGGTTTAAGAGTTGTTGTTCTTAGTGCCAACTCCTCAAAGTTCTCCATAAAAAGGTTCGCTATAACTGGTGAGAGTGGCAATCCCATTGGAGCTCCTTCCACTTGTTTGTATCGTTTGTTCTCGTAAACAAAATAGGTGTTCATCAGACAGTGCCTTCTTAAGTCTACAAGGTGTTGAGGTGGTTTGTATTTTTCTATTATGATATCCAAGGCTTCGTCGATAGGGATGTTGGTGAAAAGGGACACTACTTCAAAACTTACAAGAAGACACTCTGGTTGTAAGACCGTTTTTCTAAGTATTTCGATGAAATGTGTCGAATTTTTCACATATGAGTGAGTATACGAGTATTAGAGTAACTAGAAGCGAAAGCGTGACTCTGCCGAAACGTCGTCATTTTACCATCGATCCCGGCAGGGATCAGTTATCAACTACGCCGATGAATTCCCGGAAAGAACCTAAAACATATATATATATATATATATATATATATATATATATATATAATTAATTTAGTGAATATTTTCTTCATTTTAGGTCGATACAAATAATTAATAATAAGATTGTGTATTTTTCATATGTTTTATTGATGCCATTTTGGCGTTGTTTTTGACCTTTTTCAAATTTATTCTTAAAGTACAGCATTAGTACTTATGAAGTCACAATTTTTTGCTAAACATTTTACATTTTTTTTCTTGACACGATAGAAACTTTTTCTATCAATGTCTCTGAAAGGACAAACAATGTTAGTTTTTAGTGCTGCAGTTTTAGAATAGATTTGAACAAGACCAAAAATATGGCTGAAATGTCATCATTAAAACATATGAAATAAACACAATCTTATCATTTGTAACAACCTAAAATAAATGTATCATATGGTTTTGGTTTTCATCCCTAGTTGACAAATGAATCCTCCTGGTAGCGTCGGTTAAATGATGTTTTGGTCACATATGTCCTCTTCAGTTTGGTTTACATTATCATATTAATCAGCTTATACTTTTTGTCAAGTAACTATAAATGGGTCAGGCAAAAAGATGGACCATGTGAACCATTCCAAAAGAGGGCAATACTGGTACTCAGTCAATAAACAGTTATTTTACAAATAACCCAAAATGATTAGGTATCAACTGTATGGAACCTGGAATGCATAAGACATGTGTCTGTGTACAAGAGAGCAATTTGTAGTTGATGGTTATAAAAAATTAACACAAATTTTGAAAGTCTATAAAATTGTGAATCAGTTTAATTTCAGTTTTATGTTTTATATGACATCATATGTTTTATTTTCTCTTGCCATTAATCTTTCACCACTTCTAATAAAACTTGTAATTGCTTCCTCCATTGGATGTTGGTTACCCAATAACCCTTTTTCTAAAGCACCTATAAAAATATTTGCATGTTAACAATACAGCTAAAATTCAAGTACCTGAAAAAAAACTGTAATGCGTAATCAAATTGTAATATAATGATCACTGTTTTAAGATCTAGCTATAGTTTATATACTGGCTGCTAAAATTTGATTTTTTAATTAAAATGAACTTCAAGTTTTCTTAAGAGGAAACTTTATAATCTTTATTTAGGTATAATAAATATGAAAAGATTAAAATAAATGATTTAATAATTAAGTCTCGATGAAAAGTTTACACCTTTTATGTTTAGTTCATGAACTATTTATCTATTTATTTGTTAGCTTCAACAAATACATATAAATATGTACAAAAGTCAAACCAACATGAACAATAAAATTATAATGCATTATTATGAAATAATTCCATAATTAATATGCAATATATTACAAACTTATTATTCACTACATACTCACAAATTATTAATTTTGGTAAAAATGTTGCCTGCATTGGCTTTTTGCCCTTTCTTCCTAACCAAATGTATTTCTGTAACTTCTAGTCCTGAATTATACTGGGCATTGTTGATAGATTGGGTCCCCAATTTGTGCGAGCTCAACCTGTAAGTTTAAAAAAATTAAAATGATTAGATATACCTAAGATTTAACAATAAACAAAGTCCTGTTATTTTTAAAGATTTTCGTATTTTTGTTCATTAACTCTAGCAATAACTTGGTTTTCAAAACAATACATGTTTTTTCATTACATACCTCTAACTTTAGTAACCTTAAAAAAATGTTTACATAATTGTATAGGATAAAATATTCTTACCTTTGTTGGGAAAGGTCCACAAATCATCGAACGCTAATTCGAATTAGTATTATACAATGAATTCTCAAAATTAAATAACACTTATTGCCACCAAATTCAGTTCACTAAGCGTTCATAACTTTCTTCAAACAACAAGCACCACAATTGAGTTAGGAATCAAAATGGCTAACCAAAAAACAATCGTCACAATCTGAATCGGTAACGATCGATTTTATTCGTATGCATTTAAATTTAAATGATGCTAAAATAATTGTGAAACAATGATGAATAAACAAAAAGATCTACTTTACAATAATATTCAGTAAAGGTATACTTACCTAACAATTAGTTAACTGTCACTTAAGGTTAACCTTTTTAGTGAATTGCTCGAAATTACTTACAATCTGGCAAAGGGATGTAAACTGTCGTTTAGATTTTATAAAATGCGGTATGTTTAAAATCATTCATGTTTGATAACACAGTTAAGGTAACAATTATTATTTAAATTGAAAATACGTTCCTAATTAAATAGAATATGAGTCTCCCAAATTATTTTATTTACCTGTGGTAGAAATATAGAGATTAAATATTTGATTTGAATTTATTTAACATGTAATAGGTGTATGCACTTAAGTTTAGGTAAGAAATATTGAACAGGTACCTCAAGGTCAAAAAAATGTTTTTCCCAAAATTTCCGAAAAAGAATCTTTATGGATGTTCCTGGTACGCACTGATGGAGGTTCATACTTAAATTTCCATATTGAGACGGTAGAGGACATCCTCAGGATGTCTGATTAAGGTGTAGGAGTGGTCTAGGACATTCGGATCTAAATAGGATCAGAAACGGACGTCATGGGGAAGACCTGTGCTGTGTGAGAAGGAACATTAATGGTGTAGAAACTTGCACTTATCGACTCCATACACAGTATAAAAATAAAAGCATGATTTGTTAGATAAACATGACTTTTATTTGATATCAGTTATACGTAAAAGTATGACTTGTAAGTGACACTTGTGTATGATGGCCTCCTTATATCAATTTTACGTAAAGCTCAGACTTATTTCTTACATAAGGTTATGACGGCATTATTATATCACTTTTACCTTACATCATGACGTGTAACTTATGTAACTGTGTGATTTACTTGTTACATAAATAATATATAAATATATGACTTTGAAGTGATGTCACAATATGATGAAAATATTATATATTATTTATGTAACTTTTAAATCATAATCATGATATCATATTAAAGTCAGATTTTGTGTCAGTATGTCATAATGATGTCATACTAGATAACGTCAAATAAAAGTCATCAATAGAGTCACTGTTATGTCATATCTATGTAAAAACTGTATGATTTCTATATGATCTATATATGACGTCATATGAATGTCATGTGTTCACTGTGATGATGTATGTCGTTTCTTACTGCAGTGCTTTCTCCATTTCAGGTGTTTTGACAATTAGAGGTCTGCCTTTTAAAATACGGAGATTAAAATTACCAGTTTCGCTAAGTCGGCAATAATTGAGTATTACAAAAACAACGGCTATCTGCATTGCCGCCATTTTGTACATTCGCTTTATTTAACAAAATTACAAAAAATGGAAAAACAGCCCAAAAATTTAAAGACGACAAATTAAAAAATCATTTATATTTAAAGAAGACTGACAGCTGACTGTTTAGAAACCGTGTTCAATCAATCACTATTTTCAGACATATCTTCTTTTTTATCTGATTTAATGTACAATTCAATTGAAAAATTTAGCGTATTCTTATCTCCCTCTTTTTTCTCCCTCTCTCTTTCTCCTTCTCCAATTTTTATTCTTTGTCGATATTTTCCAAATATATTTTAACTTTTTTATTTGTTTTATTATTTGGACCACTTTCTATAAATGTAACTAATTCACTCTATATTGCATCCACACTGTATATGCTTCTGTGTACTGGTTACCCCTATGTAACTTATTTGTCTATTATTTTCTGAATAACCCTGTAGAACTATAATTCAACTCAACAATATATTACAACGGTCCTGATATCTTTTAAACCACCCTGTATAATTATAAATTCTCTACACACTATTGACTCTTTTCTATTTTTCTATTGTTTAAATTATTCCCGTATACCATATTTTACATCGCTCCATATGTCTAGTATTCCATTTATGCAACTGCTCATGGTCTGCCCAATATAACAAAATTCACCTTTTTGAACCACATTTTATGACTATAATTTTACTCTACCATTTATTTCAACCACCCGGTATATGTAGCTGCTTCTAAAACTTTTTGAACCCATGTCTATAAGTATACCGGGGCCTACGTCCTATAATTCAAACATTCTAACTGCTTATGCTTATATAACAAATTTTTGATACACCGTGAATAACAATAATTTTACCCCACACTTACTTCATACCCCTTGTTTAAGCAACTACTTATGTTCCAATCTATATAACTTTTTTAAACCGCCCTGTATGACTCTAATTATACCGTCTTATAACGCAAATATCCACTCTGTATAACTGTAGTTTTGCTCCACTCTTAGTTCAACCACCTTGTAAATGCAACTACTTATGTGCCACCCAATACAATTTTTTTAGAACCACCCTGTATAACTAATTCAGTTCGAACTTATATTTCAACCATCTTATGTATACAACTGCTTACGTACCACCTAATATTACATGCACGCACGCACTCACCCAGAACCATATACCAAATAGAAGAGTTCGCCGACATAACAAATTTTCATTTCGATAAACTAACGGAATATTTTCTGCCATTTCACGCGACAAAAGGCCCCCTAACTTAAGTTCATATCTAAATCAAACTTACTTCATACGAATTAAAATAAAAACCATTACAAACACCCTGTACGATATACTTTCATGTCATATCTTGACATTTAAATCAGATATTTATTATGAAAATTTGACATTTACCATTATGTTTACAGTTTTTTTGCATATATTTTTCCGATTTTTAGAAAAATGGTAAGTCTTAGGTTATAGAAAAATATACGGAATCAAGCTGGAACATATCTTTATAGAATACATTATATAATATTCAAATTTCTTGAGCGGTTTTAGAGAAAACAGTGAAGATTCATTGAAATTCACAGAAATCTAGTCCTTTATATACTTTTTTGTTCTGATTTTCTGGAAAACCGTTAATCTCATGTGATAGACAATTATATGGGACCTTTCTGTAATGTTCCTTAATATAATGCAGTTTAAATCACCAAAATTGCCAAGCTGTTTTTGAATATTCGCTCGTCATACATAAAAAAATAGTTGCAGATGAAATGATAACCTCCTCCTTTTTGGAAGTCGGCTAAAAACATGTTACTTAATTCTTAATTGAGATTTTGCTCTTTTGTACGTAACCGTGTGTTGTCATATTGGAAACAAACACACAGAACTGTACGATTGTGGAATTTTGTTTCCACTAAAACGCCTAAGTGTTCCATAATAATCAAAACTTGTGTAGGTTTGAAGAGAGAATTTTCTAACTGATGTCTTGTACCCAATTGAAGAAGTATAAAAAAGAATGGAAAACTTTATTTATTCATCCTAATAAAAGATCAACCCTATAAATTATTGTTATCGGGAATGATATACAGTTTCGACCCGTACCATGCAGATAATTGCTTGGATGCTGAAACAATAATGAGTGTGAAAAATAAGTTTCGTGTTTATATATCCGTAATACACCAAACGTTCCTCAGCACTTAAGTAATGTGTAGTATTTAAATTATACAAGAAAAAATAAAATCAATTCTCAAAATGCATTTTTGTTCATGGCAAAGCTAATTCAAAACTATGGTACTAAGCAATCTCTTTTTTTCTCGTTTACGCTCATGACATGGTGAATTCAATACCATAAGTTCAACCAGTAAGAAATTATATTAAAAATTGCAGTTACAATTCGTTTCCTAAACCAATTATAATCATGCAACCTTACTAAGGATAAAGTAGGTATCTATGGGTTCTAGAAAGTTCTCAAATTATAGTGTACAAACTGTAATATCGATCTTTTGTATATATACCTTAGTTTACTAAATAACAGGCACCTAATGTTATGTCAGTTAAACTACTACATTCACACTAATATACACTAAGGACGCGTGGGTTGGAACAAAGTCATTTAAAATTCAGGTGTTGTTTTTTGGAAAAACGCTCGGACACGTCGGTTTTTTTTTAGACTGCGGTTTTTGTGATGATAAACTCATATACATTATATAGGGTGGGCCAGAAATAAATTGCGACAATCAACTTCATTTTTCCAAATGTAAACGTTTGATTTTTATTTTATTTTTGTATTCTGCATTTAATTCTAAGTATTTTTATGTACCGAAAATGACCAGTTCTTTCTAAAGTTAAGAAACCAACGTTAAAAATGAGGTGTTTGTTGGTTTGAACCCATTTATTTAAGTCTGGTTTTTATGATTGTTATTTTATTTCAAATAAGTAGTTGTCAAGTGCAGTTGCAAAGTCTTAAAGTATGGCGCGTTTAACTGAAAAGCAGCGAATAGAAATTTTGACGATGATAGGGTATGGTGACAGAACTCAAACACAAGCTGAAGTTTGCGAATTGTTTAATATGAAGTACCCGGAGCGGCCTATTACGATCGGTAGTTAGTAAAATAGAAAACAAGTTTCTAGAATTTGGCCACGTAAGAGATAATTACAAAACCAAATATCTTCCAGAAGATACACAATTAAATGTTTTGCTCGATTTACAAGAAATTCCTCATAAATCCACTAGACAAATAGCCGCAGAACAGTGAATACGTAAATCTTCTGTTCTAAAATGCTTACATAGAAATAAAGGGCACCCATACAAAGTTCATTTAGTTCAGGAGATTACTGATGATGATTTGGACCGGACAGTAGAATTTTACGAAATAATGATGGATAGATGCAATGCCAACCCGCACTTTTCAAGTAAGATATTTTTTTCCAACATTTTGTTTAAATGGTTCAGTAAACAGGCATGCTGGGCATCAGAAAACCCACATTGGATTATGGAAAGTTATGCACAGTTTTCCAAGAAAGTTAACGTTTTGGCCGGAATTGTGGGTACTTCAATTTTGGGTCCTTGAGTGAACACTTAACTGGGAAAAGTATTTAGACCTATTACAAATTCACATAATACCCTGTTTAACAAAACTTTACCCGAATGGTGAAAACCCCAATATACATACCAATGCACATTCGGTATGGTTCCAACACGATGGAGCGCCCCCGCACTGTTCGCAATAGTCAAGATGAGATTCTCTTGACAATATTTTCCCAAATAGATGGATCGGAAGGAGAGGTAATATCGAATGCCCAGCTAAGACTACAGATCTAAGCCCGTTTGATTTTTAACTTTGGTGTTACATGAAATCGAAACTCTACTTCAGTAAGCCGGCAAATATCGAGGGATTAAAGAATAGGATTCAACGAACCTGCCACAAACGCTAAATGAAGTATTACCAGAATTTGAAAATCGTCTTGGGTATTGTCAGGAAGTTAATGGTCAAGAATTTGAACATTTAATTTAATATGTTACTGTTTTTTTCTTCAATTTTGAAATAAATGTAAGTTTTTAAATAACTGGTAATTTTCGGTATAGGTACATGACAAATACTTAGAATTCAATGCAGAATTCAAAAATAAAATAAAAACAAATGTTTCCATTTGAAAAAATGAAGTGGATTGTCGCAATTTATTTCTGGCCCACCCTGTATAAATGAGTTCGTCATCACAAAAACCGCAATCCAAAAAAAAAACGATGTGTCTGAGTGTTTTTCCAAAAAACCAACACCTGAATTTTAAATGAATTTGTTCAAATCCACGCGCCCTCACTCTATATGTAGCAACCATTAACTGCCATTATTTACTTGTACGTCGCAGCAAGGAGTGCACCTTCTGTGCACTCCTACGGTCCGCCTCGCTGCGACCTACAGTAATAGTAGTTAATCGTTCTTCCTGATTATAAAAGTGTAAGATGACACTTGATATCTTTTGACGGTATTGTTTAAACAACGGAGAACTGTATAGCCTAGAAAAAATGCATTTTTTGCAATTAATTATTTTTTTATATTCTTTACAATATTTCGAATGAAAAAAGTCCTCACACCCATCATCGTATTTACAACCCATTAATTGTTGTGCATTTTTTTAAATTGGAAATCGCCGAAATTCCTTATTTCCTTGAATAAAATAATATACCTTAACAATTGAAATGCTATAATTTTTAATTTTAATCAAAAATTTCAACTATATTAAACAAAATAGCCTAAATAGATTTTAAAAATTTTTTTTAGTTCTATGTTTTTTTAACATTATGACAATATGCTTTCTACGCGCATGCACTTTTGAGAGAGGAGTACCTTTATCCTACTCTTATCTCGATGTATAAGGTGAGTAAGAGAAAGGCAGACGACGCACTTGTTAATTTTTTTTGCGGTTTTCCAGCGGTAGTACGTTAAAAAAACCTATTTACTCTCAATTTTTTTAGTTAAATAGTGAAAGTGCAAAGATATTTTTGAAATCATAGAATTTTATAACCCCAGTACGCTTATTATGTTCATTGTAAGTGGTAGAAAATTTTTCACAGATTACGACAAGTGTACTTGTCCTTTTTTATCTTACTGAAAAATAAAGTTTAGAAGAGACAGTATCTGACAATGATTTTTCCACAGATAATAATAAATGTTAAAAATAAATGTTTCTGTAAACTTCAATGACGGAAAAAGTTATAAAAATCATCGAAAAAATAAATAAAAACCCCATTACATAAAACCATAAATTAATTAATAAATAATAAAAAAAAAATAAAATAATAAAAATTAATAAATTTATATAAGAAACAGTAATGTTATTTTTTTTTAACGTATTACCGCTGAAAAACCGCGAAAAATTTTATTTTACAAGTGCGTCGTCTGCCTCTCGTACTCATCTTATACATCGAGATGCGAGTGAGATAAAGATACTCCACTCTCAAATGTGTATGCGCCTAGGAAGCATATTGTTATAATGTAAAATAATTTGGTCAAGTGCGAGTTGGACTCGCATACTAGGGGTTCCGTACCCCCTTCAAGATTCTAATGTTCCAATTTCAGACAAGCGGGGAATGAGTGCATTTTGTTATATTTAGCCTAATATCTTTTAAAGGAAGCGTTTTAAATTTACAAAAAATCTACACTTTGATTTTCCACACATAGACTATTTATTTTATCTGCTTCAGGATTCGCTTGATTTTTATCAGAATACATATTTATTTAATTTTCTAATGTGACCTCCAAACATTAACATTAGAGTTTTATTTTAGTAATAAACTTTCAGAGAAGCCTTTTATAATCTACTGTCTGAGTTTTGAGGCTCTGTATATTGGAAGATAAAGGGCCAAATAGGTCAAGTTATAAATTATTAAATCTATTATTCAATTTATTTAAAAATACAAATAAAATATGTTTTTCAAAATTTATATAGTGTAGTTTCTAAAGTGGGAATTAAGTCGATGTTAATATCTTTTGAACAAATGATTTAAAAATATGATATATTTGTAATTCACATAATGAGCCTTTTATCTGGTATATTACATGATGCGTTTGAAAATTGAATTTTTATTTTCAATTTAATTGTATAATTTGCCACTAAAATTACTATGGGGTTTTTCTAATATTTTTTCTTATAAATTTCAAGTGAACCCTAGTACCCCTAATTATTTTCAAAATTGTAGGTAGTATGGTTTCGGAAATAAATGGAGAAATTAAAATTTTTTATATCTTTATGTTAATATCTTGTAAACAATTAATTAAAAAAATATATTAAAATTACAACTTTTTATTCCTCATAATGAGCCCTTTTAATTCCATAATTTGGCCCCCAATATTAATATTAGAAATTTCTTCATATTTTTCCTGTAAACAAAGAAAATAAGTCTTATAGTTTGGGGAATAACGGGGGGAATATGTAATTTTTTAAAATATGTTACAATATTCATTAATAAAAAATAAAAAAATATATTTGTATTCGTCATAATGAGCCCTGTGATTTGATATATCACATGATCCGGTAGAAACAATTATAATTTTTATTTTCCATTTAATTCTATAATCCCCCCCCCTTAAATGAATATTAGGGGTTTCTTCTTATTCTTATTTCCAGTAAAAGTTCAGGTGAGGGGCTACACCTCAATTTTTCCCGATCAGAAACATCCTCTCCCTGGTAGGGCGCAAGTCGATCTAAATGGACCACCTTCAAGTTAGCCTTGGGGTTTCGACGGATCCGGTAGGCGACGTCATTAAGCCTCTTGACCACTTCGTATGGACCATCCCAGGCGGGTGTAAGTTTTGGGGATTTACCCTTGCTCCGTTGGGGGTTGTACAGCCAGACTTTTTCCCTCTCCTGGAACCCGACTGAATTGGCCTTGAGGTCGTATCGCGTCTTCTTCCGTGACTGGTGGCCAACATCTGCGTTCGGGATAATTCATGTATTGCCAGCATGTTATGTCGGAGCTGGTCTGCATAATCGTCGATGTCTTGGGAAGGTTCTTCGGGGGAGCCAAATGCTATTATGTACGGCAGAGCGATATGCGAACAGGAATAGGGGAATATGCTCATCCCAATCACGCTGATTATTGCTGACGACCTTGGATAGGTGTTATTCCAAGGTCCTGTTGAATCTTTCCACCATTTCGTCTGACATTTGATTCGAAGTTACGCCCCTGGCCTAAATGTAGTTCCATCGGGACGCCTAACCTGCTAAATAGTTGTTCTACTAGCACCGTCGCTACCGTGGTTGCCTCTTGGTTGGGTATCGCATATGCCTCAGGCCATTTGCTGAAGTAATCCATTGCGACCAGAATGTATTTGTTCCCCCTCTCAGACCGGCGACATCGATGGCGATTCCTTCAAATGGGACGCCCACATTGTACTACTGCATTCTGCCCTTGGTCCGGGTCTTCGGGCCCTTACTGATCGCACAGGTGGCACATTTGCGGCACCTAGCTCTGACGTCTTCGAAGTAATTCACCCAGTAGTACCGCTGGCTAACTTTGTCTAAGGTTTTATTCATACCCAGGTGGCCTCCGGTAATCCCATCATGTACTTCGGTCAGGATGGCTGGTATCTTTCTCTTCGGAACTACTATCTGGAACTTGGTTTCTCGTCCATCAGCGCTTTCCCAGACTCGCTTGAGCATTCCATTGTCTACTCTTAGAGAGTCCCATTAAGCCCATAACAATTTCAGCACGCCTGAGTAACTAGCTACCTCGTCCCATCGTGGCCTGGGTGTCCCTCTCGTTTTGAGTGACAAGATTGTTTCGATGTCTGGATCAGCCATTTGGTCCTGGATGCACTGTTCCGTTGTCCAGTTTTCATTGGCCTGCACTCGGATCTGCCTGATTGAGATACCCTCTCGCTGTTCCGTCTTCAGACAATGTCCGCATTCCGCTCTACAGGGTCTTCTGGATAGGGCATCAGCATTATTGTGCAAACGACCGACACGGTGTTCCACCTTGAAGTCGTATTGCTGTAATTTCTCCATCCATCTGGCCAGTTGTCCTTCTGGTGTCTTCATGTCCAGCAACCATTTGAGTGCGGTATGATCTGTTTGGATTAAGAAATGACGACCATAGAGGTATTTGTGGAAATAGTCTATAGCCCTTATTATTGCAAGAAGTTCTTTTCTGGTGATGCAATAATTTATTTCTGGTTTCGAGAATCCACGGCTGTAATATCTCTCTTCACCATCTTGCACCTGGAATAGGAAGGCCCCCAAACCGGTGTTGCTGGCGTCGGTATCTAAGATGAACTTGCCGGACTGTGTAGGAAAGGCTAGGATTGGGCTGAAACATAGTGCTGCCTTCAGTCGCCTGAATAATGTTTCGCAATCCTGATTCCAACGGAAGGTCTCTTTCTCAGTGGTCTGCCGATGTAAAGGCGCGGCAATGGTGGCAAATCCGTCAACAAATCGCCTGTAGTAGGAACAGAGTCCTAAGAAGCTTCGCAGTTCCCGCTTGCCTCTCGGGACTGGCCAATCACGGATCGCTTCTATCTTGTCCTCGATGGTGCGGATTCCTGACTTGGAAACGACGTGGCCCAAAAACTCTACTTCTTTTTGGAACAAGGAACACTTCTTCGGGTTGATTCTCAGGTTGGCGTTATTAATTCTGGAGAATACTTCGCCCAGGTTCTTCAGGTGGTCGTCGAATGTCTGACCCATGACTAGAATGTTGTCGAGGTATACTAAGCACGTCCTTCATGTTAACCCGCTCAGTACATACTCCATTAGCCTCTCAAGTGTAGCGGGTGCATTACATAACCCAAAGGGCATGACCGTGAACTGAAATAGCCCTTTACTGGTGGAGAAGGCAGTCTTCTCTCTGTCGTTTGCGTGTAGACCAACCTGCCAGTATCCACTTTTTAGGTCTAGTGTGGAGAACCAACGGGAGTCTGCTACTGTGGTCAAAGTGTCATCGATTCGGGGTAGTGGATAGCTGTCTTTCTTCGTGACGTCATTCAGCATTCTGTAATCCACACAAAATCGGGTGGTTCCTTCCTTCTTTTTAGCTAGCACGACGGGAGCAGACCATGGGCTGATGGATGGCTCAATAACTCCATTTTGTAACATGGACTCGACGTTTCCTCGACTGCCTGTTGTTGCCCCAATGGTAGTCGTCTAGGTGGTATTTCTGGTGAGTTGAGCCTTTCCGGTATCTATTCGATGCTGGATGGTGTTGGTGCGACCGGTGGTTCCATCTTGACTGTTCAAAATTTGCCAGTACTCTGTGATAAATTGCTTGGCTTTGTTCTGGTTCTCTGGCGTCAGGTGTGTGATCAGCAAACTGTTGTAGGACTTCTTCACAGGGCCCTGTCTCCTTCACCGACGTCTGGTACTCTTCTTCGCAATTGATGATGATCTCTACTGGCTCTAAACATGCTATCTCTTGACCATTGGCAATTCTGACACGTTTTTGGACAAATTCAGGGGTCTGATTGGTATCTCTCGTCCGGTTTTAACTATAGCCCGTCCAACTAAGTAGTCATGAGCTGAGTGTACGGGCTCCACCATTCCAACGTAGCTCCCAGAATTGCTGTCTAGCTGCCCATGAATAATCTGTTCCGTTCGACCGGGAATTCTAGCTGAAGACTTTGCCACAATTTTTATGGAGATGACTGAACTGTTGATGGGCCGTGTCAATACAAATTCCTCATTTAGGAACCGAAGAACATCATATCTCGGGTCGAACATGAATCCATGCTGGCTAATTAGGTTCATACCCAGTATAAAATTGTCTTCAATATTTGCTACCAGGACCCTATGCCGGATCATGTTGTCCCCTATCTGTAGCACGATATCTGCCTCACCCTGTATTGACATGGACTCGCCGGTGACAGTTCTGAGCGGATGTTATTGGTAACTGGTCGAATTTCTGATGCTCTCAAAACCCTGGACTTGGCAATGGACACAGCTGCGCCGGTATCGATGGTGATGGTAACTGCTCGCCCATTGATGCTGCCTCTGATGAATAGGCTGCTGCTATCTCCGCAAAATCCCCGGATGGATGACGTTTTGGGGGCTGGTGGAGGGTCAGTAAGCATTCGCACCCATATGCTGACTGGCTGACGGTCCCTGGTCGGTGATCGTTCAGGTAGCCTCACTCGACAATCACGTTGAAAGTGCCCTGTACGTCCACAGCGGTAACATGCCTCTGTGGTTCCAGTTCTTTGTGACCGTTCTAATATTTTGTTCAGACCAGCCAGCAACGCTTGAAATGGTGACTCTGACTCTTCCTGGTTAAAAGAAACTGCTCGGACCCTCGGATTTGACCTTTTCATGACAGCCTCTACTTCCAAAGCCCAAAGTAGAGCTTCATTACTCTTCTTGACGCCACTCAGTCTTACATTTCTTTGTACTTCCACATCTCTGATGCCGTTTATGAAACTCTGTGTGGCCAACTGGTCTTTCGTTTCCTCTGACAGGTCTGGGTAGGACAAGTGTACTAACCGTCTAATTTCTGCTTCGAATTCTTGGAGGCTTTTACCGGATTATTGCGTTTTTCCACTCAGTTGGACTTGGTATACCTGGCTCAAGGATTGATTGTCATATCGTTTGTCCAGGATGGCGTTGATCTTGTCGAAATTACCTTGTTCATCGACTGGAATGCTTTGGAGGAGTTCTAGGGCCGGACCTCTTATCGAAATTACCAGAAAAGTAGATTTTTCTTGATTATGCCAGCCACGGCCTCAAATTGCCGTTTATTCATGGGCCAAGATGAACTGCCGTCGGATGTGGGTGGTTTACTAAAGGAAACTTTGGTACTCACGGTTTGCTGATATTTACCTCGCTGTAGGTCCTGTTGCATTTTTTTGATTTCTGTTTCTACCTTGTTTTGGATGGCACTGATTTTATCTTGTACCTCACTTTGTACTGTTTTTTTAATGGAACTGATTTGGTCTTGAACTGTGTTTTGAATTGAACTGATTTCAGATTTTGCTTGGCTTTGGATGGAATCGAGGTCATCTACTTTGGTTTCAAAAGTGTCCACGGTATTTTTTATGGTCTTAATGTCATCATTTATCTCTTTTATATCTAACTCAACTATTAGCATTATTTCATTAACCGTTTCATTAACTTGTCCTACTATTTGCATTAATTGTTCGAATTGCAGTTGTCTTTTCTGTTCAGTTTCGTGTCGATTTAATGCAATTTGATCTTGTTTTTGTTCAAATATTTTAAAATCATTTTCTCGTTATTGTTCAAATTTCGAGAATAATCCTTCCATATATAAATATCCATAAATTATGTTGTTTTTCTTCATTGGCAGGACAAGATTTTGTTGTTTTTCTTCCATGGCAGTGACAAAATTTTGTTGTTTTTCTTCAATGGCAGTGACAAGATTTTCTAATTCTATTTTACGTTTTTCAGCAAAAGGTTTTACTAACCTTTGTTGAATTTCTTCCTGATGTTGTTTTTCCTTCTTGTCACGTTTTTCTAGAATCTGTGCTATTTTTTCGTCCAGTCCCTCCGTAACCTGCTTGACTATTTTTTTGGTAGTTTCGTCCCTCTTTTCCATCCTACGGGTTTCCATAAATCAAATTACGATTTTAACTGCATTTAATCCTTCACTTCTGACATCAAATTGCAATATAGTCTGTGGCTTCAATTTAAAATTATAAAACTAATACCTATTCACTTTTCTACAACTTTATTTACATCAAATTATACAGAACAGCTGATTCACAATAACAATACGGTATACGCTCGTCGTCCTTTCTAACTCACTGCTGCGAGGATGGGCCTCCTTTTAAAATCAGCGTCGAATTCTCTAGTATAATCCAGTGTCAATTTTACAGTTGTCGAGTCATGTCGAGATAAGTTTTTCTCCCGTCCGAACCTTCTAGCTTTTTTTTATATCCCAGCGATAGTTGTCGTACTGAAATGAAACAGGGTCGGCTTTGGTAAATTTCGTAGCAATATCTTTTTAACAATTTTTTTAAAATATGAAAAAAATATATTCATTTGATGTATTACATGATGTGTTTGAAATTTTTTTTATTTTTAAATTTTCATTTAATTCTATAATTTGCCTTCCAAAATTAATATTAATGGTTTCTCCTTTTTTTTGACTGTAAAGTTCGGGCAACGTTCTATATTTCTTATTTTTTCAAAATTTTAAGCTTAGTAGTTTCGGAGATCAGGGGGGGACGGTCGATTTTTTTATTTTTTTCTCCCAGAAATACCCCTAAAATCAAAATTTCTTCTTTTACAATATCTACTCCGGATCGGGTCACCAAACTATACATTGATACCCAACTTCATCCTCTTCCGTCCAGTAGTTTAGGAGAAAATTGCTGTGATCTAACAGATGCAGAAATCCGGAGTGATATTATAAGAGTATCTGTATATTGTATATACGGAACCCTAAAAACAGAACCAAACAAAATATTTGTTAAAAAATTGAAAATTAAAGCATTTCTGTTGTTAAGGTATATTATTTAATAAAAGAAAAAAAGGAATTTCGGCGATTTCGAATTTTAAAAAATTCATAACAATTAATGGGTTGGAGATACCATGATGGGTGTGAGAATATAAAAAAATAATTAATTGCAAAAAATGGATTTTTTCTAGGCTATATAGTTTTTCACTGTTTAAACCATACCGTTAAAAGATATCAAGTGTCATTATACACTTTTATAATCAGGAAGACCTCCCGGACATTAAAAAAAATGAATTAAAACAGTTTTGCAAACCAATGCGCCGCTATGCTCTGGTCTAATTAGATACTTGCATCAGCTTAGCTTGTATTCAAAATTTGGAATATATATGTTATATCACACTTTCAAAATTTCTCTTTTTAAAAAATATTTTATTTATAGTTGCACAATACTTTTAATAAAAATAATAACTTGAAAACAACAATAAAACTTTATGACAATAAAAAGACAAAATTACGTGGTAAACTAAACTAGACAGAACTGTAAGTAATAATGAATGATTATTCAAGGCAAATGTACAATTTATAACCTAAGAACGCTGACTAGGCTGTCGCAGCGCTTGTAGTTCTCACGGATGTTCGTCTGCAGGTAACTGGAGACGACACGTGTATGCTGAGTCAGCTGGGAACTTGTTGCTTGGTGTTTTCATATAAGTCGATGGAATAACTTATATAACAACTCCCATCCATAATAAAAAGTTGATGTTACAGCATCGACTGTTAAGTGAGGTACTGCAAATCAATATCCTCGACAGGACCAAGGAGACTGTGGAGCTTTACCTTGGGCTTGATGGTCGATGGTCCTGGAGGCGGTGCTGGATTGGCAGAAGGGCAACCACATATGCAGTTGTTGTGATTGTGATGATAGTAAACCAGGAGGTGTGTTTCTCCAAGAATGGTTGGTAGATGAGCTCTTCTAATTCCCTGGAGAACTGGCTAAGCTTATGGTTGGCGATATTCAGGTCTCTGGCATCCAGTTCCTGTAGTCTCATGGGTTTCAACTTTGGAAGTTGACCCCTGGTTGGCAGGTTGTCGCAACAGTTGTACGGGATGTTGAATGGGTGAATCTTAAGTGTGATGTTGTCAACGTTGTTAGTGGTCCTTCTGGTGTTACTGATGAAGGCATTGCAACTGGATTGGATGGTGAATAGAGAATTTGTCGATATGGATTGGGTAACGACATCTTCTCCCTTGCACTTGATGTTGATGGGCAACTGTCCGGAAAACGACTTAGCCAAAGGTTCAGGTCAATCTCTTGAATATTATATTCTTCGGCATATAATATTACAGGTTCACAAGTTGGTGGAAGTGCTGCTGGTTGTCGAAGAAGCTGTCCTTCACAAAGGGCTTCTGTGTCTATGGTGTGTGGAATAACTTTGGAACAGATCTTATGTTCTTTAGATAATGGCTTACAATCACTCAGGTCTTCGAAAGATGCGTACAATAGCGAATCGTCACCTCTCGCGATATATTTTAATTTTGTTGGAAGAATATGGTGAAATCCTGTTCGATTATCCAAAACTGGGATAGGATACAAGCGGTACAGTGTATAAGTTTCAGGATTGACTTCCTAATTGCTTCAATATTTTCCGAAAATATTTTGTCCTCGGACTGAAATTTTTGTATTGAGGTGTTAAGGTTCTTAATGACCGAAGTTGTCACGGATAATTGTCGTTTCATTATGTTTTTAATTTGTTGTTGGTCTTTAGTAATTTTATTTATAGAGTCACTAAAGTATTCTCCGTCTGTTGCATCTAAGTTACCGGAAATAGATTTTCAAATTGATCCCAGTCCGTTAATGAGTCCGCGTTTCTTTCTGTTTGTACTGTAAGTCTCAGTGTCAGCGAAAATTTCTGTATATTTGATGTTTACAGATTTAGATATTTGTTTCAGGAGGCTTAAGTGAGTCTGTTCATTTGAAGATTTTAATGTTAGTTTTGTTGTCGTTATTAATTTCTACAAGTCTGTTCAGTATATTGTCGTTGTTAGAAATAGCGTCTAGAAAGGAGTTTAGATCTTTGTAAACAAGCAGTGCCCATTTGTCATTAGAAATTTAAGGTTGCCTTCTTCATGAAAGAAAACTTCCATAGTATTGTTAACAGTCGTAATGGAGGACTGTTGAAGGTTCACGACTGAAAACAGTCCACAGAATCTGAAAAGAAGTGATTTATTCAGAATAAGGTTTTAGTCTGTCAAAGTAAACTTTAGTTATTTGGTTTGTTTGCAAATTTATGACGGTGGCAGAGTTCTTTCGTATTGCGGTAAGTTCGAAGGGGCCGTTGAATTTGTTTTCAGCTTTGTTTTTGATTTGGGACTCTTTTACGCAGACTTTGTCGCCTACTTTGTAATCGGGTTGTTTAGTAGAAACGTGTTGGTCAAATCGCACTTTAGATTTTTCTTTCTGTCTTTCGGTTTTAGCACGGGCGAGTCTGTAATAATAGTCCATTCTGTTATTAAGGTCTCTTACGTATTTCGAAATAAGTTTTTCCTGGTTGTAAAGGGTTTCTGGAGGCCTACAAGAAGTGTGCCCAAATATGAGTTCATAGGGCCTGAAACCGGCGGTTAAATTTTTCCTGTTATTATAACAGATGATGACATAAGGGAAGACGTTAAATGGATGTTCGTCTGGATGTTCCGCTCTATTTGCCGTTATCATTCAATAGAGCCGTTTGACTCGGAATGTTGAACGCTGGAGAATGTCAGTTTTATGTCGTATAGTTGGCATAAATCCCGCATTAAGGTGTTATCGAATTCACGTCCATAGTCATTGTCATTGGATGTGAAGTGGAGTTCCGTAATATTGAAAGAGAATCAGAAGGGTGTTTACGACAGTTGAAGCTGTTTTGCCGTTTATGGGGTAGGCTTGCGTAAATTTCGTGAGTTCGTCCCTAATAGTCAGTGCATGGTTTCTAGATGTCAGTGTTAATACGTTCGAAAGGAGTCTTGGGTGTTTCCGTAATAACAAAAGGTGCACTAAAGTTTTTCCTATAGAACTTTACCTTTTGGCAAGTTTCACAGAATTTGATAAATTGTTCTACAGTTTTAATTAAGCCGGTATTTTTCCCTAATACGTCTGATGGTTTCGTTAATGCCACGATGGAGGTTATTTTTACCACAGTGGTACTGTTGTATTATTATAAGATTTTCGTTTTCGGTAGGAGTTGTAACATTGTTTTGGCAGATTTTGAGTTTCATTTCTTTGTCGGAGAGAATGAAGGATACAATTTCAAGAATGGGAATTTCTAGGTTATTTTCTATGCAGTATGTTTCGTAGTCGTTAAATTGAACTTGGTTGTTATAAATAATTTTGAAAAGATGTGGGACGACAGTTTCAGGGTCATAGGGCAAAAGTACAACTAAGTACTTTCTATGCCTGACAGTTTTACTGGCCATGATGTTGAGAGTGTCATTACTGAAATTAGGTTCTTCTTCGAAAAAGTCATCAATAATTTTGTCGTGTAAGTCTTTTTTTTTGCCAAAACAATGTAACTATGCATTTATGATACTTGTCTAGAAATTGAGAATTGGATATTTCAATTTTAGATTAAACTCAGCGGTAATTTTTTCGTCAAGTTCGTCGTCATTGTCAGGGTTTTCAGGTTGTTCGGAGTCAGTTTCGTTGTTAGCGAAAATTATTATTTTGGAAAGAAAATCAGCACATTGCTTGAAATGGTTAATTTTGAGAGCATCTGTGTCTTGGTTTACCTTGCCGGGCTTGTACTCAATTGTAATTGTATTCCTCTAGCTTAAGGCGCCATCTGGCTAGACGACTGCCAGGATCTTTGATCGAAAAGAGCTAAGTAAGAGGACGGTGGTTACACAGAAGTGTAAACCTTCTCCCAAAAAGATAAGGTCTGTAGTGCTTCACAGCCCAAACTATGGCCAACAATTCTCGTTCGATGGTGGAAAATCGTGTCTCTGCAGCACAGAAGGTACGAGAAGCATATGGAACAGGGAGATCTTTTCCCACAGGGCCTTGAGAAAGAACCGTTCCAATAGAAAAGCACTAACATCAGTAGTGAGCAGGAAGGGTTCTTCAAAATTTGGATATATCAGGATTGGGTCAGATACAAGGGCTTGCTTCAGTTCATTGAAGGAAGACTTCTAATCTGCGTCAAAGATGAATTTGACTTCTTTTTGGAGGAGTTTTTGTCAGAGGTTTAGAGATCTTCGCAAAATTTGGTATGAAGCGTCTGTAATACCCAGCGAGACCAAGAAAAGATTTGATGTCTTTCGGAGTTTGGGGTTGCGGAAAGTTCTGAATACATTCAACCTTTGAAGGGTTTGGTTTTACACCTCCTTGTGTGATAAGATGGCCAAGATAAGCCACTTCTTTACGAAGAAATTCGCACTTATCAGGTTGAATTTTTAGGTTGGATTTCTTCTGTCAACCGGGAAATATGTTCATGGATGGTCGGAGAGTAGACGATGATATCATCCATGTAGACGAGACAACCTTCATTCTGTACCCAGAAGAATATTGTCCATGACCCTCTGAAAAGTAGAAGGTGCATTTTTTAAACCAAATGGCATACGAACGAATTCGTAATGACCATTTTCGACAAAAAAGTCAGTCTTAGGAATATCTTCCTCTTGGATTTCCAACTGGTGGAACCCGGACGCGAGATCCAGTGTCGAAAAATATTGACACTTTCCAAGTTGGTGGAGAAGACCGGAGATATTTGGCAGAGGATATTTATCGTCTACAGTCAATTCATTTAATTCCCTGTAATCGATAACAACTCGCCACTTTTGTTTACCTGAAGCGTCGAGCTTCTTGGGGACGACCCATACAGGGGAGGACCAAGGAGATGAGGAGTGCCTGATGATATCTTGTTCAAGCATTTTTCCAATTTGAGTTTTCACTTCCTCTTTATGAACTTGATCTATATGATTTAGTAAAAACAGGCTTAGCGTTATTTGTATCAATTGAATGTTTAACCTCGTTAGTGAAAGTCAAGATAGAAAATGTCTTGAAATTACAAACAAAGGTTAGTGATTTGTTCACGTTCTTCGTCGTTGAGATGTTCAGTTCTAATTTGCTGTCTAATAGTTGAGTTTCTGTCTGTGTATTGAGAATCATGATAGTCATTAGTGTTTAAATTCAGAAGCGGGTGAGTTTTGTAAAGTGGTTCCAGTTTTAAATCGGAAAAGTTTACTGTTTTAGGCATCGCGTTAGCATTGATGATATAAGTTAGAAATTCACCTTTTGAGTCAATGTGTACGAGTGCATTTGGAAGTCGTACTCTGTCAATTTCTAGAGTTGGTAAGATGGCGTCGATGTTAGAAAGATCTCATTTAAGTTAAAAGATCTTTTCTGAGCGTGCCTCAATGGTTATTTTGTTTTGTGTAGGTGTTTGTGAAGTAATATTTGGCTTAGCATTGGGTGTGTCGGGTACATCAGTCAAGGCTTGATCGTTATGGGGAACTTTGTGTAAAGGGATGGTTTTAAAACTTGTTATTAACTGTTTAGATTTTAAGTCAACTATGCATTCATAGTGTTCAAGAAAATCTAATCATAGTATGCCGTCAAACTCAATGTCCCAATTGTATATGAAAACTTTAAGTGGGTTATGTGGAGCGAATGGAATTAAAGTAGATTGTGAGATGGGATTTTTATGTGGGTAATACCTTGAATAGTTACCCTTTCTGGAAATCTTTGGGTGAAATTTTTGTTTTCCTTGAAGATTGAGATACCAGCTCCGGTAACAATAAGAAGCTTGAATTTAGAAGAAGCGTCAAGAATGTAGTAAAGGTTTTTAGAATTAACAGTAAGAAGGGGGCTTAGAGAAATAGTTGCTCCGGGAATTTTAAGTCTGGGTTCAGATCGTCCAGATTCAGGTTTTGAATCTGGGTTTCGACTTCACACAAAGTTGTTGTCGAATCGGGAGGTTGGTCTAGGCTCGGAAGCGCTAGAAAATCCTGATAATCGTGACAATCAAAAGGCTCGACAGGGGTATTGTCAAAAGTTTCTTCGAAGCCAGAATAATTTTGATTATCATCCTCGTAGTCGTAAGTGTTGTTATTATCGGTATAATAGTCCGAATATTCAGTGTAATCAACATTTTGGTGGTGATTAAAATGATGAGTCCTTTCAGGACGATTATTGGGATTGTTCTGTATGACAGAAGGGCGAGAATAATTTGGGTTCATTTGAGACCTAAAAGGGGGTCTCTGAAAGTTTTGTGGACGAAACTGTTGTCCTTGTTCAACCGGGGGATTATCTGGGGCGAAGTTTGGCCTTGTTTGTTGGTTAGGCCCAACAGGATTTGACCTATGGTTTTGGTTGAATTGTTTAGAACCATTTTAATTTTTCAATCGGTAATTTGCGGCTATGTGGCCTAATCGACCACAGTGAAGAGACTTAGGAGGTTGGTTCGGCTCTCGTGCTTGGAAGTTGGGTTTGAGAGGAACAAATTTGTTCGTTTTCTGATCCTCGAAATAAGAGAGCTCTCTTCTAATCTGGGAATGTGCCTCTAGAAGATCTTTCGGATTACTTGCACGAATTACTTGTCCTAAACGGGGTTCTAATCCCGTAAGAAGGGTACTTAAGACCATTGTGTCCACTAGAGTGGTCTTGGTGTCTTTTTGTTCTGGACTCAGCCCAGCCGTTTTATGAATGCAGGAGTGCATTTTCGCATTCAATACTTGGAGAGGATTGTAGAACGTTAATGAGGACTCGTTCGACAGTTGTTTTATACGTTGTAAGTCGTGGATAAGGGAAGAGAGATCACGAGAATCTCCAAAGTGTAGGGTCAAGAAAGAGTTGTTTGATTTCAAGGTACGATCCGGGATTCCTTGAATTTATCAACTGCGCCGCTTTCCCTTTGAGTTTATTTTTGATAAGGATCACTAACAAATATTTTTGATCCATCGTGGACATATTATATGCGCAATTACACGCATCTATTAAGGTTCCCTATGAAATTTGGTCGCCTTCAAATTCAGGTATTACGGAAAATATTTCCGTTAACCGATATCTCTCGGTTTTGGTGTTAACCGGTGTTGGAGAAGCTTGTGCCATTTTTGTATTAATCGATATAAATGAATTGGAGTATAAAGTTTACAGAATAAAATGTTAAAGAGTACAGATAATTAATAAACTGTGGAATACGTTAATGGGTTTTAAACAATTGTTTGAACGATAGATCAGTATGGTATAAAATGTAAAACAATAAAAAAATTGCTCAAATAAATCAGTTAATCAAATAGGTAAATAAATCAAATGTAAATCAAATATATCAAATGTCAATATATCAAATAAATCAAGTAATGAAATAGATCAATATTTCATTCAAATCAAATATATAAAAATGCAATAATAAAATAGTTCTGTTTCAATCAAATAAAATCAAATTATTCAAAATCAATGTATTAATAAATCAAATCAAATATTTACTTAAAACGAATGACGATTCACCATTACTTACATCAACAGGAACATTGAAAGCGCCGTGTTCTACGTTTGATTGCAGTGAGGACTTCTTCCAGGTTCGTTGTTCCGTTGAGGGATAGGAATCCGCCGCTACCAGTTAGAGTACTTGTGTTCTAGTAACGTTAGACGGATCCTACTGACTGCGCCAATTTGTTATATCCCACTTTCAAAATTTCTCTTTTTAAAAAAGATTTTATTTATAGTTGCACAATACTTTTAATAAAAATAACAATAAAATTTTCTAACAATAAAAATACAACATTACTTGCTAAACTAAACTAGACAGAACTGTAAGTAATAATGAATTCAAGGCAAATTACAATTTATAACCTAAGAACGCTGACTAGGCTGTCGCAGCGCTTGCAGTTCTCACGGATGTTCATCTGCAGGTAACTGGAGACGACACGTGTATGCTGAGTCAGCTGGCAACTTGTTGCTTGGTGTTTTTATATCGATGGAATAACTTATAAATTTAAGAGCCTGTCTGACCTCTAGGTCTATCAGATGATATTTCTGAAAGATTGCTTTATATATGAGATGAGGGGGACTTATTGTAACGGTTTTACATTAGAGGGGAAAGAATTTTTGTAATTTAAAATTTTTCATATATAAATATATTTATATATAGTAGTAGATATACAAGATACGTAAGGACCTCATTTGCTGAGCATTTCAGGTGTTGTGCTGACCTCCATCGGTGTTGCCTGATTTATGAATTTGCTTCACTTTCTACATACGCAAGTAACGACCTTACATGTGATATGTAAATATTAAAGATTCAAACATAATATTTAAATTTGCAGAAATAAGAAGATTTTTAACTGCGGTATTTTATTGCAATGATTTACCTACTACTCATATAAATCTATTTATTATTTAGGATATACACTGTAGAAATATTATTATTTTATGTAATTCATAATTTATTAATTTTTTTGCGACCAATGCGGCCTATTAAATATATATGATAATCAACTAATTATTTTTTTTTAATTAAGTGTGGCAATTAAGATTTTATCATAGGAACAATTCTTGGAAAATTTGTTATATCAATCAGTCTTTGTATTCCTTGACTAGAATGATAAAAACCTGAATGTTTAAAAAGGGGCAATTTAATTCCGTTATGTTATTATAGAGTGAGGACGCGTGGGTTGGAACAAATTCATTTAAAATTCAGGTGTTGTTTTTATGGAAAACGCTCGGTCACTTCAGTTTTTTTGGACTGCGGTTTTTGTGATGATAAACTCATTTATACAGGGTGGGCCAGAAATAAATTACGACCATCAACTTCATATTTTCAAAGGGAAACATTTGTTTTTATTTTATTTTTGAATTCTGCATTGAATTCTATTTTTCATGTTCAATGCTCTATACCGAAAATTAGCAGTTATTAAAAAAATATTTATTTCTAAAGTTAAAAAAAAACAATGGTAAAAATAAGGTGTTTGTTGGTTTGAACCTATATATTTACATCTGGTTTTTATAATTGTTGGTAGTATTTTAGTTGCATGAATGAAACCCTTGTTTTATGATGGAGTTTATAACAAATGTTTACTTCCATAATCTGTACTATAATTTTACTTCAAATTAGTAGTTGTCAAGTGCAATTGTAAAGTTTCAAAGTATGGCGCGTTTAACTGAAAAGCAGAGAATAGAAATTTTGAAGATGGTAGGAGAACACAAGTTGAAGTTTGGGAATTCTCCAATATGAAGTACCCGGCGCGGCCTATTACACGATCGGTAGTAGGTAAAATAGAAAAAATATTTCTAGAATTTTGTAGTAAGAGACAATTACAAAACCAACCATTTTCCAGAATATACACAATTAAATGTTTTGCTCGATTTACAAGAAAATCCTCACAAATCCAGTAGACAAATAGACGCAGAACAATCAATAAGTAAATCTTGTTTTCTAAAATGCTTGCATAGAAATAACTGGCACTTATACAAAATTCATTTAGTTTAGAACGTATTGAAGGTGATCTGGACCGGAGAGTAGAATTTTGCTAAATAATGATGGATAAATGCAATGCCAATACGCACTTTTCAAGTAAGATAGTTTTTTTGGCGAGGCAAAATTTTGTTTAAATGCTTCAATAAACTGACAAAATTTTCGATATTGGGCATCAGAAAACCCACATTGGATTATGGAAATTCATACACATTTGTTCAAGAAAGTTAACGTATGGGTCGGAATTTTGGGTACTTCAACTGTGGGTCCGTTTTTTATTGAAGGAACACTCAACTCGGAAACGTATTTAGACCTATTACAAAATGGCATAATACGCTGTTTAACAGAACTTTACCAGAATGGTGAAAACCCCAATATACTGGCAGATTCGGTATGGTTTCAACAGGATGGAGCGCCCCCGCACTATTCGCGAACAGTGCGAGATTATCTTGGCAATATTTTCCCAAGTAGATCGATCGCAAGGAGAGGTAATACCGTATGGCCAGCTAGGTCTCCAGATCTAAGCCCGTTATATTTTTATCTTTTAGGTTACGTGAAATCGAAAATCTACTCAATAAGCCGGAAAATATGAAGGAATTAAAGAATACAATTAGAGCCGAAATACAAAGAGTCCTGCCACAAACGCTAAATGAAGTTAATGGTTAACAATTCGAACATTTAATTTGATATGTTGATGTTTTTTTTCTTCAATTTTGAAAGAAATGTAATTTTCTTAATAACTGTTAATTTTCGGTATAGGACATTGTACATGAAAACTATTTAGAATTCAATGCAGAATTTAAAAATAAAATAAAAAACAAATGTTTCCATTTGAAAAAATGAAGCTGATGGTCGTATTTAATCACAAAAACGTCAGGCCAAAAAAAAAACGACGTCCGAGGGTTTTTCCAAAAAACCAACACCTGAATTTTAAATGAATTTGTTCTAACCCACCCGTCCCCACTGTATATTTGGTGAATAAATTAATACTATAAATATAATTATGAAGAAGGGGTAGATTACAATTATCCGATAATGCATTTTGTGATACTTTCTAGCCTTACAATTTTTCGGCAATCTTGTTCTATATGAGATCGCATACGCAGCAATTTATATTGCGTAATAATTACTATTTTTTTTCAAGTTCTGGGAGTCGCTGGTTTGCAATTTTGGATTATAAATTTGTAGTCTGTCAATTAAAATCAGAATTATTTTGCAATTAGCCATATTATTTCTCATTTGTTGCTATTGACAATATGGTTTAACTTCATTTCATACAATGAACTTGAATTGTTTATAATGCGATTATGCAAAACTCAATAATCTGACAGAGTCCACAAGTACCATGTTTAAAAACAGCTCGTAAACCATTATTTTCTGAGTAATCTGTGCTTCAGATTGAAAACTGCCTAAGTTATGGATTTTTCAAATATCATTAATGTTAGTGGTTATTCCAGGTTTTCCTGTGGGTAATGCTCCGATCATGCTTTACAAAAATTAATTTTATAACGTTTTCCACTTTATTAACAAATATTCTTTTGGAAGCATTGCTATATAGTCAATAATTTACAAATTATTAAGGAAAAAAAGTTTAATATTGTTTTGCTTTATTGTCGAAAAATGCAAAATGAAATGTATTGGTTGGTAGCTGATTCATTTATTATATTATTCAACAAACAATCAATTTAAAAATAGAAAGGATTCCGGCTTTCTAGTTCGAGAGTATCTGTTTGTTTAAACCGAGAACGCAAAACTCAAATTCAAAATATGAAGAGGGAAGCTGAAATAAAATTTATTAAATACAGATAATTTAATGAATGAGGCAGGTTTAGATAAAAATCAAAAGCGCATTATATCAATAAATTCAGAGAAATAAAAACGAAACAAATTTAATTTCATTTAAAATGCTGAAATATTTTTGAGATATATAAAGAAAGAAGAGTATAAAGAAATGTCGAAACACACATAAAATATTTGAATGATGTTATGGCAGTTACACACAGTAACTAAACTCCGTTCATTTTACAATTATTAGAAAAATACGGGCCGAATTTTAGAATTTTATATAATTGATGGTCTGTAAAATCTACTTATAATTAAATGTGTAGAAATAAAAACAGTTTACACAACAATTCTAAATAGTGGTCAGACTGTAAATGACATAGAATTTATTTTGTGGTTGTAAACAAATTGGTTCAAAGGCAGTAAGGGTACTCACCTCCAAAACTACCCCCTAAAGTTCACATATTATTTAGCATCACATTCCTCATTATATTTTATTTAGTATTTCCGTTTGTTGTACATTGATAGTCATATCCATCTATTTAAATTAATTTTATGCGCAACCAACAAAGTAATCTATCTAAATAGGTAATGAGCGACGGGAAGTATATTTCGTACAAGCTTTTGCTTCCATCGTTCAGTCCTAATCTTTTTAAAATTAAAAAATATATCTAAATCTGTGTTTTATTTAGTGGTGTCCCAGTTAGAGAGGAAAAAAAGGCCATCTATCAAACTGTTCGCCACTGGTTGAATTAATTTAAATTGCTTCTTTACAACAATTGCCTTTCAAAGTTTATTAAAAATGTAATGTGATGAAGTTTTCGCCAATATTTTGAGTTTTAAAGATTAACCCTCTAAATCTGAAATATGAATGGTGTAAGGATTTATTAAACAAACTCAAGGCTGTAGCTAGAAAAATATTTTGGGGAGGGTTGATTACTTTAGTCATTTATTTTTAATATTGTGGACTGATTTGAACCGCGAAAGTTAGTTTTCTATTCAGTATACTTCCAGTATATAAGGGATATATAGAATAAAATAATATATTTTCATGAAGAAACTTGTTAATTCGTTAAAATTGAATCTTCAATTCCCAAATTTCGTTTTGAACCTCGAACCCCCCCCCTGGCTACGGCCTTGTAAACCATATTTACTTTTGTATTTCCTATTGATCATACCAATTTAACTTTTTTGGGATTGTTGGGATGTTGTATTTATATAGCCTGTTATCGCTAGTATTATTTTTTCATGAGTTGGCTTTGCCATTATCAGTGCTATCAATTCAAAACTAGCCACCCAAAATAACTTTTAAAACATCATTAAAAGAAAAAGACAAAATTTTTTTTTATATATAGGAGGGACACATTTTACACGTATCGGCCACCCTACAGTTTCAACCCTTAAGCGGGGGTGAATATAATTCTTTTAAGGTTAAATACAAAGGGTATCATGTGATACCTTTTTTTAAAGATCTCACAACAAGGTAACAACAATTACAGCGAGAAACTAGTACAATTTGGAACTGAAAATCAAAAAAGTTTTATTAATGCTATGAAAGAACTAATAACTGTACTAGGGACGTAATGAGATTAACAGATAAAAAATCCGAAAAACAGAAGGATACCCATATAAAGCCGCTGACACTCTAGAAATACAGATGACTTCCAAAGGAAGACCAGAAGTTCTCATGGAAGAAATGGAGTAAGCGGTCAAAAACATAAAGAATGACAAGACAATAGGGAACGTCGGAATATCGCCCAAATATTTTTGCAATATATAGAAACTAGACACATACCACACAATAAAGGCAGAAAGAAACCATTTTCAGTTAGAGCACGATACGTTTTCTATCAGTAGTCTATAAAGTGGTTACTGAAAGTAACAAATACCAACTCAGTAGATTATCAAATACTACTCGCCTTGATTTTGATAGACTTCGAGAAAGTGGCCCACACTAGATTATCGAAGGCGAGCAGAATGTCGATAGACCATGTACATAAACATTGATTAATATGCAGGGCTTTCATTTCAAAACTAGCCACCCAAATTATTTTTTTAAAATATCCTTAAAAGAAAGAGACAAAAAACACATTAATTTATATTTACGGGGGCACACATTTTACAGGTATCGGTCACCTTGCGGTTTCAGCCCCTAAGCGGGGATGAATATCACTTCTAAAAGTTTAAATACAAAGGGGTATCATGTGATATTTTGTTTTAAAGTTCTCTTTTTGACAATCTTTTGATCCATCATTTGTTACAATAAGATTATTTTGACAGAGTAATATCATATTAAACTTTCAATTTAAAATAATTATTATTTTCTATGTATTTATTATTAATATTGTATTAGCGTTAGAATTACCTTGTACTTAAAAATGTTCAAAATGTCAAGGAGCGTTAGGTCGGGAGATGTCTCATTAAGCCAATTTCGTACAGGCAAGGCTTATAATCTTGTGGGTGGGTATTATTCTAGTACCTACAATAGTTTAGTGGCAAATCCATTTAAAAAATCCTGCTTCGTCAGAAAAATAAATATTAAAAAAATAGAGTCTGCATTTGCCCTTTGAATCATTATTTCGCAGAACCTTCTGTCATAATCATCCTCAGCCAGCTGTTGAAAAGCTGTATTTTGTAGGGAACGGATTAATTTAGGCATGACGTTTTATGCACAGAGCCGACCGAAATATTTGTTAAACAGTTAACCTTGAGAAATTTATGAATTAAATCCAACACATACCTACTAATGCCAAACATTCTTATCGGGATGTCTCTGATGAAAAACATGAGCAGTTCTGCGTGCACCGCGTTTTTCTTTCCCATAAATATATATTATTTCAATTTTTCCTTGTAAAGAATAAAACATGGTCGAAATTTAATGCTTAGTTTTTAACGCAACCACTACCTACTAATAATAAATTAAAAATATTATTTTTTAAGATTTTTAGGTCAATACTCTGTAAAAAATAATCTGATTTAAAAAAATAATGTTTCAAAAGATTGACAAAAAGAGGTTTCAGATGATACCCATGTATATTTAAACTTTTAGAAGTGATATTCACCCCCGGTTAAGGGCAGTGATGCAGGATGACTGATACGTACAAAATGTGTCCCCCGTAACATGTTTTATTGCCATTATTTTTTCTGACATGAAATAAAAATTTAAAACACAAGTAACATAAAACTTCTTCGTTTTGTAGACCATCTTCCCTATGATAAAAACAAACAATTTAAATAATAAGGTTAATAACTTGTACTTATTATGAAAGGGTTCTCATTTATAAACTACTAATTGTTAGCTGTTAAAAGTCAAATTAAAAATATAAGTCAAATAACACAAAATGATAAGTAAACAAAAATAAGGAACAAGATGTATTGAGCAGTAAAGCAATTGGAGTCAGTAGTCAGTCATCGAAGGGCGTTTGTCCTCCCCTGTATTCCTCCCCCCTTAAGGCATCTGTATTATACTTTGCCCAACCAGTGGCAAATCCAAGGAGGGCTCAACTCCCCCCTCCCAAGCATCTGAGTTTTTTTAGCGTTTATTTTGCTAACACCTTGGGAGGTTGGGAGGTTTGGTCCCGCTTACCAAACCTCCCAACCCCTCCATTATCACAGCAGTATTCATCATGCCCAGGCAGTTTGATAAATAATGAAGTTTAGATAATATCACTTGGCCTGACGTAGCTTTCCATTATTCATAATGCCCGAGCATTACAAATAATGCCCTCATTAATCACTCCTATCTTCGCGCACGCTAGGCGAGTCAGTTTATTTGACATATTTATCTTGAACATTTTTTAATATGGTAATATTCACATCCCATAAATTTTTAGATTTTTTTCAAATCCACTTTAACATTATCATTCATGGGTGAAAATTATATGGCAACAAATTCTTCTAAAAATACATTATTTTCGGATTTAATATGATGAGCTAGTTTTCGTTTCAGGTTTTTTTGACGTTTTATTGCTATTTTTAACGTTTTTGATGTTTTATACATTTTTACATTTATGACATTTTTGATATTTTTGAGGTTTATGACATTTTTGACGTTACATTTATTTCTGGTAATTTCTGGTATTTTTGTATTTTTTCACATTTTTGTATTTTCACTTATATCTTTATTTTTGGCGTTTTTTAGATTTTTCTCGTTTTATATTTTTGACACAATAACTTTGATAATTTTGTCAAATTTTATATTATTGTGATGTTTTGGTGTATTTAATATTCTTAACGTTTGAAGGTTTATACATTTTTTTTCATTTTTTGAAATTTATTGTTAATTTATAGGTCTTAATTATCATTTGACAATTTCAACATTTTCTAATTTTTAAGATATTGCCTGCACTAAATCTGATAGTGACCCCACCCCCTCACAACTGGCAAACATTTAAGAACAGATTCAATCTATCATCTCTCATGTAATGAATAAATACTCCACATTCCATTTATCGGCTACGTGATGATCGCTAAGTGATTAATTCATTTCTAGTCATTTCAGGAGAAGTGCATATATACCAACTTTCGCTCCTGCATCTTTTTTGTTGCTTAAAAATTGCTGACACCCATCGTCTTCCTGCAATTACAGAGTTTTCGTATAATGACACATCAAATTTAAGGAACTAATATTATAGTTCTCGTATCTGTACTATTTTCGGTTCCCAAAATAGTCATATTTTCTTGAAACATTCACCGCTTGCCCCCTATCGTATACCTGAATGTTCACAATTTGATAAAACTCTGTTGATTTTAGAAAAGTATGTATATCAAGATTCACACCAGTATTACTTTCTATTTCGGATATATTAAATTCTTTCTAAAACAATAGTAACCCCCTTTTTATCTATTTTGACAAAATGGCGACTCACGTATTAATTCATTTAAAAAAGGCCTCAACCTCTTAATTCATTACTTCAGTTTCCGGAAAAAAAAACATTTCCCCTCCTGACCCCCATGAGTTAATTAAATTTTTGCAGAATGACGAAACTCATTATTATTTGTTTGGAGAGAGAAGTATATACACCAATTTTCACGTCTTGTTTCTCTGGATAGGGACAATGTAATCAGCTGGCGACATGAAATATACTTTACAACCTACTCTCATACATATCAAGTATACAAAAAAAATCATAAAAATAGGTCGAGCCCTTTCGGGGGAGTTCGACCACAAACATCGTGACATGAGATTTTGTGTAAGTTTTATTTTTATTTATATTTAAAAATTTATTAAATAATGTTTAAAATTTTCGGGCCTTAACTGTTGATGACTCTTTGTTTCGTTCCTCAGGACTTGGGTTCGGGGTTAATGTATCTATTTAATTCAACTATTGATTCACTTATAACACATATGTGTTATTTTATCAACAACATTTATTGAAACCTAATTTTCTCAGACTATTAATAGGTTATTATTTAATCATTCCCACTGTACTGAAATCATAACTATAATTTATTGTGACATTAGACTTTTTTTAAATTATATTTACCAATCAATTTTTTTTCTGAATATGGACATAAAATATATTTTACAATCTATTGTCGTTCCTATCAAATATATATAAAAAATCATGAAAATCTGTGGGGCCGTTTCGGAGACGTTCGATCGCAAACACCTTATCACGATATTTTTACATATTAGATATGCCTTTACTTTAAATAATGCTACTATATAAACCGCGATTGCTCTAAAACGCATATTCTGACATTCATAAAGTCATAATAAATATTTGTTCAAATCGGATTTTGAAAACTCACGTACAGTAGAAATATAGTTTACATCGGTTTTTTGAAAAGTATTATTTTCAGTTTTCATGCCATATTTATTTTCTATTTGAAATCTGAAAAAAATAATGATCATTGTTAGGTTTTCTATTAAAGATGAAGTAGTCACGTAATTTTGATAAACATTTACGACTATAATTCAATATTTAAAGTGATGTTTATTACGAAATAAATAATAGTGTCTTTCAAGCTCATTTAACCACGGTGAATAAACAGCGAGAGGATGTTTGTGACCACAATGTACCCTCCTTTGATTTCGCCCTTAGGTATATTCAGTCAGCCCCAATTATATATATATAAATTCCTAACAACTAAAATTAACCCATCTACAATCTTAAATCCCACCCAAAATCGAAAAAGTTGAATATTTTCATAAAATAGTATAACCCATGAAATCGCAATTTGCAATAAAGACCAAAAAAAAGATCATTGAGTTCTCTAAAATACAAATTACTATTATGAAAATCTGTAAAATTAAATTAAAAAACATATGGCTTATCTTTATCCACAGCGAATTTCAATATGGGATGTAACAGAGATGCTGAAGACCTGATAACAAGTTACCGTTCAAATTCACAGCGTTGCTAAAATTTGGAGGTTACAACGAAGAACGTACAACCCGGAGGTCAGCACTCACTTGTTGTATCACTCTTAGGCAACACTAGCTCCAGTGGTGCACCCTTGAACTAAATGGACGACTCGAGGATACTTTAGATGCGTTTCAGCCTCCACTAAAGTTTTGCTGATTTTACATTCTGTTACCATACAATCCATAAATATTCTCAAATAAAGGCAAATCGTTGTGACCTCCAAAATCGGAGGTAGTAGCGTCATATATGAGGTGACAACGTATATAGTATACCTGCTTCTCAGGCCAAAACGATACCTTTATACATACATATATATATATATATATATATATATATATATATATACTTTTCTAGAACTTTATTTACATTAAAACAGCTGATTCACAATACATTCTCATATACGCTAGTCGACGCGGTATCACTGCTTGGCGATGGTGGCGTGCTTTTTTTATAACCCCAGCATAGAAAA
Organism: Octodonta nipae; assembly: GCA_034190945.1. Lineage (NCBI taxonomy): Eukaryota > Metazoa > Arthropoda > Insecta > Coleoptera > Chrysomelidae > Octodonta > Octodonta nipae. The sequence continues at coordinate 72,389,526 of CM067221.1, forward strand.
TTCTCGTCAAATTCTTCATCACTCCCTCCGCTGCCGAGTCTTTTCGAGAACCGTTTTTTTTATCTTAGAGCGTTTGTTGTCGTACTGAAATGAAACAGGGTCGGCTTTGGGTAAATTTCGTAACACTGCCCCCCCTTTAATTCTGATCGACCCGATCAGAAACATCCCCTCCATGGTAGGGAGCGAGTCGATCTAAATGAACCACCTTCAATTTAGCCTTGGGGTTTCGACGGATCCGGTAGACGACGTCATTAAGCCTCTTGACCACCTCGTATGGACCATCCCAGGCGGGTGTTAGCTTTGGGGATTTGCCCTTGCTCCGTTCGGGGTTGTACAACCAGACTTTGTCCCTCTCCTGGAACCCGACTGAATTGGCCTTGAGGTCGTATCGCGTCTTCATCCGGTCACTGGTGGCCAACATCTGCGTTCGGGCTAATTCGTGTATTGCCAGCATGTTATGTCGGAGCTGGTCGGCATAATCGTCGATGTCTCGGGGGAGCCAAATGCCAAGTCGCATGGTAATCGCAGCTCCTTTCCGAATAGGTCCCTGGCTGGGGTCAGGCCTGTACTATTATGTACAGCAGAGCGATATGACAACAGGAATAGGGGAATATGCTCATCCCAATCACGCTGGTTATTGCTGACGACCTTGGATAGGTGTTGTTCCAAGGTCCTGTTGAATCTTTCCACCATTCCGTCTGACTGTGGGTGTAATGGTGTTGTTCTCGTTTTCCTGATCCCCAACATCGTGCAGACCTTCTGGAATACATTCGATTCGAAATTACGCCCCTGGTCTGAATGTAATTCCATCGGGACGCCAAACCTGCTGAAGAGTTGTTCTACTAGCACCGTCGCTACCTTGGTTGCCTCTTGGTTGGGTATCGCATATGCCTCAGGCCATTTGCTGAAGTAATCCATTGCGACCAGAATATATTTGTTCCCCCTCTCAGACTCGGGAAACGGACCGGCGACATCGATGGCAATTCTCTCAAATGGGACGCCCACATTGTACTGCTGCATTCTGCCCTTGGTCCGGGTCTTCGGGCCCTTACTGGTTGCACAAGTGGCACATTTGCGGCACCAAGCTCTGACATCTTCGAAGTAGTTCACCCAGTAGTACCGCTGGCGAACTTTGTCTAGGGTTTTATTCATGCCCAGGTGGCCTCCGGTAATTCCATCATGTACTTCGGTCAGGATGGCTGGTAACTTTCTTTTCGGAACTACCAGTTGAGACTTGGTTTCTCGTCCATCAGCGCTTTCCCAAACTCGCTTGAGCATTCCATTGTCTACTCTTAGAGAGTCCCACTGAGCCCATAACGATTTCAGCACGCCGGAGTATCTAGCTACCTCGTCCCATCGTGGCCTGGGTGCCCCTCTCATTTTGAGTGACAAGATTGGTTCGATGTCTGGATCAGCCATTTGGTCCTGGATGCACTGTTCCGTTGTCCAGTCTTCATTGGCCTGCACTCGGATCTGCCTGATGGAGATACCCTCTCGCTGTTCCGTCTTCAGACAATGCTTGCGTTCCGCTCTACAGGGTCTTCTGGATAGGGCATCGGCATTATTGTGCAACCGGCCGGCACGGTGTTCCACCTTGAAGTCGTATTGCTGTAATTTCTCCATCCATCTGGCCAGTTGTCCTTCCGGTGTCTTCATGTCCAGCAGCCATTTGAATGCGGCATGATCTGTTCGGATTAAGAAATGACGACCATAGAGGTATTTGTGGAAATGGTCTACAGCCCTTATTATTGCAAGAAGTTCTTTTCTGGTGACGCAATAATTTATTTCTGGTTTCGAGAATCCACGGCTGTAGTACTCGATCACACTCTCTTCACCATTTTGCACCTGGGATAGGACGGCCCCCAAACCTGTGTTGCTGGCATCGGTGTCTAAGATGAACTTGCCGGGCTGTGTAGGAAAGGCTAGGATTGGGCTGGAACATAGTGCTGCCTTCAGTCGCCTGAATGATGTTTCGCAATCCTGATTCCAATGGAAGGTCTCTTTCTCAGTGGTCTGCCGATGTAGAAGCGCAGTAATGGTGGCAAAACCCGCAACAAATCGCCTGTAGTATGAACAGAGGCCCAAGAAGCTTCGGAGTTCATGCTTGTCTCTGGGGACTGGCCAATCACGGATGGCTTCTATCATGTCTTCATTGGTGCGGATTCCTAACTCGGATACGACGTGGCCCAAAAACTCTACTTCTTTATGGAACAAGGAACACTTCTTCGGATTGAGTCTCAGGTTGGCACTAATAATTCTGGAGAATACTTCGTCCAGGTTCTTCAGATGGTCGTCGAATGTATGACCCATGACTAGAATGTCGTCGAGGTATACTAAGCACGTCCTCCATGTTAACCCGCTCAGTACATACTCCATTAGCCTCTCAAATGTAGCGGGTGCATTACATAACCCAAAGGGAATGACCGTGAACTGAAACAGCCCTTTACTGGTGGAGAACGCTGTCTTCTCTCTGTCGTTTGCGTGTAGACCAACCTGCCAATATCCACTTTTTAGGTCTAGTGTGGAGAACCAACGAGAGCCTGCTAGTGTGGTCAAAGTGTCATCGATTCGGGGTAGTGGATAGCTGTCTTTCTTCGTGACGTCGTTCAGCTTTCTGTAAGCCACACAAAATCGGGTGGTTCCATCCTTCTTTTTAACTAGCACGACGGGAGCAGACCATGGGCTGATGGATGGCTCAATAACATTTTGTAACATGGACTCGATGTTTTCCTCTACTGCCTGTTGTTGCCCCAATGGTAGTCGTCTAGGTGGTATTCTGATGGATTGAGCCTTTCGGGTATCTATTCGATGCTGGATGATGTCGCACCACCGGTGGTTCCATTTTTACTGTTAAAAATTTGCCAGTGTTTTGTGATAAATTGCTTGGCTTTCTTCTGGTTCTCTGGTGTCAAGTGTGTCAAATTGTCAGCAAACTGTTGTAGGAACTCTTTACTGGGCCCTGTCTCTTTCACCGAAGTCTGGTACTCTTCTTTGCAATTGATGATGGTCTCTACTGGCTCGAAACAAGCTATCTCTTGACCATTGGCAATTCTAATGTCGTTGTTGGACAAATTCAGGACTCTGATTGGTATATCTCGTCCGGTTTTAACTATAGCCCGTCCAACCAACTCAGCTCATGACTGAGCTGAGTGTACGGGCTCCATCATTCCAACGCAGCTCCCAGGATTGCTGTCTAGCTGCCCATGAATAATCTGTTCCGTTCGACCGGGAATTCTAGCTGAAGACTTTGCCACAATTTTTATGGGGGTGACTGATGTGTTGACGGGCCATGTCAATACAAATTCCTCATTTAGGAACCGAAGAACATCATATCTCGGGTCGAACATAAATCCATGCTGGCTAATTAGGTCCATTCCCAGTATAAAATCGTCCTCAATATTCGCTACCAGGACCGACCCTATGCCGGATCATGTTGTCCCCTATCTGTAGCACGACATCTGCCTCACCCTGTATTGACATGGACTCGCCTGTGACTGTTCTAAGCTGGATGTTATTGGTAACTGGCCGAATTTCTGATGCTCGCGGCGCCGGTGTCGATGGTGATGGTAACTGCTCGCCCATTGATGGTGCCTCTGATGACTAGGCTGCCGGATCCGTCGAAACCCCAAGGCTAAATTGAAGGTGGTTCATTTAGATCGACTCGCTCCCTACCATGGAGGGGATGTTTCTGATCGGGTCGATCAGAATTAAAGGGTTGGCAGTGTTACGAAATTTACCCAAAGCCGACCCTGTTTCATTAACTTGCGATAATATTTGCATTAGTTGTTCAAATTGCAATTGTCTTTTTTCTTCCGTTTTGCCTTGTTTTTCTTCAAATAATTTAAAATCATTTTGTCGCTTTAATTCAGTTTGATCTTGTTTTTCTACAAATTTCGAGAATAATCCTTCAATTAAATTATGTTGTTCACTTTTCACCGTGGAAACTAGATTTTGTTGTTCGCTTTTCATCGTGGAAACTAGATTTTGTTGTTCGCTTTTCATCGTAGTGACAAGGTTTTCTAATTCTACTTTATGTTTTTCATCAAAAGATTTTACTAACCTTTGTTGAATTATTTCTTGATGTTGTTTCTCCTTTTTGTCACGTTTTTCTAGAATCTGTGCTATTTTTTCGTCTAGTCCGTCCGTAACCTGTTTGATAATTTTTTTGGTAGTTTCGTCGGTTTTCTACATACTACGAGTTTCCATAAATCAAATTACGATCTTAACTGCAGTTAATCCTTCACTTCTAACACCAAATTGCAATATAGTCCGTGGGTTCAATTTTAAAATTATAACCACTAATATTTACTTTCACTTTTCTAGAACATTATTTACATTAAAACAGCTGATTCACAATACATTCTCATATACGCTAGTCGACGCGGTATCACTGCTTGGCGATCGTGGCGTGCTTCTTTTATAACCCCAGCATAGAAAATTCTCGTCAAAAACTTCATCACTCCCTCCGCTGCCGAGTCTTCTCGAGAACCGTTTTTTTTTATCTTAGAGCATTTGTTGTCGTACTGAAATGAAACAGGGTCGGCTTTGGGTAAATTTCGTAACAATATATATGTATTCGAGTAACTAGAAGCGAAAACAGAACGCTACGAGAATTATGCGAACCGAGCTGAAGAGGGCAGATGTGACTCTGCCGAAACGTCGTCATTTTACCATCGATCCCGGCAGGGATCAGTTATCAACTACGCGGATGAATTCCCGGAAACCATCTAATACATATATATATATATATATATATATATATATATATATATATATTCTGAGAGGCTTCCGCGGTCATTATTATGAACTAAGCTAGGTTCCGGGTGAGAACCGAATCTGAATTTATTAAATACTCGACGTTTCGACTCCTGCTTTGGAGCCACTATCAAGAGACAAAAAATGAAAAAGAGTTTCATACTCTAGATCGAACTCGGGGCCTCAACCTGCCTACTCCCCAAGAGTCACTAGGTAACTTAACTGTTCAGTTACCTAGGAACAGAAAAAATAATTTATGGATGAGAAATATGAAAGGGTTAGCGGTGCTTGTGAAAGACGTTAGTTTCTGAGTTGTGAGCATAACAATTAATCTTAATGTCGGAAAATGAAACTGATATTATATGAAGTCTGCAGAAAAAACTTCGGCCTTCAATCAGAAACTGGACAATGGAATGTAAAGTAGGGGCGACGAGAAATATCACAGGCGCTGCCAGGCGATGCCAGAAAAATCCAACTAAATGGAAATCGTTTAAATAATTGAAATAATAACTTAATATATTGACTATTGTAACTATAGGCAGAAACGTAACAGGCTAATTGTGTGATGAATTGAAATGAATATAACTATAGATTATCTAATTTTTTATAGAGCACTTTTTAGTATATAGTTATTTACTAATGCCAATTCGAAGGCTAAAATTATAATAAAAAATATTTTGAGTTTTTGTTAATTTCCAAGAGCTAAAATTAATATAGAATAAAAATATATGGCCTATAACAATAGAACAATAAAGGCGAATCGATAGACCTGTCATTTGTTCAAATTGGTTCACTAGGAGAGACGCTATGGCGGAACATCTATACATACATAGGGTGTTAAAATCATTATCCGCCCTTTGCTTAGCCGTAGTCGGGTAAAACATCTTTAAATATTGACAAACGCTGCCACAACTACCCTTCAGGAAACAATACATACTAAAATATATCTTGTGAATTCAAAAATGTCTACTAGTAAGTTCAAATCATTCATATCATAATTGTCGGTTTTGGAAAAAATTTAACGCCCCATAGGTATTGCTTATGAGTTTATCAATTGCTAGAAATATAACAATAGATGAAGGTATAATCTTAAGAATTCACTTACCAGTTATATTAATCAATTCCAACTCATGAATCATTTGAATTTTTGCCTAATAAATGGCAATGCGTATATTTCTCTATAATATTAGGTTTTGTAAATCATCTATATTTAAAAGAATACATTAAATTGTTTCATTAATATTTCACAGCTATTGTAAATTTATGATTTCATGTCCAAAACTTTATATGTCTGTAGTAGCACAAAAATAACTAGGTACATGGTAAAAATGAAAATAAAACTTGATGTTGAGGTAAACAGTAGAACTAGGAAGTTGCAACGTGGTTCAAATCGAAAAAAATCATTTCACTAACTTAAATAATATTTGTGATAGTAAATTTGATAACATGTTTATTCCTTATATCCTCTTGGTTTAAACTGTTTTTTTTGTTAATTACCTCAAGTATAGTGCTAATTACATAGCTTTGTTATCTGTTCCCTGACACCTATGAGTTAATTAGTTGATAAATTGAGGTAATATCAGACAACTGACATCGTTTAATTAGTCAGTATTATGAACGCTGCATTCAACAGTAATGCTCTGATAAACCACTTATATCTTTTATGAAGGACTGATTATTAGAAATTTATAGCATAGATGTCGTGAGTTCACAGCGGGAGCTGCCACTTAGTGTTAGGTATTTATCAGTTGAGTACAAACTGATCATTACACAGATAAACGACTGCGAACAATTAAGTACAGGGTGGGACAATAGTGTGTGGAAGGCTATACGGATATATATTTTAAAACGGCTATATTCTTCAAAGTAAGAAACTATACAATGCCTGCTTAGTGTTTCTATTATTTTGCTGAAAGTAGATCTAATTAATATTGGCGAGTAGCTGTGTAACAAAGCAGTATCACATTTCTTAAGTAAAGGAGTAACTTTTGAACATTTGATGACTTTAGGAAAAACCCAGTGCTAAAGAAGGAAATTATTAGGTTGATGAATGGTTTTAATATGATATTAAACGTCCTTTTAATAATAATCATACTACTGATTTCATTTTATCCAAACCGATAAAAGTTTTAAACCGCGGATTGTTTTTGAAACTTCTTCCCCCGCGACTGGTGTTAAGAAGAGAGAGTGACTAGTACAATGAAAATTTCGAAAATGCAATAAATATTATAATGTATTCAACAAAACTGTTACGAAGTTTACCTAAACCGGCCCTGGCTTCATTTCGATAAGTCATCAATTCCTGGGCTTAAAAACAAGAACTAGAACTTTCTAATGCTGACAATAAAAAGTTAATCTCGAAATCGCTGGGCAGCTGAAAAGTTGACACTCGATTGTGCGAGAGAATTCGCTGTTGATTTTAAAAGGAACGGCCCATCATCGCAGAAGTTAGTTAGATGGCGAAGAGCTTGCCTTGGGTTATTATTGTGATATTCGAATCAGCTGTTGTGTATATTTTATGTAAATAAAAGTTTTAGAAAGTGGTAGTGAATATTAGTTTTTCAAATTTTATTAATTGAACCCACGCAGTTTACAACAATAAATAAGAAAATTGTTCTCTTGAAATTTACATATATTTAAATGTAAAATTCTCCTGTTTATGAGTTTGTCACTGAACTCCCCCTAAACGGTTAGATGGATTTTGACGAAATTTGTTTGTATGTATTGAAACGGTTACGAGAATGGTGTAGATTAGCAAATCTATCTGACATATAATGTTTTTCTAATTAAATTATGCATTTTTATTTTTAATTGTTATTAATTTTCGAATATTGGATGCAGCTGGTGGGTCTACTATTTGCGGCATCAAAATGTTTAAAAATATTTTATTTAGTTTGAGTTAAATCCATCAGATGATGGGAGACTGAATTCAAGTAAATTTCCTGTAGGTTTGGTAGTTTTTCCTTTATACGTTAACTGGTTCATAGCTTATTGTTATTATTTTGAAATAAATTCTCTACTAATTAAAACTATTCAAGTAAAGTGCAATTAAAGTATAAAGCGTTTTGCACTATAATTAAAGATTATACACATTGTGCAAATTCGTAAAGTGCAATATTGGGGTGAGTATTTCACATTATTTTCCATTCAATTTTAATGATGTTCACACGTGTATGAAGCAATTATCAGGCTAACCTAATGAGTGAATTCATGCAATCAAATAGTATATAATAAATAAATTATGTATGATTTAATTGACTATTTAATTGAGTTCAAAAGCTCTTCAATTAAATATAAAATAATAATATATGTGTCGTTTTCATTTTGTGCCAATACATATGTTATATTATGCAGCATGGTTAATAAAATTTTATATGTAACCCATTACCAGTTGTATATGTACAGGGTGGGCAAATAAGAATGGCAGTAATCTATGTCTCAGGAACCGCTCGTAATACAGCTTTGGGGAAAAATATTCTATACTAGAGTGGCCAGGATAAAAACCTGGAAATTATTTAGAGTGTTGTACGAGGACTGCTAGAGGGCGTAACTGTACATCAATAGTGCAAATTGCTTATTTTATACAAAAAAAACCTAATTAAAGTATTTCAAAAACAAGAAAATCATAATTTTCGAAACATTCCGCATACTTTTTATTAAAAGTATTTGGTTCTATTTTGTCAAGTAAACGGTAGGATTGATTGGGAAGCTTGTTGAAAACAAACGCTCGTCATTCTTGTTTGGCCTAACCGATTTTTACCAACTTGAACTTTTTGGAATTTCTACACTAATCTATACACAATATTTTATAACAATTCTAATGATTAACCGAAACGATAGAGGGCGCTATTCAATTTTTTTCAGAAATCATGTTTTTTCTCAAAAATACTAAAGGCTAACATGTAGTGTGGACAATGCAATCAGAAACAGGAATAATTTATCAACAATCCTGTGAAAGCCGTATGTCGATATCATTTTTCAATCTCAAGATGTGTCGGTGATGGTAATTTTTATTTATATTTTGATTAATCCTGTTTCCCCCTATATAATTACTGCCACCACTAGGTGACGTTTCAAAAACTATAATATAAAATAGAATGTTAGTTGAACTTATTCAGTGTAATAATGACAACAAATTACCACTAAATCAGGTAAAGCTGATTATATATCGTTTTCCAACCAGAAAACATTTTATGAATAGTGTTATATAAGGAAAATATTGTCCTATATACATATACATATATATATATATATATATATATATATATATATATATATATATATGTTAGGCGTAAATATCATGCACGTGTATGATACGTACGAAGTATCATATTTCGCTGACCAGTTTCCTGCTTCATAATGTAAACGTGGGAACGCATCGACTTGACCGTTCTTTTGATTAGTCAGCTTTCTTAATGTTATAAATCAGAGCGACGCGGTCCCACGGTCGTCGTTTATCGTTAGTATACTTGTACTATTTAGTTAGTTAATTTTAATTTTCAATTTAATGTTTTATTCAAAGTTTTAATTTTTATATTTCAATAAATAATTTTTTTTAAAAACTCAAAAGTGATTTACAAGATATAAAATTGGCGCAGTCAGTAGGATTGTCCAACACAGCTAGAACACGTGTACACTCACTAGTTGTGTCGATTTCCAAATCCTTGTGGACAACAACTTCCAGACCGAGACAACAACTGTAGCAGCGAGAACCCGGAACACGCAACCTTACAGCTAACCAGTCCTCAGCTTCTCCAGAACAGTCTCATGCCAGGAGTATTAACGTATGTACTATTACAATCATCACGTTATTGATTTTTATTATTTTATTGATTTATTCGATACGAGTTTTATGTATCTTGAACATACAGTTCTATCATTTAATATTCACCTACATTCATCTCTATTATTTTAAAAACAATTCCTGAAACATATACTTAAACACATAGAGGCCTTCTGTGCTTTTGTGTTCGATATTATTTTAATTGTTTCTAATACTGCAAATATACCTCATTTACTTTATTGCATTTACCTTTACCTTCATTTTATTACATTTATATTGACCTGTTTATTAATTGCTGTAACAAATTTACCTACAAAAATACCCATACACTGATTTTTTCCTTTTAATATTTAATTTGATATATTTGTTTTTATAAACTATTTCATAATATTTCTAAATATGGTTGAAACACGCCAAGGTACGGTAGAACCTTAGAAACTTGCGGAAATTTTCGCTATCATCCCTGAATACGACGGCAATCCAATTTTCTTAAATACTTTCATCAGCTCCTGTTCGACAGCACAAAATATGGCTGTCGCAAATCAAATAACTCTTTTAGTTTTACACATTAAAAACAAGCCAAGAGGCCGTGCAGCCGAGCTTGTTAATTCAAGAAATGCGTCGACTTGGGATGAAATAAAAACACTTTTAGAAAACCATTTCGGTGACTCACGCGACTTTTCCGCTTTAATTCAGGATATACAAAGAATGCGACAACTACCAACTGAATCCCCACTAACTTTCTCAGCGAGACTACAAAGCCACGAGGCAAAAATGCACGCGGCTGTTAACAAACAGAATCTAACAACCAAAGAAAAAGACGCGCAAATTTGTCTTATAGATTCCATGGCTCTAAATAGTCTTTTGACCGGACTTGAACCAAAAATAGGCCAAATTATTCGCGCTAGTAACCCTCCCGATATAATTACCGCGGTTTCCCGAATAAAACGAGAACTCCAACTTTGTCACTTGGAAAATCAAAAATTCTCAAATGTACGGAACCCTCAACAATATCAATCACAAAGACGACCACCTCCTCAAACTTTTGTAAAACAGTGTTCGTTTTGCAAACGCACCGGGCATTTGTATAACGAATGTCTAACACGACAACGACAACAACAACAGAACCAACAACCACACCAAAACTTCAACAATAACAACCCGCAACAATTTAGACCGAATCCTCCTTATCAATCGGCTAATCAAACTAGGCCCAATACTGATCCCAATAGGTATCCCGCACAACAAAACCGACCTTCTGCCAGTGGACAATATCAAAGTCCTAATCAATCTCGACCAAATCCCAATTTTTACAGAAACCAACAACAAAGAACCCACCACTTCAACCAAGATGAGTTCTACAACCCTTTAAATAATTTAACAAACGATGACCCTTATACAAATTCATACTACCAAGACGATTGTTCTTATTCAGACCCCCAAAATACAGATTTCGAATACTCTCAAAATGACTATACTGAAACTTTTGAAAGCAATTACCGAGAATTCCCTTCTGAATTACCCGAAGACCGACGACAAAATTTTCAAGAGGTACTTACAGTGGACAAACCACCCGATACACAAATCTGCAATCTTCAAACCCAGTTCGAAACAATGAATTTACTCGACGACTTCAACCCCAACCTGAATTTTCCGGAACAAGCTTTCCTATAAGCCCCTCACTTTCGGTAAATTCTAAGAACCTTTTCTACATCAACGACGCCACTAATACGTACAAACTGTTAATAGACACAGGTGCCGGTTTATCAATTTTTAAACCAAACACTTGTAAACAATTTCGACACAGATACCCAGAAAACGTTGTGATACTAGGTATCACTAATCAAAAAATCCTGATTAACGAATCGACCTTAGTCCCATTTAATCTTAACGATCCACACAAAGTTTACATCTGTAACTTAGACATCGAATTCGATGGTCTACTAGGTTCTGACTTTTTAGAACATTATAATTTTGTGATTGACTTTAACAAAAAACTTCTTATAACCAACTTCAAAACTATTCCGCTTATGAAAGTAACAGACGAAACAATATCTTCAAACAGGCAATCTCCAACAATTAACCCAACAATTTCAAACACGATTACTATTGAGCCCCGAACAGAAAGGATTTGCAAACTCAAATGTGACTTACGTAACACAGAAGCTATACTAACCACTACCGTCCTAGAAAATGTGAGACTTCCGAATGCTTTAGTCCAAGTCAACGACAAAGGCGAATTTTTGACATCCATCTTAAACGCTAACGCCTGCCCAAAAACTGTAAATTTCGACACTATCAAATTAGAACCCATTCAAAATTACTCTGTAAATCACTGTGAAGAAATTTCTTTGCAACTAATCCTAACTTCGACAGACAAACGGAGATTAACAATCAACTCCGACTCGAACACCTTAACGAGGAAGAGGCCGAACTAATACAACAACTTTGTCTTGACTTTTCTGACATTTTCTACTTAGAAGGTGACCATCTTAGTTTCACGAATGAAATTAAAAATTCCATCGACACAAACAACGCCAAACCCATATACACTAAATCGTACCGCTATCCCCAAATTCACAAAGAGGAAGTCCGTAACCAAGTTTCGAAAATGTTAGAACAGGGCATCATTCGTCCCTCAAATTCTCCCTGGTCTTCCCCTGTATGGGTTGTCCCGAAAAAACTCGACGCCTCCGGGAAACAGAAATGGCGCGTAGTCGTGGACTATAGAAAACTAAACGAACTGACAATAAATGACAAATATCCGCTACCCAACATATCCGATCTGTTTGACCAACTTGGCAAGTGCCAGTATTTTACCACCCTAGATCTAGCTTCTGGTTTCCACCAGATTGAAATTGAGTCCAAAGACATTCAAAAAACCGCTTTCACTGTAGAGAACGGTCATTTTGAATTTGTTCGCATGCCTTTCGGGTTGAAAAATGCCCCTTCAACATTCCAAAAGGTGATGAACAATATTCTGATAGGAATCCAGAACGAAAGATGTTTGGTGTACATGGACGATATAATCGTTTATTCGCCCACCATTCACGAACACCTAGCAAGACTAACTGACGTTTTTAAAAGACTTAGGAAGGCAAACCTCAAAATACAGCCTGACAAATGCGAGTTTCTCCGCAAGGAGGTCGCTTATTTGGGACACTTAATAACTAAAGACGGTGTAAAACCCAACCCGTCGAAAGTCGACTGTATCTTAAACTTTCCTCATCCGCAGAACCCCAAAGATATTAAGTCATTTTTGGGACTTGCTGGTTATTATCGGAGGTTTATTCCAAACTTCGCGAGAATATCGAAACCCCTAACTAAACTTTTACAAAAGGATGAACCGTTTAATTTCAACGCTGAATGCGTCACGTCCTTTAACGAACTCAAACGTGCTTTAACTTCGACACCAATACTGATCTATCCGAACTTCGAGGAACCATTCATACTAACCACTGACGCCAGTGCTATTGCAATCGGCGCTGTACTATCCCAAGGGCCAATAGGTAAAGATTTACCCATTGGATATGCTTCCAGGACACTTTGTCAAGCCGAGACAAGGTATTCGACTATTGAGAGAGAACTGTTGGCTATTGTTTGGGCAGTGAAACACTGGAGACCGATAATCTATGGCCGGAAGTTCCAACTTTGTACCGATCACCGCCCGTTGACGTGGCTGTTCTCGATAAAAGACCCCGGAAGTCGATTAGCCCGATGGAGACTTAAACTCGAAGAATATGACTACGAGATCATTTACAAACCGGGTAAAATTAACAAAAACGCCGACGCCTTATCACGCATTAAAATCAACCACCTTGATGAGTGCGTACTATTCCAGGCTAAAACTAAACTAACACGCCACAAAATCTTACCCCTAAATGACGAAGACGATGACAATACCTCCGAACCTGAACAAAACGAAATAACTACCGAAACGATATCCCAAGAATTCAAAACTTTTGTTGAACGTTACAAAACTGTTTCCTTAATTGACTATAGTAAGATCGAATTTTCTAATTGCCAACTCCTAGACAAGGCAAATAAAAATATCCTAATCTTTCCCTAATCATCCAACCTTCAGGAATTCCATCACGACATATTCGAAGATATTTTCGAAGAAGTCGCTGATTTTGAAACATTTAAAATCAACGTATTCGCTAGCAAAACTGTTAGCAGGAGACAATACTTCATAGTCCCGCTTCCAAACGATCCCGAAATCGTAAATGAAGTCCTTTTCGCATCTATTTTCAAAAATCAAGACGTTCTCTCCCCATCGAAAACATATTGTGTAGAAAACAACCTTGATCTTCCAATTCTGGAAATGCTATCCTTTATTTTCTCTGAAAAAGACATTAAGTGAAAGATTTGCCAAAACATCACAAAAACTCCTAACAAAGACGAAATTCCACTAATACTCGAGCAATATCATAACGGAAAAAACAACTTGCATCGCGGCATCAACGAAACCATACGCCGTGTCAAAGAGAGGTTCAACTGGCCGGGATTTACTAAAGACATTGAGAACTTCATAAAGAACTGCGTAATCTGTCAACAAACCAAAGCTTGTCGAAAAAACTTAGATAATCCCCTCGTCATAACTGAGACACCTAAAACACCCTTTGAAAGAATTAACATCGACATCTTAGAAATTCCTAATAGAAATCACATTTTGACGATAAGAGACGAACTGACTAAATTCTCACAAGCCTATGCTTTGGCAGATAAATCCGCCAAATCTGTCGTTAGTACTATTATGTTGTACTTTCAACATTTCGGTACACCATTACGTATCCACTGCGACTGTGGCAGAGAATTTGACAATGCCATACTAAAAGATCTATGCAAACTTTATGACATCAAACTTACCTACTCTAGCGTGGGACACCCGCAAACAAACGGCTCCGTGGAACGATTTCATTCTACTCTACTAGAAATGATTCGCATTCACAAAGCTGAAAATCTCGACGAACACCCCTTAAACGTACTTCCGTATGCTATTATTGCCTATAACAATTCAACCAATAAGACCCATGGCTTCACCCCGTTCGAACTCGTTTTTGGACATACCTCCAGCAGACCCCCAGAGACTCTTTATAATCAAAAAGAACTAATTAGCAAATATGTACGAGACCTAAATAACCGAATTTCTTACTATTACAAAATTGCACGTGAAAAGACTAACTTACAGAAACAAAAAGCGAAAGAAAGATTTGACCAACACGTTTTGAAAAACCCACCTGATTACAAAATCGGTGACAAGGTATACGTAAAAGAGTCACAAATAAAAGACAAACTCCAGAATAAATTTCATGGCCCATTCCAAATTATTTAGATCCACAATAACTCTACTACACTTCTAAACCTAAGAACTAACCAACGAACGAAAGTGAACTTTGACAGAATGAAACCATATTCTGAAAACTAACTTTCTTTTCAGGTTTCTTCTGCTGCTCGGATCAGCAGTTTCACAGTACGACGTCAAACCGATTAACAACACTCTCGGTATCTACTACCATGACGAAAGTCGAATAATTGTATCAAACTATAAATGGACTCTATTAGTTCACCGGAACTTGACAACCCTTAATCAACTATTTGAAAATAATAACAGAATCCTCAATACTTTAGAACGAACCGTCGATCCTATACCTGGCTTCAAATTTCACGATACAGGTGCCTTTCGTGTGGACGTCCAAACACACATTAGCCTTTTAACACAAATCTCCGACTACATCAAAACAAAATTTTCAGAAGTATTTCTAGTCACTAAAAGACCAAAACGCGGATTAATAGACGGTGCTGGAACCATCTTTAAAGCAATAACCGGTAACCTAGACGCATCCGATGGCGAATTTTATACTAGCAGCATAAACAGACTTAACCAAGGACAACTACAAGTCGAAAATCTTTTAAAGAATCAAATGAGCGTTACAACCACTATTATTAAAAACTTTAATGAAACTATTCAGAAACTTCAAATAGACGAGAAAATCTTTAACGAAGACATTAACGAAATCAACCTCACGATACATGAACTAAATGACCGGATAGCCACTATTCAAGCCAAACAATCATTTCTTGAAATTTGTGAAAAACTAATGGCTAGTTATTTGTTTCTTGAAGATAACCTTAACGATATTTTAAATTCAATAACTTTTGCACGTTTGAAAATTATTCACTCATCTATTATTACACCGGATCATTTGATTGCCGCATTACAGGAGATTTCTCAAAACCTTGTTAAAAATAATTTACCGTTACCAGTCAGATTTTCAAGTGTTGCACAGTATTTAGAAGTAATTGAACTACAAGCTTTTCAAACTCACTCAGATCTAGTATTCATCTTAAAAATCCCTCTAGTAGA
This sequence comes from Octodonta nipae, assembly GCA_034190945.1. Taxonomy (NCBI): domain Eukaryota; kingdom Metazoa; phylum Arthropoda; class Insecta; order Coleoptera; family Chrysomelidae; genus Octodonta; species Octodonta nipae. The sequence continues at coordinate 72,405,431 of CM067221.1, forward strand.
GCAACAGCTTTATACAGCTTACCATTTATACCCTATTCCGATTTTAGATGATAGAACTGGTTTTCATCACATCCTTTCTTTTACTCAAAAATATGTAGCGCGAAATGATGATTCTCTTATGTACATACCAATCAAGGACTTGAGTGCGTGCAAACAGCTGACTCCACTCCGAAAACTGTGCTCCGATTTATACGCGTATCCCATAGACTCAAATGCACCCTGTGAGGCGCAGCTCCTGAAAAACATTCGTAGTGTCCCCGAAACTTGTAAAAGTGCCATCGTTTTCAGTACAATGTTCAAAAACTTGAAACAAATGCGTGGATTGTAATCATATCGGAAGCCATACATGTGACCACTAATTGTCCAGGAATTGACGCTAAAACTTTAGTGCTAACGAACAATTCTATGATTCGGTTACAAACGGAATGTAGTGCTTTTGTTGGTATTACGAAAATCCAGGCCGAACCACAAAAATTCATGAACATTTCGGACAATTCTCATTCAGTTTTAATTCCATTCAATTGCTGCAATTCTCATCCTGAGAAACTCGCAATTCCGGACCTTAAGCCCCTGAAGCTGGACGACTTAAACATGGAAGAACTGTCCATAGCCAACCACAAGCTGGACCAGTATTCAAGGGATCTCGACGATCTCATCAACCAACCCTTTGTTAATAAAAACATTTCCAGGTTCACGTATGCTACAATAATTATCATTGTAACAATTGTTGTTGTATACGGCTCATTGAAAATCATAAGGCACGTTAAGAGACCTCCGAAAAACGACAACTCCAATCCAGAGAGTCTGAGTACCCTGACGAAACCGTTCTCCAGGCTGATACCAAAACTGAGGCCCCAAATCGAAGAGGAACCTGAACATCCAGACTTATAGAATTGAGAACCTTTTTGATACATTTCCATTCTTATTTGACTTTTATGTTTTGTATATTTTTCATATTTTATGTAACCTATTTAAACTTAATCATTATGTTCACTTTATCTTTATTTCATTTCCATATTTGTATTGTTTTTGCTTATTTAGCTAGCATCCAGTAAATTCCAAAAGTTGATGTTACAGCATCAACTTTTCTTGGTAAAGGGGAGCTGTTAGGCGTAATCATGCACGTGTATGATACGAAGTATCATATTTCGCTGACCAGTTTCCTGCTTCATAATGTAAACGTGGGAACGCATCGACTTGACCGTTCTTTTGATTAGTCAGCTTTCTTAATGTTATCGTTAGTATACTTGTACCATTTAGTTAGTTCATTTTAATTTTCAATTTAATGTTTTATTCAAAGTTTTAATTTTTATATTTCAATAAATAATTTTTTTTAAAAACTCAAAAGTGATTTACAAGATATAAAATATATATATACGCAGGAATAACGGTTGGTTGTTCGATATAGGTTGAATAATTAACGGGATTCAGCCTGAAGGTGGGCGAATTAAAATTACTTCTTAACTCTTTGTTCTATAATGAAGAGCTTTCGAAGAGTTTCTCTGCTTCATCAGTTCAATACTAGAATGTTTTGGTTAAATTATGTTTTACAAAATATATGAGAAAAATACTTAAAAACTTGAGGTTAAATATAAAGCAATCCATTATAATACAATATAAAAGAATCCTCTAACCCATTCTTCGAAAAAGGTTGATATGGATGACAGAAATTTTAAATAGACCTCAAAGAGACATACTTCAAAATGTCATGGCAATGGTATAAGTTAGATGAAATTGCCAAATAATATAAATTTTATATAGGATATTTCTCGAGGATTTAATAATTAAATTAAATATCTATTTTCTGAAGAAATATTTTTAAAATATCCTATATAAAATTTATATTATTTGGCAATTTCATTTAACTTACACCATTGCCATGATATTTTGAAGTATATTTATATGTCTCTTTGACTTCAATTTAAAATTTCTGTCATCCATATCAACCTTTTTCGTACATTTGAGTAGAGGATTCGTTTATACTGTTTTATATTGGATTGCTTTATATTTAACCTCAAGCTTTGTAAGTATTTTTCCCATATTTTGTAAAACATATAATAATTAAACCAAAACGTTCTAGTATTGAACTGATGAAGAAGAGAAACTCTTCGAAAGCTCTTCGTTAAAGAACAAAGAGTTAACACGTAGTTTTAATTTGCCCACCTTCAGGCTGAATCCCGTTAATTATTCAATCTATATATATATATATATATATATATATATATATATATATATATATAAACCAGTTACCCTAGTTCCCCTCAAAGTAATTAACGATAGTTGTGTTCGAGAAGTTTCTCCTTGTTATCAAACCAGTACGTTAATTTAAATTAGAAATTAAATGTAAAATGATATTTATAATACCTCGTCTTAGTAATTAATAAAAATAATGACTATAAGCGTATTGAAAATAATATAATTTTAACAAATATTCAGACTAAACAAATCCAACAAATATTGGTAAAGGCTGCTAGAAATGCCGACCACCATTTTCGATATAAGACTACAAGCTCTGACGAATAAACAGAACTAAATTTTCAATTTCTGCTGTTGAAAAAGTTCGCGTAACAATTATTTTTTTCTCTTCCAGGTCATTCCTTATTGTGGGTGTGTTTGCAAAAACTATGTCCTTTATTGACTCCCATAAATAGGAATGTAGGCAAGACAAGTCTGGGGATCTGACTGGCCAATGAAATATACTTATATTAGGATATGTTTGATGTAAAAAATTCCAGACTTCTGTAGAATAGTATGCCCATCATGTTGTAAAACATTTTAAACCGAATTTCTAGAAATATATCTTCTAAGAGAATTGGCAATTCATTACTTAAGAAATATAGATATTTCTTCATACTTCGAATCTCATTTAAAAAGACAGGCCCAATAACTTGTGCACCCCAAATTCCGTGTCAGTGACTGTTATCGAAATCTCGAGCAGTCAAGCTTTATTGAAGAATCACATGATAAGGGTGCTACCTAAAAGATTGTGGTTATCAATCAAGTCTTATTTTGACTAAGGATGATAAGAAACTAGTTTTTTTTAATATGAAATTTTTATTTAAATTTTATTATCGCCACCTAGCGCTGACGGTAAAAGTAGTAATACTGGAAAAAATTAACTTCCTATCCATAGTTCATAAAAAGTAATTCCTAACGCTGGTTCAATTATATTGGGGGAAACCGGAGTAGTCGAAATATAAATAAAAATTCACCCACACATTTTGTAACATATCTGGAGTCTGAAAAATTATATCGATATACGGTTTTCACTGGGTTAATAATTTTTTCCTGACTCCGTTGTCCATACTACATGTTTGTATTTAACTCTTGTTAGAAAGCACATGTTTTCTAAAAAAAAGGATAACGCATTCTAGCGTTTCGCTAATTCATTGGAATTGTTATAATAAATAGTTGATAGATTAAAGGACAAAAGCCGAGTTCGTAAAGCTCAAATTTATAAAAATCGTTTAAACCAAACCAGTTTGTTTTGAACAAGTTTCCCACTCACCCCTACCGTTTACTTATAGAACCAAACACTTCTTATAAAAAGTATGCGAAATGTTTCTAAAATTACGATTTTCACTTTAGGTATTCTGTTATGCCGTCGTCGTACAACACTCTAAATAAATTCCTATTTTTTCGTTGCGACTTTAGTCTAGAATATTTTTTCCCCAAAGCTGTATTATCATTCCTGAGATATGGATTGCGGCCATACTTATTTACCCCCGCTTTATATATAAATTCATTAAGACATAAAGCGATTTCGAATTGTAAATTCATGTTGGAAACTAAATTGGGTGATAAGCAGTAGCATATACAAGGTGGTAAAATAGGGACTGAGGTGTAATTAATGATAAACTGGGTTTTTACAAAAAATAATAATTAATGGTAGCCATAAGTAGTTCAATATATATGAATGTAAAATTATAGTGCGCATATAGGGTGGTTGAAATATATGCTGGAGCAGCGTTAAAGTTTCACACTGGATTGAAACAATTCCGTATTTAGGTCATAAGAAGTTGCACATATAGGGTAGTTGCAATAAAGTGTGAAAAGGAATTGTTTGATAATAAAAATGTTAAAAAGGTCATAACTTATAGGGTAGCCTACAATGAGTTACATATATATATATATATATATATATATATATATATATATATATATATGATGGTTGAAATATAGGACGGAGTAGAATTATAGTTACAGAAGGCAGTTAAAATAATTATGGCGGCTAATAGGCAGTAGTATATACAGAAAAGTTGGAAAATAGGGTGGAGTGGAATCATAGTTATACAGAGGAGTCAAAAGATGTAAGAAAAAAAAGCTTGGCCGTGAGACGTCCCATATATATATATATATATATATATATATATATATATATATATATATATTTAGGAATATTCAATCTATTTTGGAGTATTAATTTCAAGTAGTAAAAATATTGGGTATTGCTCCAATCATATAAAAAAAACAAACAAACCAGTTGGTAGAGGTAGTTTCGCTGAAATATTATCCAGCTTCATCAGCTAACCTGTAACATAAAAAAACCAGCCTTAACTACAGAATACCTACTATACAATTGTGAATCATATAAAAAATTAATTAAAATACTAATGACTCGAAACAAAATACGGGTTAAAAACAATAGATTACAATACATTTATTACTAAATTAAAAATTAGTGTTTACCAATATATGTAATTTTGCAGAACCTGTTGCATTTAATTTTTTTTAAAAAAGAAAAGGTTAAAACATGTGGAAAGACTGCTAAGCTACTTATAATAAGGTTATGTTTACTTCATAATTTTCTTTAAAACATCATCTTTGGTGTTCCTAGATACATAACAAGGACTGACCAATAAGTTGTTCTGCAAGTGAGCGAACATGTCATAGATCGAATAATTCAATGGGGGTTTTGAAACTAGTGCGACAAGAAGAATCAAGGGCTTTATAGAAGGGTTGAACTTAAAAATCCTTAACTTGGAGATTGAAAGCACACATAAATCACTTAATAATTTATGTAAGTCGAACCATAAAATAGAACTAGACATTTTATTGTTTTTACCATTAGATTTATGGACAGAGTTTAAAAACAGACATAAATTAGGTTACAACAAAATATTTTTAAAAATTAAGCACAGTAATATTATAAAAATTAACAAACTCTTAGAGACTAAAAAATCTACTTTTTATGTACCTGACAATTGGTTTAAGAATTTAAGTAGCTTTGAATTTCCTACCAATGTAAAAAACATTTTAGCTCTTGGACCAAAATTTGTACTACCTCCACAAAAGAAAGGTATATCCATAAACCATTTACTTGCCGATATGGAGTATTGTTTAAAATTTTGTGACAATCAGACTAACAAAAATATTTTAACAGCCAAAGTTACTAATATGATTACTAATTATTTCCAACATGGTGTTAAACATCCTTATGGTTTTTTGAACAGGTGGTACAATGAAGCTAAAATGTTTCTCAAAAACAACAAAGAGGTGTATATTACCAAAGCAGACAAAGGCAATGTTACAGTGGTAATTGATTGTGCACAATACAATAACTTAGCAGATACTATTCTCTCAGATAGAAAGTAATATTTAAAAATTAGGCAAGATCCTACTTCCACCATTGAACAAAAAACGAACAAACTAATTATGGATCAACAGACAGCTTCCAAACTTACCACTTACAATTCTACTGCCCCACAATTTTATGGGCTACCAAAAATACACAAACCGGTTCTGGGTTTGCGTCCTATTATTGCCAATTACAATAGCCCTACAGGCAACTTAACCACCTTCATTACTGACATCCTTACTAAATCATACAATATTAACAATCCTTACTACATTAGTGACTCTTTTGATTTTGCACAACACATGAACAATTTCCAATTACCTACCAACTACATACTCATCAGCTTAGATGTAGTCTCATTATTTGCGAATATTCCACTTGAACTGATAGTTGGAAGCATCAAAAAAAAGATGGCCCATCATTGAAGGTTGTTGCAAACTCACCTTAGATAAGTTCACAGAACTAATTACCTACGTTTTTAACAATACCTATTGCGTTTTTAATAAACAATTTTACAAACAGATTTTGGACACACCTATGGGGTCTAAAATTTCCCCCATCGTAGCTCAGATAGTGATAGTTGATTTATTAGAGAGTTGTATTCCAAAATTGAACTTTCCATTGCCTTTCCTTTTTAAATATGTGTATGACATTATCACAGCCATTCCTCTTCACCATGAGAAATATATCCTTCAGACCTTCAACAGCTATAATCAAAATATTCAATTTACAATTGAAAAAGAAACTAATAATGGAGTTCCTTTCTTGGATACTAGGGTCATTAGAGATGACCATCAAAACATTGTCTTAGATTGGTACCAAAAACCAACCAATTCGGGTAGACTAATGAATTAACAGCTATCACAAACACAATATAAAAAAGAATCTAGTTTTAGGCCAAAAAAAAACAGAATCATGAATATCTGATATCCTAATCTGATTGGAAAGAATCTAAAATTATGGCCCAACAATTAGTAGAGAATGCCTTTCCAAAGAAATTGCTTAATAAGTTGTTATTTTCCACTTTTAATATAACCCCGATTAGCAGAGGAAAAAAACAGAACAGGTTGTTATTCCTGAACATATCAGTTTTGTGTCCTTACCTTACATCAAGGACCTTACTCCCAGACTCTGTAACATTTTAAAAGATGTAGAAGGAATCCGTATTACCAGCAAACCGGTAAAAAAGGTTAAAGATGTATTTTGACATATTAAATATAGGGTAGGTTTGTTGAACAGATCTAATGTCATTTACAGCATAAAATGTGCTGAGTGTGAGGCACGATACATAGGACAAACTAAAAGACACTTAAAAGACCGTTTACTGTCTCATAGAAGTGATATTCGCCTAAACAAAATGTCTTGTGGCCTGGCGGAACACCAAATACAAGAAGGCCATGCTATTGATTTTAGTAGTGTTGAAATTTTAGATTCCAGCAATAACCTTTACAAAAGACATTTCTTGGAGATGGCCCACATCTTCCAATGTAATAATAGTATGAACAAGAGGATTGATATAAAAAATCTTAATAATATATACTGCAATTTACTTTCGTGGAAGCAATAACCATCAGAGGGGAGGATAATTAAATCATATCAATATGGTATAAAAATAATAACTAAACAAATATATATTTTCTACATGGCAGGCAAATGGGTTGATAAATGGTTATACTGTTTTGACAGGAGCTGATTTGTTTTAAATTCTCCTTATGCTTATAAGTAGAGTCCCCGTTTTTAATTTTATTCGATCTATGACATGTTCGCTCACTTACAGAACAACTTATTGGTCAGTCCTTGTTATGTATCTAGGAACACCAAAGATGATGTTTTAAAGAAAATTATGAAGTAAACATAACCTTATTATAAGTAGCTTAGCAGTCTTTCCACATGTTTTAACCTTTTCTTTAAAAAAAAATGCAACAGGTTCTGCAAAATTACATATATTGGTAAACACTAATTTTTAATTTAGTAATAAATGTATTGTAATCTATAAAGAATAATTCAATACTAGTAGTATACATTTCGAGGGTTCAAAGTAAATTTTTACTGTTATGAACTTTCACTTTCTAGAACCTTATTTACACACAAATAATTCCAACGGCTGATTTTTCCGAAAACAATTCACACGAAAATATTAACTCAATTAAACTACATGCAATATACGAGTGTCCTTTATACCTAACATGAAATTTTCGAATTTTCTCGACTTTCTGGATGGGTATTCCATTATTGGTGGAGTGTTCAACGCTTTTTGCTCCAAAGAATATTCCGCTTATTGCCGTTTTTATTTTCTCAAGCCGTTAGTGTTTTATTTTCATCTGAATTACTAATGTAGAAGGTGTCTCTAGTGGCGGCGAATATAGATTCTATAACAATAGTAAGAGAATTGAAAGCTTACAGAGCAAATGTTCTCAGCGAAAATTATCATTCGGTTGCATTTTTACTATGATTTAAATTTTTATTACTTGATTAATTAATTCTTTTATATATTTACGGAACTGTAAAATTTCCTGTTAATTTTTACTTTATAAAGTTACTTAAACTTATTAAGGATTTAAGTTGTGATAGCTGTGCTCGTGATGGTATCGGGTGTTTTAATGGTTTTTAACATATAATTTCATCAAACGGTCCAAAAAATTACAATCTAGAAAACATTTATATAGTATTTGTATTTAAACCATTTGAAAAGGACAACGTCTGTCGGGTATATGTTTCATTAAAGGTACGTCATGAAACGCTTTAATATCGATATTTAAACATTTTGATCTTTGTATTTCTAAAGAAATTATACTCTTGTTAGTAACCATGGTGGTCCTCTCTACGTATCTCTATCCTTCGCTACGAAATGTATTCGCTATCAACTAAGTTGACTTAGATAAACTTTTTTCCTTTATGCCTCAAAAAGTGTGCGTTTTGTGATTAGTGTAAAATGTAAGCCATTGTACCTCTTCTGTAATTTCCTCTACAGAATTTTGCTGCTTCAGTGGCATTTATGTCCATTTTCATCCGAAAAATCCATTATTGGCATGTCGGTTTATTTACATGGAGAAAATCTTTCTGTGAATGTTCTTTTTAGTTTTTGAAGTTTGAATTATCTTTAGAAGATATACTTTTGGGAAAACAGCTTACGTTGCTAGAAAATATTTCAGTTCTTTATAAAGACGTTAAAGCTATTCACAAGACAATTTTTATTAACAGATTATCGGTGTGCTTTTGATAAATAAATAAAATTAATTAGTCGCCTATTTTAAGCGCTACTTAGCGTTTGTAGTTCGATTTTTTAGCATGACAGTACGTATTGTCCCCTTTTATCGAAAGTAAAAATTATGATTTAAAGAAACGATCAAAAAACTGAATTTAATTGCTAATCTAACGAAAACACTATATTTTTAGAGTGACTGTACGTTTACAAATAGCTAGCAATAAAATATTTATAACAATTCATATAAATCTCCTCATGATTTCTAGGCTTCGGTACATGCTATGAATGTAAACTCTTATAAAACCACTATTGCATTTTTATGTCTTCTGTCGTAACTTCTACACTGAAAACATTGAAACGATAAAAAAACTGGATTTAATTGTTAACCTAACGAAAACACTATATTTTTAGACTGACTATACGTTTACAAATCGCTAGCAATAAAATATTTATAACAATTCATATAAATCTCTTCAAGATTTCTAGGTTTCGGTACATGCTATGAATGTAAACTCTTATAAAACCACTCTTGCATTTTCAGGTCTGTCTGTCGAAACTTCTACATTAAAAAGATTGAATTTAGTCCGTGGTGACCCAATCAAATGTACACAGCGGCAATGAATGAAATCTTATTTAGGAGGGTAGTTCTAGGGAGAAATTTTGCAAAACTCAAGCAATCTCCCCTTACCTCTGAAACTGTTTTGAGAAAGTAGGGAGTATAGAGCCTTAGTCAAAGGAAAAATAAAACTTTTTTTTTAAACGCATCACATAATGAAAGAGCTAGTCTGGAAAAATAATAATATTTTAATTGTGTTTAAGCGAGATGTAATGTACGACATCTCGGACTTTCGGTGAAACTAGAACGCAGAGATTCCGAATCTGGATTGTGGCTGCTGCTTTCCCTTAATTCCTAGGCTAGATGTAATATACTGTGCTTTAATTTTTAATTTTTACTTTATAAAGTTACTTAAACTTATTAAGGATTTAAGTTGTGATAGCTGTGCTCGTGATGGTATCGGGTGTTTTAATGGTTTTTAACATATAATTTCATCAAACGGTCCAAAAAATTACAATCTAGAAAACATTTATATAGTATTTGTATTTAAACCATTTGAACAGGACAACGTCTGTCGGGTAAATGTTTCATTAAAGGTACGTCATGAAACGCTTTAATATCGATATTTAAACATTTTGATCTTTGTATTTCTAAAGAAATTATACTCTTGTTAGTAACCGTGGTGGTCCTCTCTACGTATCTCTATCCTTCGCTACGAAATGTATTCGCTATCAACTAAGTTGACTTAGATAAACTTTTTTCCTTTATGCCTCAAAAAGTGTGCGTTTTGTGATTAGTGTAAAATGTAAGCCATTGTACCTCTTCTGTAATTTCCTCTACAGAATTTTGCTGCTTCAGTGGCATTTATGTCCATTTTCATCCGAAAAATCCATTATTGGCATGTCGGTTTATTTACATGGAGAAAATCTTTCTGTGAATGTTCTTTTTAGTTTTTGAAGTTTGAATTATCTTTAGAAGATATACTTTTGGGAAAACAGCTTACGTTGCTAGAAAATATTTCAGTTCTTTATAAAGACGTTAAAGCTATTCACAAGACAATTTTTATTAACAGATTATCGGTGTGCTTTTGATAAATAAATAAAATTAATTAGTCGCCTATTTTAAGCGCTACTTAGCGTTTGTAGTTCGATTTTATAGCATGACAGTACGTATTGTCCCCTTTTATCGAAAGTAAAAATTATGATTTAAAGAAACGATCAAAAAACTGAATTTAATTGCTAATCTAACGAAAACACTATATTTTTAGAGTGACTGTACGTTTACAAATAGCTAGCAATAAAATATTTATAACAATTCATATAAATCTCTTCAAGATTTCTAGGTTTCGGTACATGCTATGAATGTAAACTCTTATAAAACCACTCTTGCATTTTCAGGTCTGTCTGTCGAAACTTCTACATTAAAAAGATTGAATTTAGTCCGTGGTGACCCAATCAAATGTACACAGCGGCAATGAATGAAATCTTATTTGGGAGGGTAGTTCTAGGGAGAAATTTTGCAAAACTCAAGCAATCTCCCCTTACCTCTGAAACTGTTTTGAGAAAGTAGGGAGTAGAGAGCCTTAGTCAAAGGAAAAATAAAACTTTTTTTTTAAACGCATCACATAATGAAAGAGCTAGTCTGGAAAAATAATAATATTTTAATTGTGTTTAAGCGAGATGTAATGTACGACATCTCGGACTTTCGGTGAAACTAGAACGCAGAGATTCCGAATCTGGATTGTGACTGCTGCTTTCCCTTAATTCCTAGGCTAGATGTAATATACTGTGCTTTCGAAAAATAACGAATAAATTCATTATTTCTGAAACTGAGAGTTTTCTAAAAATCCTCTGACAGTCGATTATGTTTTAAAGAAAGACACTTTTGAGAAACGACCGTTATTTGTGACGTAGCTTTTATTCTAGATATGATGTCAGGGATAACTTCGAGCATTCTAATTGAAAGGTTGATAGGTTTGATGAAAATATCGCTTGAAATTTAATGATAAAGATTAACGTATATGTTGAAATTGTGCACCTGACAGTAACCATGACGATTACTAAATTGTTTCTGTACATGATAAATGACTTCAGGAGTCATACGACATATCTCCTGACGACGTCTCCCTTGTAATTCTTCTATATTCACCGGACAGTAACGCATAATTTCCATTTTAAGTACCCCCATAAAAACTAATCTAGGGACTTTTAATTCTGGCTACCTGGCTCTCAAATCAATTGACCCCCTTCTTAAATAAACACGGACAGATGCTGTATAATGGGGCCGGGCACCATCGTGTTAAAAGAAAATGTCATTTCTCGGCAGATCGTGTTCCTCCTTTGGAAATTAATTATTAGTTCAGTAATAAAGTCGCCCCAAAAAAGCTCAAAATATCTTGCACCATTTGGGCTCAAAGAAATAGGAACCCAGAATTCTTCCTTGGACTATGCCGCACAATAATTTTATTTTCTGAGTATGTTGTGTGCTATACTCCATTATTCATCGGGAGTTGTCGGGAGCCCAACACCGGCAGTATTGTCTGTTGACATGGCCGTTCAGAAAATAGTTTAGCATCGTGAGAAAAAAATACATTTTCTACGAAATTATTATCAGTCGTACTCTTGCATGTGCTCGTCGCTCAAAGTTGTCTTCAGATAGCTCACAAACAATGCATAATTTATAAGGATGATATTTTGCTTTCTTCACAATTTTGTGAACTGTGGACGCTGCCATATTGAAATTAGAACACAATTGGTTAAGTGTTAAATGATGATTGCCTTTACTTCTGAATTTTACGATCGACCAAATTTATTTTAGTCTCAAACATGTTATGGTTCTTAGACTCAATAATATGTTTGTTCAAATGGACATTTCAGTTACTAATTCCATCTTTTATTATCAGCCCTCATGAAAGACTACATTCTCTGGCAGTAGAAGAAGTTCCATCGGTTTTTATTTAATTATTATAATACATAGTCATTTAACTTTAGTTTTGCATTTTGTTCTTCTTTGTATACTACGTAAATTATCAACTAAATTACATTCACAAGGAATTTTATAAATGCAAGTTCTGGAGTTTCGACTTGGGTTTTCTGGTTATGCTTTGATATACTTTATATCAGTGTATTTCTCATAATGGAGAGGTATTTAATATTATATCCGTTTCCTGCTTCATATTCAATTTATCTGAAAGACCTAGTAAGTGTGTTACAGCTGTTGTTTAAGGAAATAGATAGTATTGCTCGGAACATTTTAGAGCTGAAAGTTAGTTATTGTAAAAAAACATAATGAAAATCAACTATTCCAAAGCAAAACCCTAACCTCAATTTTAAAAGAACTGCAATATGGAATACAATTTCAGAATTCATATATATTATACGAAGAAGAACACAATACAAAAGGAACATAAAAAGGGTACATTTATTTTATTAAATGTAAATGGTTCTACTTCCATATAAGTTTCTTTCTTAATTATTTACAATTTTGGATGAAATTAATAATAGTTATTTTCCCAACAATTATATATTGAGATAGTGTATATTTTCTTTTCCAGGTATTAAATTAAATTAGGTCAATTGAGTCCAAATTGAATAATGTTCTCTAAATATTTAATTTTTTAATTTTACACTCTCTTCATAATTATATTGCAACAACGCCCACAACTAAGTTTCAGAAATCAACTCATAATTATGCAAGGTTGCATTCTATAAAGAAAAAATTCGAAATTGTAGAAGATTCTAAAAGCAGTGTTTAAAATACTTCCACCAATTTATTAAAATTGAGATGTATAAACCATTTATTTCAAAGATCAAAACCATTAATCGAGCTGCCCAAAAATAGCCAAATTAATTAGGAAATGTTAATTGTCATACAATATTTTTTCATGGTATGTATGAAAATCCACAAAACAAAATCATAATCTCGATTAAGGTAAGAGAAGTACTAATCGATTTCTTCGATTGTTTTACAAATGGTTTGATGTTCTCATGTCACCTATTATACCAGAGTCTGTGGAGTTCGATAAAGTTAGTATTTAGACAATAAGTATATATAAAAACTAGAATTTTTTTTCAGAGCCAATAAATAGGCTTGGGAAGAAATTTTGTGGAAAATGAAATTCTTTTCCCAAAAAATTTAAATTGAATAATTTTGATCAGTGTGTATTCAGATCATACTCTTTACTTTGTTTTTAAAATTGAACATTTATATTGTGAACTCCCTATAGCTTCAACCTAGGCTCTGATGATGACTATTTGTAGTCAAAAGCGCTTAGCGAATTAAATTTTTTTGAAAAATTGCACGATTCATATAATTTCCCACAACTCCTTGGAGTATATTAACGTGCATACAGCAACCCTCTGTATTAGAAATAAGTTAAGCTTTGAATGTGCCTTCACCAATACCTTTAATACCTATTTGTTTCTTGACACAATGTGTTTCAAATATATTCTATTAACCGAATTTTATAGTTGTTCAGAAACCATATTACTGGCCGTCAAACCTTTGAGTATTATAATATTAACCTATATCATTTTAAAGAATGCACCTCAGTACAAATTGGACATGAATCTTTAGGATGAACTTGGCTATTCGGCCCGTTTCACTTCTAACGCCAGATAAGTGTAAATTTGTAAATTGAAAAAAGTGTGTTAAGAAGATTTTCAAACGTTGTCCAGTGTTTTTAATGGTCATATTTTTAGAGGAATGGCAATTAATTTATAAGTTTTACTCTGTACATATACAATATACAATGTTTATGCATACGTCTCGTGCTGAGACTGTTTAGCAACAAGCAATTAGATTGTATTGTTATAAAAAATTATCCAGTCCGTCCCTGGCTTTATTCTGATGAGACATCAATCGCTGGGTTAATAAACAGTTGGAACTGGAATTTTCGGAATGGCGCCAAACAGTATTTTTGACGCTGAGCAGAAAAATGTGTACCATCGAAAACGACAATTTACGCTTTATAAAGAGACATTAATTTCAGGAGTTTTAGTTTGGTGCGTTCAGCTTATTTTGTTGTTATTATTTCGATGTAAATAATATTAGAATCAGCTCTTGGAAGTTTTTGATGATCTATGTGTAAATAAAAGTTTCTAGAAGCAGACAGTGAATATTAGTTTTTCAAAATAATTAAACTGAACCCACGGAGTTTATACCAAGTGAAGTAAGTCAAGTTCAAGATGCAATCAGTGCCGTCCAAAACAAGGTAGAAACAGAAATTTAAAAAATGCAACAGGACTTACAGCGAGGAAAATACCAGAACACCATGAGTCCCAAACGTTCCGTTAGCAAACCACCTACATTTGAAGGCAGCTCATCTTGGCCCTTATACAAACGGTAATTTGAAGCAGTGGCTACAGCTAATGGATGGGATAACCAAGAAAAATCTACGTCTCTTGTAATTTCCTTAAGAGGTCCGGCCTTAGAAATACTCCAAAACATTCCAGTCGATGAACAAGGCAATTTCGACAAGATCATCGCTATCCAGGACAAAAGATACGACAATCAGTCCCTGAGCCAAGTATACCAAGTTCAACTAAAGCGAAAAAATGCAAAAATCCGGAGAGAGCCTTCAAGATTTCGAAGCAGAGATTAGACGTTTAGTGCACTTGTCCTACCTAGACCTGCCAGAGGAAACTAAGGATCAATTGGCCACGCAGAGCGTCATAAACGGTATCAGAGATGTGGAAGTACAAAGAAACCTAAGACTTAGTGGTATCAAGAAGAGTAACGAAGCTTTGCTCCGGGCTTTGGAGGTAGAGCCGTCATGAACATGTCCAAGCCGAGGGTGCGAGAAATTTCCTTCAACCAGGAAGAGTTAGAGTCACCATTTCAAGCGCTGCTGGCTGCTCTGAACAAACTAATAGAACTGCCACAAAGAACTGGCACCAGAGGGGCATGTTACCGCTGTGGAGGGACAGGACACATTCAACGCGACTGCAGAGTAAGGCTACCGGAACGATCACCAACCAGGAGTAGCCAACAAATCGACCTTACCAACAAAGGAAACTCCAATCAGTCAGCATAAGGGGGCGAATGCTGACTAACCCTCCACCAGCCCCCGGGACAGTATTCATCCGGAGATTTTGCCCAGATAGCAGCAGCCTAGTCATCAGGGGCACCATCAATGGCCGAGGAATTACAGGGTTTTGAGAGCATCATAAATCCGACCAGTTACCAACAACATCCAGCTCCAAAAAGTCACCGGCGAGTCCATGTCAATACAAGGTGAAACATATATAATACTGCAGATACGGGACAACCGAATCCAGCATAGGGTCCTGGTAACGAATATTGAAGAGGATTTCATACTGGGTATGGCCCTAATCAGCCAGCATGGATTCGTTTGACCCGAGATATGATGTTCTTCGGTTCCTAAATTAGGAATTTGTACTGACACGACCCCTCAACAGTTCAGACACCTCCATAAAAATGGCAAAATCCTCAGCCAAAATTCCCGGTCGAACGGAACAAATTATTCATGGGCAGCTAGAAAGCAATCCTGGGAGCTGCGTTGGAATGAGGGAGCCCGTACACTCAGCTCATGACTACTTAGTTGGACGGGCTATAGTTAAAACCGGACGAGATATACCAATTAGAGTCCTCAATTTGTCCAACAACGACATCAGAATTGCCAATGGTCGAGAGATAGCTTGTTTCGAGCCGGTAGAGACTTCGTTCCGATGAGACATCAGTCGCTGGGTTCATAAAAAGTTGGAAATGGAATTTTCGAAATGGCGCCAAACAGTATTTTCGACGTTGGGCAGAAAAATGTAGTTCCATCCGGAACGACAACTCACGCTATATAAAGAGATACTAATTTCAGGGGTTTCAGTTTGGTGCTTTCAACTTAATTTGTTGTTATGATTTTGGTGTAAATAATAGTAGAATTAGCTGTTGGAAATTTTTGATGTTTTACGTGTAAATAAAAGTTTCTAGCAAGTGACAGTGAATATTAGTTTTTCAAAATAATTAAATTGAACCCAAGGAGTTTATAACAGTAAATTCGATATGTATTATTGTTTTACGGATATTTGCTATAAATGTTGTTGTTTTTATCAAATACCGTAGCAAATTTGAAAATTTCCCTATCCATTATTTTCCTTATCGCGTCTTCAAATTTAGATTCCAAGAAATATCCAATATTTACATTTCCATAATTGTTAATTTTGAGTTTATTTAATTAGTCAAATATATATTTCAAAAATCGGGCTTAACGCTAAAATCAAATTAGTGTATCTGATGCTCATTTTGGGAACGAAATATTTATATTTGTTTTGTTCATTTAAATTATTTGTATTATCGCCACTACATCAAGAATCTGGTGATTTAGTCAAGATTAATATATAGTGGAATCAAGACATTCAAAACACTATTTTACCGAAACTGGTTTACCTACTTCTTGTAATCGAGTGATTCGGAAAATTAATGTTGCTCATTCCATTATATTCATTTCGGGGGGAAATCTTCCACAATATTCTTATTTCTTTTTTTGTCATAATTTTTTAAGCTAAGTGCAGCATACAACACCAAAATTCTTACTCGCTATCATCTTCACCTCATGTCTTTGCAATAATACCATTACCCCAAGCTGTTTAATGCACAAAGTATAACATGGGTTTTACGATCTGTGAACCAATTAACAACTTGTTATATTTTAACGCTTTACACTAAAGCTCTGCAACATTTACATGTAAAGGCATTTAAGATGAACATAAAATCGGGAAACGACACTATAAAGATTGCAGAAAGATGTCCTGAAAGGGAGTTCGCTTGTTGGTAAATGCGCATATACTTCTTCGTTTATGCTTGTAATAAATGCGCCAAAATCACTAAAATTTTAGCATATTTGTTAGTTAACTATGCAACTTATTAACTACAATTTTTTCGGGTTAAATCAATTGTTCTTTCCTTCATTTTCTTTATAATTAGTTTATTTGCATTCTTCATTTTTATACGGGGGTATATAATATATTTTTTGTTAGAGTTAACCTTATATATCTGGCAGGTGTTCATGTGGTATAGAGTTTTCCAAAATATACTATACTAGCCGTTACCCGCGGTTTCACCCGCGTACGGCATGTTCAAGCTTCGCAAAAAGAAATAACTTATGAAACATATATATTATCCCAAATAAAAAAATTCTAACTTCTTTAAACTACCCTACATAACCATAAATCCACCAATCCCGAATATATTTCACCCAAACTGCAAGTACTTATGGGCGACCCTATATTACAATTTTATTAGACATTTTTTAATCACCTAGAATAACTGTAACCCTACTTCACTCTATATTGCAACCATCCTGTATATGCTGCTGTTTATTTGTCACCCAATATAGATTTTTGAACACCTGACTATAACTCTTCTCTACCCTATATTTCAGCTGTGCAACTGCTTATGGTCTACGCTGTATAACAATTATTTCTGAAGTACAATTTCTCTTTACCCTATATTTTAATCACCCTTTATATGCAGCTTTTTTGAACATTGCGTTAAACACATTCTAATAATATAATCTTGCTTCTCAACATATTTCAGATATTCCATGTAGTAGAATACAATTGTTCAATGTCTACCCTATATAACCATGATTTTTTAACTTTTTTAGATCCACCCTGAAGAAATACCGGTGCAACCCTTGGTGTGTCACAAATTTAAAAACTATATAACAATTTTGTTCAACATTTTTTTAAAACTCTTTGTATAACTAAGTCTACTTCCATCTACATTAAAACCATCCTGTATAATCCAATTTGTCAAACTTTACATCTTATTTTTGAACCACCCTGTATAACAATAATTTTACTCTACAAAATATTTCTACCACCCTGTTGTGCATCTGCTTAGGGGTCACCAAATATAACATTTTTTAAACACTTAACTATAACTCTGGTCCACTCACTATCTTATTATGCAACTGCTTATGGACTACGCTATATAAATATTTTTGAACCACACCTGAAAGTATAATTTGTCTCCACACTGTATTTCAACCACCCCTCTTTCCAACATTGTTTTAATCACACCGTATGAACTATATATAATTTTACTTCGATCCATGTTTCAGATATTACATATATGCAACAGCTCAGCTACCCTATAAAAAATATCCAACCTGTTTTACTATAATTCTACTCCACCCGCTATTTCAACCACCTTGTATATGCAACTACTTATCGGCCACCCAGTATAACATTTTGTGTACCACCCTGTATAACTATAAATCCATCAATGCCCCATATATTTCACCAAAACCGCAAATGCTTATTGGGCACTGTATATAATTTTTTTTCAGCATGTTTCTGAATCAACTTGTATGTATTACAACTACCCTGTATACGCTACTGCTTATTGGTTAACTAATATAACATTTTTTAAATAATTAACCATAAAACTTCTCCACCTTATAATTCAACTATCCTATCTGCTCAACTTATTATGAAGAACGCTATTTGACAATTTTTCCTCATATTTTTTCAACGACATTATAAAGTATAATTTCTCTCCACACTTCATTTAAACCACCCTTAATTTACAAGTTTTTCTAACCTAGAAAATTTTTCTAGCATTTTTACCCACCCTGTATCATTATAACTCTACACCACCTTATATTTCAACAACCTTTTATATGCAACTGCTTATTTGCCACCCTTGTATTTAAAAAACCCTCTACAAACAGCTCCTTCTAACTAACAGCTTATTATGAACATAATTCATAGATCCTAACTGCTTACATAACACATTTTTTTCTAAGATTTTTTATCCAAACTGTATAAATATTCTACCCTTTTTCACCCACTTCGTTTATGGAACTGTTTATTGCCCAATCAATATAACTTTTTTACACCACCCCGTATAACTAATTCCACTCTCCCTTATTTCAACAACATTGTATATATGCAGCTGCTTATAGGACACCAAACATAACTTTTTTTCTAGATTTCTTAAATCCATTTAATTCTACTCCGCTCTAAGTTTCCTATAATGCAGAACACCCTGTAAAATTACGCTCGTTATATCAGTTGATTTGTGTTAAATCGAAACATGTTGCATTGGCACATTCTGAATTTTGAATAAAAGCTAAGCTGATGCCAGAATCTAATATTCTGTGCGTGCGGTGGAACCATTTGAGTAATTGTATTACCCAACATGGTACAAGTTTTTTCGCTATATCTACCGTTTCTGTCAATTTATAGAGATAAAATGTCTAGCAGATTTTAAGTCAAACTATAGGCTTTGCAACAAAAAACGATTCAGCAAAATCCGTTCAGTAGTTCTAACGTGATGCCCGAACAAACAAACAAACAAACAGACAAACTTACAATTTTATAATAGTATAGATACATATAATATGATTATTTCGTTGTTCCCCTGATTGCAATAATTTTTACGACAAATGATACACATATCAAGAAAGATATTTCAAGTTTGACTTTTGGGAGTTCCTTCCGAACATTACCATAGAAACTATAAAAAATGTTTTCTACGTCTCAAGTATTATATTCGATATCTATTTAGAAAAATATTAAGGAGAACTTTCAAAATATTTGGGAAATTTGAAAAGTTATCCTTACTTTCTTTAGAGGTTTAATTTATTAACAGACTCGGTGATGTTGGTTTCGTTTGCAAACCCAGCGATGCTTGTCGCGCTCTTCGAGTATTTCTTATGGAGATCTGACGAAGTTAGTCATGCCCTGCAAACAGAGCTGTCGAATATCCCATTTCGGGTACCTTCTAATTATGAGGAAAGTATAGAATGTTCTTTTGAAAGATGTAAGAGAAGCAATGATCGATTGCTCCTCATCCACATGATATATGGAAAGACTCAGAAAAGGGGAGATTTAAGCAGAAAAGGAACTGAACTAAAACACGCAAATGAAACAGTTTTCAAGACTAATCTACTAAAGTGATGCAGCATAAAATTGTTATTTTACAATAGAATAGGCCAAAAACTAGACATAAATGGTAAAGAGTTTCCAAAATAAGTAGCTAGTTAAGCTTAGATATAGAGAACAAATAAAAACGATTCACCGAATAATTCTCTGAAGAGCTGTTGGATCTGATTCCGGAAAAGAAAAATATGACTGGAAATGGTTAGCCTATAAAACACTAGCAACAAGGAAAGAATAACAAAAATTAAGAAAACTAGAAAATGAAATGGTATAGACCGAAAAATGATGAATATTAGATTAGACTATTTACAGACATAGACAACACTTTACCATACAACATTTCATCTGTGGCATGGACGATAATTAAAAAAAGAATTTACAAGTATTCAAAGGCAATAATACAGTCAGTATCACCAAAACAATGAAAATCGATTTATTTCAAGAGCAAATAGAAAAACACCAACAACAAAAGATGGGGAGATACCAGAATGAAAAATGAAACCCTGTAAAGAGCATGAAATAATAACGCCCCTGGTACAAGAAATATACAAGTGAAACTAATCAATTAAGAACGCAAGAAAGTAATAACATTTTTAGCCTAAAATCTTTAATCAAATAGAAGGTGACGATTTTCCTCATGAATGAAAATACTCTTATTCGAGCTACGTATAAAAAAAAGAGACACATGGGTATGTTCAAACTACAGGAAAAGTTCGATTATAAAAAAAACGGAAGAGAAACACACATGACAAGCAATGCGAAGAATAAATATAAGAGAAAATTTGATTAATATAATTAAGAAAATGTTTACTAAAAACAAAAGCAGAATAAAAAGAGGAATAAAAAACTACACAAAACCCATCGTAATAGATGAAGTCTTAAAACAAGGGTGGGCTTTATCACCTTTGCCCTTCAATATATACATTGAACAATATCTGGAAGCCAGGTACCGTCAATGCTCGGATATGGGATTTAAAATACACAAACAAATAATGTTTTTCCCATTAAAAGCAGATGATCAAGTGGTATGTGTCAAAGTTCAGGATAATATTAAATTTCAGGAGTATGTTGAAGAAACTTGGTTTACTCCGTATTTTGGTTTACACCATGATGATGACAGCTTCGCTGTTGAAACGTAAGCTAAATGAAAAATGGAAAGTTTGGTATTAGGTTACCTAACATTGTATTTATATATATATATATATATATATATATATATATATATATATATATATATATATTGGTAATAAATAACTTTCATTTCTCAGGTTTGTAACACATCTGGTTTCAGTTCATTAGTAAGTTCTTTCAATATTTAGGCAGTAAACTAAATTTAAATCTTTCTTGAATCATTTACGAAAGCCTTAATCTCGGTTACGATTCACACTTTCATTAATACCCTTCATCAAGATATGCATGTCTCCTCGAAGCCATAAACTTTTCCTATTTTTTTGAAAGGCCATTTTTCAGAACAAATCGTTAGATCTATCTGATGATTTTTTTAGGCGTTGTTTGTTACATATAAAAATAAAAATCAATATTTAAGTATATAAAATTATTTTTTAAATTGTTTAAGCAATTTTAATTTAGTTGGATTTTTCTGGCATATCCACATCATTGCTTTGAAATCCATTGTCATGATTCGGATTGAAGGCTAAAGTTTTGCTAGTTTTGCTGTGGACTTCATAAAATATCAGCTTCATTTCATGCACACTACTTTGTAAAAAATCTTTACCAGCTAAAACCTTTCATGCTCGTTATCCATAAATTGTTTTATCCATCCCTCAAAACTATGATCTGGGTCATGAGTAACAATATGAAGCGGATGTAAATTGTAACAAACACCTCACGTAAACTTCAAGATGCCGTAATTGGTAGAAGAACCATAAATCTTACTAGTATTAACTTAATGGTACTGTAGAAAGGTAGTGAGTCCGGCTGGGGGGGAAGGTATCTTTCTCAACCCTAAGAATTATAATTGATAATCTGTGCCGGTATGTGAGACCAAGGCGTAACCGTTGCAGCTTAACCTTTTCGATTATTGTTTAATTTGCTACCCTCTACTAAGGTTAATCAAAAATGTCAATTGTGTTCGTCGCATAGGTCTTTTCATATTGTTGATATTGTAAAAAATAGTTTCGCCCAGTCACCATTTATTAAGCCACATATAACATGGAGACCCCAAATTTATGTATGTGATTTTTAAAAATTAAAATATGTCTTGTATAAACTGACGATAATTTCTACTATATTTCTTTAGTTCTGTACAAAAGTTATCTAGGGTTCTGTTGCATTAGTGTAAATATTCATTACTGAACGAACTCGCGTAACTTAGCGACGATTGAGAGTTGTGTTTTAACATATTATCTATTAAATATAACCGACAAGATAGTAATTCCAACAAGATCACCAATTAGTCCGCCGCCTTAGGGGTGATAACGCTCATACTTCCCTATGCCTAATTATGAGATCTTTCCGACACAATTCAGGACAATTTCAATTTCTCTACGGGATCGTTCTCATCTCCTCGCGCTCCTCTGCAGGACAGCAAGCCTTCGCTGCCTTCGTTGCTATGAAGACGAATCATTCTACATATCCCATATTTGTAGCACTTATCATCGTAGCCAACATTTCGCAGCAGCAAGTTTTTGATAGGACCAGCACCAAAAACTTATTTCAGAAAGTATGGTACACAGCTTAACACATGAAGTTCTTAGTCAGAGCTTCTTTGATGTTTAGAATAAACTAACACAAACACCAAAATTAAGGGTATGTTGAAACCATAGGTAGGCATTACAAAATACTGTTGTCAAAAAAAACTGTTTCGTAACTTACGTTTCCTTGAATTCTTACCCCATAATCCAATCCAAGCTTATTATAACATGCTTCATTTTATTTCCTAACAGTTTTCTATGATTTTTGAATAATGTGCTTCGTCAGGTTTGGTTTCCCTTACACCAATTCATTCAGTGTATTTTGAATCACACTGGTGTTCCTATATTATGTATAAGGTATTCTCGGAAGGCACAACAAGCCTCGCTATAAAAAATACTTGTGCTTGAGTTGGAGGGCGATGAAGCATCACCCCAGTTCCCTACATTTTATAGAATTTATTACGTTGTTCAGAAATCGTTCGAAATGGAAATTGTTAGTTATATTGTTAGTTATATAAAATCGTTCCAAATAAATTTTTAAAATTTGTAGAAAGAACATAGTATTATTGGCTGTAAGGTGTCAAACTAAATTATTTTTACAATTAATACAAAGATATTTCTTCTCTGCAGTTGTTATGAGTAGCAATTCTGGAGATATTTTTTAAATCGTGTTTTGTTATCCCAGTAAAACTAGAAAATTGCTCATAGGGTAAGGGTTGGCAGACTAATCGTTTAAAATTTTAATTTTATTCGGTTTTAGTTAGATGTTAAAAATTGTACCCTTACTACACTAAAATGCCTTATAAACGTATGACTTGTAATTATTTCTAAAGCTTCAAAACAAATTTTTGAACACATATTCTATTTTAGTTTACATCGACAACACACGGTATTAGGTACAAAGATTTCTTAAAGTATATTAGAATGTAGACAATAATAACTTTAGTAGGAGCTTTATGTAGCAATGCCAAAAGGCTCAACATTTCGAAAGTTTTGAAATTTCTAGAAGATATCAATTTTTATAGAAAAATCATTCAGGTTCTTATAATACATGATTTGTTGTGTAACTGATGTCATTGACAGTATTAAAACGATTAAAAAGTTTATACTGATTAAAATAGACTACATTTCTAATTCTATTCTGTATTATATTTTTCCAAAGAACTGCTTGCCATTACGAACTCGCTCAATTTCGCTTGAGGTTTTCGTTTAGCGTCTCGACACCATAATTCAATTAGAGCGAGGGCTATGTTAAGTGAGAGTTTGCAACTTCATCCACGAACAGTTATTACAAGTTTTGAGTTCAAATATTTACCTTACGAAATCTACGGTTAAGAGCAAATGACTGCTCAATTACCAAAACTACACACACAAGAAGTAGAGCACGGTTCCGCTCTTCTCATCTGCCATGTGCGATCCCCCTTGTGTAATCGTTTGAGAAATTTTGGGAGAACTACTCTAATCTAATAATTGAAATCGGATGGTGAAAGTAGAATTTGGTGAGAAATTTCGAGTGTCAGTGTCAACTCTTTCAAAACTTTCATTAAGATTATGTTTCATAATTAAGCGAATTGTTCTAGATCAGTGTTATTTGGGATAATGTGTTTTGGAAAACTACTGGGTAATAAAAGTGGATTTTACTCAATTACAAAGTAAGAAATTTTTGAAATTAATGGAAGTGTTTACTAAGAAACGCTGTTTGAAAATTTATCAATGTTTTGAATTTTTGGACATCGCCATAAACAGCAATAAAATATACTGAGTTTACGTTTTTTGTGAGCTCTTTGGGAATAACACCACATAAACTTGAAATCTGGTCATAAACATTTCCCCAAGTTAAACAATTAAAATAAAGAAAACTAGGCGTAGCAAAATGCTTTAGCTCAGAACCTGCTTGGCTCTCTACTGCAAACTCAGAGAAAGGAAATTAAAAATTTAAATGTGATTTATATTTAACAAAGCAGACAAGCAACCAATCTGGGCCAATGAATACTGAAAGACCAGCGAGTGACTTAAAAAATATATATATATATTTACTGGTATATCTGTATATAAATCCAATTCAATAAAATAGAAATATATATGAAATACTGAATGAAATGCAAAAAGTAATAAAAATAATAGAAATTTTTAAGCCACTCACATGACCATCCTTAGTTGCAGTCCAACCCAGTTGGGAAGCTTCTCAGCTACTAAGTTTTGCATCACAGGAGATTTCGTCTAATGGATCAATTTGTCGTTTCCTGAATTTTGGTAGATATTGTCAATCAAACTCTCCAGATTCACCGATACCTAAAAATGCAAAAGAGGCCGGCAATAATTGTTCTCTTTTTCCTTTATTTTTTTTATCACGATACGTGTGAAATCTCTAGCAACTAACGATTGCTTATCGATGCCAACTACGTCGCAGATGCAAAGCAAAAAAATTACAAAAAAATTAATGAACTACGCAGTTAAGCCACCAACTAGTTAGCGTTGCAAGAAAACGCGGTATATCGATATTAAGATGAATATGAAACCAGATTCACCCAAAGTTTCTTTCCAAAATTATTAATAGATACGTTAAAATATGCACTATAGCCGATAAAAAAACTATAAAAAAAATTCATTCGATAAATCAAACTATAACGATAAGCGAATTTGCTTAATTACAATCAAAGGTACGGTAATAAGGAAAAATAAGGAAAAAACGATAAATTAAGCAAATTCTAGCAGATATTTTTCACGATAAAGATAAAGAATTTTCCCAATAAAAAAAATTAACTCGGAACGAAATTCGCACACATACCGTCTTTATGCTGGTCGAAACATAAGAGGGACAAAATCTGCTTGAACAAGCGTTTATCCCACTTGTCCAATGATAAAAGTGGGGAAAGGAAATGACATGTTAAAATTTCAAATTTTATTGAGCGCGAAAGCAGGAATATTAATCAATAGTTGGTCAATACAGGAACTAATACAAGATAATTTCGATAAAAGAATAAAGCAAAATTTTACTAATTAAATCATAGATAAAATTTTATTAATGACAGTTTCCTTCTTCCCAACAAAATTATATTAATTTAATATTTCCAGTTTGGAGGGAGGTTACATTAAAATAGCACGTGATGTTCGTTCTGTCAAAACAGCATCGTGCCAAATCAAAGGACAGAGTTGGACTTAGAATACCTTCCAAACGAATTAAGTGTGATTTAGCAATTAAAAGCGAAAAAAAAAACGATTGCATAAGCCACTAAAATAGGAGTATTTACTTACGTGTTTATTTATTAAGGTAAAGACACTGATTTATTACGGTAGAACTCAGTTCAGAAAACGATATAATTAGAAAAGTGATTTGAAAAATATAAAAGGTAATTTATTAATGTGACAAATATTAGTAAATATCAATGTAACGGGGAGAACGGCAATTCACCCGTTACAATTTCAAAAGTCCAAAAGTTTCAAGGTCTAAATCAGACCCCCATTTTAATGGTATTAATACAAAATGAACAAGAAATTAAAAAATTAAAAGAATTCGCAATGACAAATATCGTAATCACAATTTGACATTGACTATCAAATTTTAACTTCACAGTATTCTGTAAGTTCTGGCCACTAGGTTGTATATATAGTAAGATTTGCTTTGGGTGTCTATGTCATTTTGGTAAATTAATTAATATTCCTCTCTTCAATTTTAACAACGTAGAAATAGACGAACTGATGTCAGATTTTGGATCATTATTTTCTCCCTTATGACTCAAATGGGGTCAAAAGTGTGAATTTAATTTTGGTTAGAGAACTGCGTGGCTAACATAGAAAAATTTCCTCCGATTTTTCCGCCTCTCCCATGTTGACCAAACTCTATGATGCAACGAGATATATAAAAGCGATAGGCATAGTTCTCGCACTGTTCAAAGTTAGCAATAAGCTACGATTTTCTCGTTTCTATTAAGCGGAAGAATGAAAGTTCTCATCTTAACTAGTCCACAAAAACCTCAGCATAATTTTGTGCAAATTTTAAGGATATTTCTAGACATTCTCCTCAACGAAGTTAAGTGCCATATTAACATCGAAATGTATCTAGAACAGAAAATTACATAAGCATCATGCTGAAAAAATAATACTAGACCTGCAGAACAATATGTGATTTTGCTTGATTTACGTTTTGTTGCATTTACTACACGGCTAAAAAAGGTTATTTTAAGCTTCTGTAATAAAAGGCATTGGTGTCGGACATGGACTTCATATTAAGAATAATTATTTTATACCAAAATCATATTCATATATAAAGTGTGTGCAAATAAATTAGTTATTCATCATAAAAAATTGCATGGTCTGAAACCGAAAACGAAATCATCACGTCACTTTTATTAACGACTGTATACGAGCTTTGTGAAAACGATGACTATCCCTTAATAGTGAAGTATCTACCATTTCTCTTGGCAATATCGAAACTGGTTTTCAATTACAGTTGTTTAAAGTTTTTTAAAGTAAAAGCTTACGAGTTCACATGTTAATTAGGCACATTGAAGTTGAGATCTGTGCGTCGTTAACATTTAGTATTATTACTATCGTTATCTTTATACAAGATAGTATAAAACTTTTTAGAAGTAGTCAACAAGCAGTTGTATATGCTTATATAAACTCGTTGTATATAAGACGTTGTATAATTATAATTATATACGGTACTCCAAATATAATGGAAACTAAAGGTTTTATTAGGTGGCCCATTAGTAGTTGCATATACCCTTTGTATGTAATATATATATATATATATATATATATATATATATATATATATATATCCTCTCCAACACTATAACTATTATTTATGTATCTGGTACGTATCGGTAAATATCTAGTGGCGCGATGTAATGATTGACATCTAGGATTTTCGGGGAAACTAGCACACAGAAGTTCCGAATAAATAGTGTGTATATTCTCTTGCGTACAAAAGAATCACACCTCGAAGAGAGTATTCAATATCACTGATAGGTAATTGTCTTCTAAACGTTATTTGTGGCATATTCTTGATTACTTTTATTTTTTTTGAGCAATAACACCACAATAGAAATAAAACGACGTATATTGCAGGAATACCAAAACGTTTCAGTCTATTCTGACTTCGTTGTCAATGGCTTTATATTTATTGATGTAAATGGCAAAATGAAAATTTGATTTATGACATTTAAAATTGACATGAGAAAATTTGTTGTTTTTAGATATACAGGTAGCACAAAAAATTCTAAAGATCATGAATTATAGTTAACCATCTTTCAAATTAGAGGAATTTGAAAGAGTTGTCTTTAGAATTTATAAGTGGCGTTCCTAGGTACGACTTTGTTATAAGATAGCGCATTCGCCAAAAATGCGATCAAAGAATTCTATTGTTTGAGTGATCACATTACCGTCATAAGGGAAAACCTAGGACAAACCTTGTCGTATCTGGTTACGGACAATTAAGGAGGAAATTATTAATGCTAACCTCCTTTTGAACAACCCAATATCGGGATAGTTCATGAGGTTTTTCCCTTATGACGTTAATGGGATCACTGAAATAATAGAATTCTTTGATCGCATTTTTGGCGAATGCGCTATCTTATAACAAAGTCGTACCTAGGAACGCCCCTTATAAATTCTAAAGACAACTCTTTCAAATTCTTCTAATTTGAAAGCTGGTTAACTATAATTCATGATCTTTAGAATTTTTTGTGCTACCTGTATATCTAAAAACAACAAATTTTCTAATGTCAATTTTAAATGTCATAAATCAAATTTTCATTTTGCAATCTACATCAATAAATATAAAGCCATTGACAACGAGGTCAGAATAGACTTTGAAACGTTTTGGTATTCCTGCAATATACGTCGTTTTATTTCTATTGTGGTGTTATTGCCCAAAAAACATAAAAGTAACTGATAGGTAAATTTGAAATTTTTTCGTGACATCCTAATCTGGGAGTTACTGGATAACAGCAATGACATGGAACGGCTCCAGATTCGGACCTCTGTGTGCTAGTTTTCCCGAAAATACTAGATCTCGATCATCACATCTCGCATCTACATATTTAACGAGATGTATCAAATACATAAATAATTGTCCGAGAGGACACTCTCTTGTGGGAAGCGCAACTGATAAAGGTTCCCGACCAGAAACAATATAATATATTGTATATATTTTCTTGTGTAAAAAATAATTACATCTCGAAGAGAGTATTTAAAAATTTTGTTTAAGAAGACTTCACTATCCTATTTTAGTAAACTCAAGATAGTTTTGATATAAACAAAATTGCATAATCTAGAAAATATAATGTTTTATAATTGGGTCAGTTCAGTTATTTTTTAGAAATAGTGCATATAAGATAGGTATTTCAGTATATTGTGCAACTTAACAAAGATATTGACTATCGAAACACGTGTCGTTAGTTAGTGTCTTCTTGTTGATAGAGGGTCTGAATATGATGATTTGGGAGAGTTAATGTTTAATATTTTTTTACGAGCTGGCACTGTTTATATACGCAGTAGTTGACAAGCCTATTGGTACAACCGATATACCTTTGTGGGCAATCACGGCAAGGAGTTTCGTTAACTTCTCGACCTTCGTAAGTTACTTTATCTTTTGGGTTCCCGGTTAAGTTGGTTATGGTTTTATTGGTGTTGAGGGCTATCTTTATTTGAAGTCGGTATACTATCCGCACTATTTTGTCAGTGACTCCTCAAATGTTTTTTATATGACGAAATCAGACAATTTATAAAAAAATTGGATTTCCAAATTAAATAAAATGTTAGAATGTACAGCCTGGGTTAAGAAGGAAGAAGATTTACAATATTACTATTGTTTTACAGAACAATAGATTTATAAATGTAAATCATATAGACAGAGTAAGCTAGTATGTCGACCTACATCGTTTTCAAGATATTGTACACTGAATTTAAATAATGTCTTTTTTGTCAATTGGTCTAGTTTTGAGTTTTTTTCCTCGCGTTTATTTGTTTTTGATTTATTTGCCTAGAAGATAAGTTTCTATATTATTTTCAACACTGATATTGCAGTTAACTGAGCCGACTGGGTCGAAGTAGACGGTTTGATTTACTAAATTTAAAAAAATATATTTTCTTTCCCCAATATTTAAGAAAAAGTCTATTCCAGTTAGGCTGCACATCTAGATAAACATCTGTGTTTTACTAGCTTTCCAACAAGGTATAACAAGCTAGGGTAGTATCTGAATTCTTGGAAAAATACTTGTGTGAAATGCTTTAAGGTGTAGTAAAGAATAACGATACTTAAGCAACAAATTTATCACTTGTGTCAGAAAACAAAATTACAGAAAGTATAATATTACAGTTGATGTTCCACATGTCGACCTTTGTTTTGCAAACATGCCCTTATTCTATGTATTAATCCACTTTTTACATTTTTGTGAAACCACTTATGTCAATTGCCGTATATCTGTTTGAAAACATCAAGACATGTGACGGGATTAGGTTCGTTGTAAACCAAACTCTTCATGTGTCACCTGGTATAAAGGTCCATAGGGGTCTGGTATAGACTTCTAGTTGGCTATGGTATAGGTCTTCCGTTCCCGTTCCGAAACTAATCCAGTCTCATGTTGATGTATTGAAACAGAAATTAAATGATGTGTCAGATGAAATAAGAAGGGATTTAACCGCTGATCTAGTAAAAGTGGGATTAATACATAGAATGAGTGTATGTGAGCGAAACAGGCTCGGACATCATGGTAATCTCAGTCACTCTCTAAAATAGTAACTATATCATTTTTTACCCATTTGGATGGTCTTCTGACCCAAATGATAAATTTAACGCTTAAGTATTGTTATACTGGGACATTTCAT
This sequence comes from Octodonta nipae, assembly GCA_034190945.1. Lineage (NCBI taxonomy): Eukaryota > Metazoa > Arthropoda > Insecta > Coleoptera > Chrysomelidae > Octodonta > Octodonta nipae. The sequence continues at coordinate 72,436,161 of CM067221.1, forward strand.
AAAAGTTTGTTTAGGAGAAATTGGTAATAGCTTAGCTTCTTATACTCTGTTGGATAGCTATTGAATAGTAGATATTTTTAAGCACATCTGCAGCATAACTGTCAGACTTTTATTCGGAACGAATAAAGTATACATTATTAACTTTATTTCAATTTATAACTATCAATCTACTCCAACAAAGTCAGGTCAGTTAACGGAAGTTTTAGCGTTGAGAAAAGTAAAGCAACAAAAAACGTAAACAGGAATAACCCAGAGGAAAATACCCACTAGAAAATAGGCCAATAGACCATAAAACAGCAACTAAAAAAATTCTCTGTCCAAATCTTTAAAACCGTTAAGATTTGTATCCGGCGTTTCATCGTCAAATTCGTCAGGAATGATGAAAACTACAACTTCATAAATGATCTACTTCGACATTAATCTGTAACCCTGTATAATATATATAATATATTCAGGGTGTTCCTAAATTGGAGGTACAAACGAAAAGGGGAGATTCCTTGAGTGGTTTTAGGAAGAAAAAGTCCCATAAACATGGGTCTGCAAACGTTTCGTTTTCAAGATACAGAGTGTTAAAGTTTCATTTTTTTTCAAGTTTTTTTCTCATAGTATCTGCATTTTACAAGATATTCAAATGAAATTTGGCATAGATATTACAATTAAGAGACACCTTGTGACATGCCAATTTCGATTGCAAATCTACAGGGTGATATTTTTTCGGGAACACTGTACACTGTTGTCCTTCAGAACTTTTTTTTGGTGAGCCACTGGTACTTTCAAAAATTGTAAAGAAAACCTTTGTTGTTATAGCAAACTTTATGTTTTCTTGTAGTTTTGTCGTATATACTACCGATTTCGAGCAAAAAATTTTGAATTATTAAACTAGCAATGATTCTTAAAGATTCGATAAACTGGTATAATCATCAAAAAAAATGTATTACTGCAAGAAACGTACAACTCAAAAATTAATCATAATAAAAAACTAAATAACAACAAAGGAACTAAACTAAAGCAATTGTTGAAAATGTCCTCCCCCAACCCTTATACAAGCTTCTGTTGTTCTTCTCATAGACAATCGAACTCTTTCAAACACTCCTGGAGTATTCCTTATTGTATCAAACGCGCCGATTATACGATTTCTCAGTTCGTCTACGGTATTCACTGGCGTTATGTACACTAGAGATTTCAGATGGCCCCATAGAAAGAAATCTAAACTATTTAAATCTGGGGATCTGGCGGGCCATGGCTGATGACCACCTCGTCCAATCCACCTGTTTACATAATTTTCGTTCAAATACTCCCTAGCCAAAAGTGAAAAATGAGCAGGAGGACCGTCGTGCATGAACCACATTTCACGTCGCATCATAAGAATTATATCATCCAATAACAAGGACCAAATCGTTCTCTAAAAAATGTCTGTATGATTGATCAGTAAGTCGCCCTGGCAAGAAGAAAGGACCAATCAAATAATCGCCAATATTACCACCCCACACATGAAAATTCCTCTTGAAAATAAGCTTCTGCAATTTCATGTGGATTCTCCTCAGCCCATATGTGTTCATGATGAAAATTTATGATTGAAGTCCTTGAGAAACAGGCTTCATTAGTGAATAGGATTTGGCAACCAAAATGAGGATTGTTCAATAGTCTGTTGAGGTACCACTGACAAAAAATAATTCTTGGATGACAATCTCGAGGCAAGAGCGCCTGCACCCTCTGAATGTGATAAGGATAGAGCAAAGAAACCCGCAAGATCCGCCAAACAATTTGATGACTTGTATTTAAGGTAACACTAATTTTTCTTGTACTGGTTCCTGGATGTTCTTCTATTTCGTTCAGCACTGCCTCTTCGAGTCGTGGTGTTCTCACACTTCGTGGTCTACCTGCATTAATATTTTTCGCAGAAAAAGATACAGTTTCTCAAAGACGCCTGTGAATATTAGAGAACATCCGATGACCAGGCATCACTCTATTGGGAAGCGTTCCATGTAAAGACGCACAGCCTACTAGGTAGGTAACTAGATTTCTATGACAATTCGGAATTTTCTGAGGATTTCAAGAGAATCATTCAAATTTTTTTTTCTTGAAACCGGTAGTAGATACGACAAAACTACAAGAAAACATAAAGTTTGGTATAACAACAAAGCTTTTCTTTACAATTTTTGAAAGTACCAGTGGCTCACCAAAAAAAAGTTCTGAAGGACAACAGTGGACAGTGTTCCCGAAAAAATATCACCCTGTAGATTTGCAATCGAAATTGGCATGTCACAAGGTGTAAACTCTTAATTGTAATATCTATACCAAATTTCATTTGAATATCTTGTGAAGTGCAGAAACTATGAGAAAAAAACTTGAAAAAAATTGAAACTTTAACACTCTGTATCTTAAAAATGAAACGTTTGCGGACCCATGTTTATGGGACTTTTTCTTCCTAAAACTATTCAAGGAATCTCCCCTTTTCGTTTGTACCTCCAATTTAGGAACACCCTGTATATATATTGAAATTGAAATAAACATATATAATAGAGTTCAGAATACAGGGTGTTTTGTAGGAGGTTCGCCAAGCATGTAGGGCAGATTGGTGGGCTCATGTCCTACATTTTGTAGCCCTTAAAATCTAGATAGCTTACGGTTTTTTTTAATTTAATTTTTTTTCTTAATTCTCAGATTTTTACCTTGAAACTATTGTAACTTTTTTATTTTCCACATTATCTTCACCGATATTTGACACAAATGATTGCTTCAAAAAATTATATGAATCCACAAATGGCGAAGGTTCCATAAAAAAAGTAACTAAATTAAACACTTCATCAATTTACAAAAAAAATAAGAAGCACATCGAGAACTTCGAATGCTTACCAAAACTTCTCTACTTCAACCCCTTTCCAAGGATATATTACACGTATTGGAAAGTAATAAGTATCATAAAAAATTGAGATTGTAACTTACAAGGTGAGAAGTATAAAAAATAAAATTGCAATAATTTGTTATAAATTTTGTTCAAACCGGCTTCTACCGCTACGGATGCAATCGCGATACCTGTTTCTGACTCCTACAGCGGTAGTCTCTAGTCGCATCTCATCCCATATTACTTCAACATTTATTCTTGGTCTTAACTGCATTTTATGGAACGCAACATTGATTCTTTCCTTTAACTGCTCCTTGGTTTCTATTTCTATCTCTTAAATGACTTGAATTTTTAATGAATGATTTATCGACCTATTGGAGGACAGACCAAAAATATTCAAAAAATATGGCTGTCCAGCACATTATAGGCGAACTGACAGAGAGCTCCTGAACAATTCATTCCCAAACGCGTGGATTGAGAGAACTGGCCCTATACTGTGGCCTCCAAGGTCGCCAGACCTGACTCCTTTTATTTTTTAATATGGGGACGTGCCAAGTAACTTGTTTATGAAAGAGAAATAAAAATAAAGGAGCAGTTAAGAGCAATAATAAATGTTACTTTTGAAATAATATGGGATGAGATGTGACTATAGACTACCACTGTAGGAATCAGAAAAAGGTGTCGCAATTGCATCCATAGCGGTAGAAGCTGGGTTGAACAAAATTTATAAAAAATTATTCCAATTTGGTGTAGGTTTTATTTTTTATAGTTCTCACCTAGTAAGTTACAATATCAAATTTTATTATGATACTAATTACTTTCCAATTCCTTTGATATATCTTTGGAAACGGGTTGAAGTAGAGAAGTTTTTGTAAGCATTCGAAGTTCTGGATGTGCTTCTATTTTTTTTTGTAACGTGATAAAGCGTTTAACTTAATTACTTTTTTATGGAACCTCGCCATTTGTGGACTCATATAATTTTTTAACCAATCATTTGTGTCAAATATCGAATGTAGATAAGCAAACAAACATCATAGTTTCGATTTAAGTTTATTCAGTTAAGATACTATGAAAAATAAAACAAAAATACAATAGTTTAAAAGTTTAAAGGTAAAAATCTCAGAATTAAGAAAAAAAAAATAAAAAAAAAACAGTAAGCTATCTAGATGATATATCGGCTACATAATATAGCACATGAGCCCACCTATCTGCCCTCCATGTTTGGCCAACCATCTACGAAACACCCTGTATAATGAATATAATACTATTATAACGGAGTCAAATGAGAACGAGAACTCCACCCGCAGAAAGTGTTGCGCAGGATCAAGAGCCAGCGCTCACTCAAGCGGGACTGAAAAGACAACGCATGAAATGGACTGGCGCCATGAATGAATTTATAATGCGCACGTTTTACAGAATTACGAACCTTGGCCAGGACAAGACTGGATATCGCCAAATACTCCATCAAGAGTTCTGTCGTGAGTACCCAGAGCTTCAATTTACTGAACAGAGAGTCGCAGATCAATATCGTGTCATCTTGAGAAATGGCCTTATTTCGCCTGAACAACTGGATAGAATAAAGAGCGAACCGCAGCGCGAACTATTTGGTCGAAATACAATCGATCCAGAGCCTGAAACATCTTTGGCGCAAAGAGCGGACAGGACTCAAGAACTACAACAAGAATAGCCAACCAACGCTGACCTGCTTGAGAAGATCCAAGCAGAAATGGAAGGAGCTCTTAGAGAGTATAGTGGAACAGATCCACTGACTAGACCAGCTCTTCCCAAACTAAGATCTTCTAAGAAACTGGGTATCGTCGTATTGCAGGCTATGAACAAATTTATCTTGCCAAACTATGTTTCAGGTGCTAATACGTTACAGTCGCTACACACAATCATCTACTGTGCTGCAACTTCCATCTGCAGAACAATTGGGGTCGCAGTGAGACCAAAACAAGACCCCCCCAATTTAGACAAACACCTCGAATACCACCTTGGCAAAGAAGACTTGAAGGGAAAATCAATTCTCTTCGGAAAGACGTTGGAAGACTGACCGAGTACCAACGAGGAGTCAGGAACAACAGAATAGGAAGGCTTGTCAAGACTATCATGGACAATAACCGAATACACTCCCAGTGGGATGGAGAAAACATCACATCTCAGCAGTGTCTGGACAGTCTACGACAAAAGCTCTCCATCTACAAAAGTCGATTGAGAAGGTACAAATCCAGTAACCAACGGAAACTAGACAACACACTCTTCTGACAATCAGAAAAAGGGTTTTATAGAAAACTTAACAACAGCAATAATAATGAATCCCCTAGTTACCCCAGTAAAACAGACATCTAGGAATTCTGGAAAACACAGCTTTCCACAACAATCTCCTATAACTCCAGAGCAAGCTGGATTAATGAGGAGGAGGCTGCATCTCAGAACTGTGAGGCCATGCAACACCAACCATTTACAACGGAAGACACATCCAATATAATGAAGCATCTCCATAACTGGAAAGCACCAGGACCAGATGGTGTACAAAATTACTGGATAAAGAAACTGCACGCAACCCACGAAACACTAACAGCCCTTATAAATGACGTAATTACCCACCCCCACAAAATGCCTAGTTTCCTTACACATGGTACTACATACCTCTCACCAATGGACAACCTATGTGCACAGGATCCAGCAAAGTACCGACCAATCACTTGCCTTCCAACCTTATACAAACTCATAACATCGTGCATTAATCATCGCATTTTCAAACATTGTGAGCTGAACAACATAATTACTCAACAACAAAAGGGATGCGCGAAAAATTCAATGGGTTGCAAAGAACAGCTGATAATTGATTCCGTTGTCTGCAATCAAGCCCACGCCAAACGGCGCAATCTGTACATGGCATATGTGAACTACAAAAAGGCCTTTGATTCAGTTCCACATGATTGGCTCATTAAGGTGCTGAAACTCTATAAAGTAAATAATTGTATTATTAACTTTTTAGAACATGCCATGGCCACCTGGCAAACCAAAATCTCACTGAATGAAGCCAACTGTTCGATACAAACTGACCCCATTCCAATCAGAAGGTGTATATTCCAGGGAGACTCTCTTAGCCCGCTGTAGTTCTGCCTTGCCATGAACCCTCTCTCAAACAAACTGAACTCGACTAATTTTGGGTTCAGTCTCAAACACAACAACGTACAAGTATTAAGGATAAACCATTTTTTATACGTGGACGACTTAAAGTTGATGGCAGCTACAAAACAACAGCTGCATGATATGCTTAAAATAGTAGAAGGGTTCTCTAGTGACATCCATATGAAATTTGGCCTAAACAAATGCCGAATTATTAATATAGTTAAAGGCAAAATACAGCAGGAGCACTTCGAAATGGGAGATGGCACCTCAATTGAATCTATGGGGGAAGGTCATACTTACAAATACCTTGGAATAAAGCAGGCTCAACGTATTGATCACATGACTATGAAAAAGGACCTAACAACAGAGTTTTATAGAAGGGTAAGACGACTGTTGAAAATCAAACTAAGCAGTAAAAATCTGTTTCAGGCTATTAACACATATGCGTGTTCAGTGCTCAGTTACTCTTTCGGTATAGTTAATTGGTGCAAGACTGACATTGAACAATTACAACGAAAAGTTCGAGTTTTACTAACAAAAGCTCAAAATTACCATCCAAAGAGCTCTGTCGAGCGTACAACTTTGCCACGGTATGAAGGAGGAAGAGGATTGACAGATCTAAGTAAACTATTAGATCAACAAATTTCTATTGTGCGTAGTCATTTCCAGAAACTCCCAGAACATGTCCAATTACACCACCAGACCACAGATCAGAAACTGCTGAAATGGAAAGAGAAGCCCCTTCTTGGAAGACATATAAATGACGTCAACCAAGATTATGTCGACAGTGCAGCGTCGAACTACTGGTTGATCTCTGGTCGTATGTTCCCTGAAACGGAAGGCTTTATATTGGCAATTCAAGATCAAGTAATTCCCACTAAGCACTACCTAAAGTACATCGTTAAAGACCCTTCTATTAACAACGATAGATGCAGGTACGGTTGCCAAACATCTGAATCTATCCAGCATATCACAGGAGGTTGTCAAGCGTTCGCTGCAACTGAATACAAAGAACGACACGATGCTGTGACAAAAATACTTCACCAGGAACTAGCACTGAAACATGAAACAGTCGGTAAGATTACTTACTATAAATACAAACCAGAATCTGTTTTAGAAAATATCAACTACAAGCAGTACTGGGACCGCACGATACTGACCGATCGGTCTGTTGCTCACAATAGACCAGATATAGTTTTGGTATATAAAGTCTCTCGGAAAACAACTTTAATTGGCATAGCAATTCCTAACAACAATAATATAAATATCAAGCAGGCTGAGAAAATAATGAAATATAGAGATTTGGAATTTCAAATAAAGACTCAGTGGAACATGAACAACACACGAACTGTAACAATTGTTATGTCAACGACAGGACTAGTCCCAAAACATCTATTAAACAATCTAAAATACCTCGGTCTGGACGAACATCTTTACAAACAAATGCAAAAAGCTGTCTTGTTAGGGATAGCCCGGACGGTCAGGAAATTCATGGGAAACTGCCGCCACGACTCCATCCACGGGCCTGAAAACCGGGCAAGGGCTCCCACAGAGCTATACCCTTTTGATACCTAGGATATCTGGGGTTTAGTGAATTTTCCATAAAGGCACTCATAGCGTGCCTTAGAGGGAGTATGATGCCATACATTGTAAGTAGTATAGCAAGCGGGAAACTGGATCAGTTTGGTAACCTGTCCATCCGCTTCTCTGAATCGTGTAAGAGAGTCATTGTAGAGCCTCTGGTAATAATCACAAGAAGTAGCAACCCCTATGGGAGTCATCCCCTATCTTACTACCCTTATTTTACCCAACCCTATCGTATATGCGGTACTAGCACCAGGTATCAGTAGTCAGTAATATTTGTCTGATAATATTAATATGAAAAAAAGTGTGTTTGGTTGAGAATCGAACCTGGGATTTCCGATTCGAAATCACACTCCATAAGCACTAGGCTGTTGCCTGTATTGTTTAAATGGTATATCGTTGGTGTATAACAGCAAGATCAACAATTGTGTAATGTCGATTAGCTTTTAGAATAAGATATTTTGTGTGTGTGTGTGTGTGTGTGTTTCAAGAGCCTAGCCTAGCCTAGCCTAGCCTCGACTCTATAATAAAATACAAAATAATTCAATAATAATTTATTTATATTTAAAACAATAATTGACAAAGTTCTCTACATCAGAATATTTCACAAGCCCTTCTTCTATCTTCTCAAATCGTTTACTATTACTTAAACTATATGAAACTGATTTCTTGAGAAAAAGTATTGGTAAAGATACTTCATGACGTTGTAATTGATAGTAGTGGAATTTTCCATCTCGTTCGTCGTGGTAAAACCCATCATAACAATGTTTATTAGATTGTGGTAAAAAATCTGGATCTGTTATAACATATTCAGTTTTCTCTTTTGATAAAATTAAACTGAAAAAATTTGAACATTTTTTGCATTTCGAAGAGGATAATATTACTTCATCTTCAAAGCACCAGGTGAATAGTGTTATACAATCACAATTTTGACAATGGATAAGAAGACTGTTCATCTTGAAGTACAGTGAGTTACTGTCTGAATAATAATGCTTTCACACTTTTATACATAAACAAAACATTGAAATTCTTGATGTGCAAGTTCCACAAAGAGGTCTTTAAGCTGATTTATATTGAATTTGTACTGTTCAACCTTTATACTCATAGATTTGTTTTTCATTAAATTTTCCAAACCATATCTTCCACAATGCATTTGTGTGTTAGTCAGTTGGGTTATGGGATAGTAATTTTGATGGTCATGACCGATTACATATCCAATACTTTGATTTTGGTAATTCTTGATTTCGGTTCCAATATTAATATTTTTATTAGAGTAGAAAGCTGTATACCATCTCAATTCAATAGTATTATTACGATTTATTTGATACAAGTAGAATGTTCCATCTTCAATTGGAAACGTATCCCATTCTACCTGAACATAACAGGGTAAGACGTAACTGCTAATAGTAATCAACAAAATAAAACGTAGAAACATATTGTTTGTTTGTTTTAGAACAACTGAACAGAAAGTAAAAAGTGTGAGGTATTTATATGATTTTTACAGTAATATGCGCATGCGCAAAACAAAAATACATATTTCGCAAAGTGTTTATTCCAATTATATAAAAAGTATACATTTTCTAAATTATATAACAAATTATTATATAAATATTTATTACAATGAAATGATTTAAAAAAATTAATTTCTAAAATATTTATTCAAATTATATAAAAAGTATGCATTTTCTAAACTACATGTCAAATTATTATATAAATGTTTATTACAATGATATGATTTTAAACAATCTTTCATTTCTTTTAAATTCGGATATCCATCTTCCGTTAAGTCAAATATGTTGTTATTATTGTTTAGTAGTTTTTCCAACCATTTCTTCTTTTCTAATCCTTTTACGTAGACATCCGAAAGTCCAATAGTACCTTTAATGTAATCAGTCAAGTTTTCTAAATTGATGTATGATACACAATCATTATCATTACTGTTCCAGTCTAATCCATGTTTGTTGTTAGTCAGCCAGTTCATGTTTTTTTGGAAAGTGCTTTTAAAGTTTGATAAATCTAATGGTATTTTTGTAAATTTGGTAATTTCCACTGCCCATGTTAAGAATTGTGATTTCCTTACAAATGAAATCATTATCTTTGTATTGAAACCCTTGTACGTCTATTATATACATATTATAAGTAGATATTAAGTAAATGAATGACTAGAAGACCAATTCATGTTACCTTTATATGTGTTGTGTTGGAAGTGGAGATTTCAAGCTATATTATTCGCATCTATCCAACTATTATGCTTGTTACTGAACCCCAACCATTTGACTAATATCTTATTTTTTGATCTTTTTAATACGTTCTCAACTAAGTACACATCAGTGAATTTTGTATGTTGCAATTGTTCATTGTAAAATGATCCAAGTACGTTTTCATTATGCATATCTTTCAAAAGATATGTAGTAGGATTAGTCAATTGTACTTTTCTCACTATAAAGATCTCAGTTGACCAATTAGGCATGTATTTTTTATCAAAAACCCCTCGAATTTTTGGCATTCGTACATGATCTCCAACTTTAAATTTAGTTTTTAAATCAGCTTGTTTCATTCTATTATATGGTGTTTTTAATAGAAATTGTTCATGCTTTTTTGAGACCGTCAGCAGGTTTCATTCCTATCGTCCTATGTTTTGTATTGTTGTATTTCTCGACTGAAGAATGTTAAATTTTAATGACCTTGTAAATTGAATTGTTTCCACATATATTTTTGTTCTATTCACTCTTTCAACGATGTTAATAATGATTAACGTTATACTTTTTTGTTAATTTCTTGAAATCCTTGTTAAAGAATTCCTTTCCCATGTCTGTTGCTAAGTTAAGTGGTATTTGTTTTTTTTAAATACCTTCCATGTTTCGAGTTATTTCATAACTTGTTTTATTTTTGACTGACAATGCCCAAACGAATTTTGAGAAACAGTTTATTACGACTAGTATATATTTATATCCAGAATTTTCATCGCCATACTGGATCATTTCAACTAGATCTGCTTGAAATAGATCATTAAGAGATTTGATGATTACATGTCGCCTTTTAAAGTTTATTCGTGCTGGTCGGTGGATTCCTTCGACAACTTGTCGTTTTGAATCTGTAGCTAAATTGGTAGTCATTAATCAGTAATTTGAGCTTCTCTTAATTCTTCAATAATGGAGTTTATCTCATTAGTTACTGAACTATTACCGGCTTGCTACGAAGCTACAAGTAAACGTAACCGATCCACAAGTTCATTTGGATATTTGTATGATCAATTTTATTGTTATTCACTTCCATCAATAATCCACCCAATTTTGTAGGTGTTTTAGATAAAGATGATAATATTTCTCTATATTTTTGCATTTTACTTCCAGCCACTTGTTTATAATAACGACGATTAGCATTTGTCATTAGAACGATTTTCTTATAATTCTGTTCATCTTCTACTGTAAAATCTTGAGGATTTTTCATAAATAATAATTCATACATCCCTTTAGTTCCTTTGAAACGTTTACCTTTAACAATAATATCTGGTCCATTTATATAAAGTTGACTGTCATCAATCATCAATTTTTCTGTTTCAGTTAATCTAACACCATATTTATGATCGAGTTCTTTCTTTTTTTCCTCATCATACATATTATGAATGTTTTTCCGAGGCAGTACATTATATTGTTCCAAATAATCTCTCTACTATTTTTCAGCTATGTCTTCTAAACGTGATTTGTCTTGATCATCAGATATATCTTCTAGAATTGATTGTGTCAAGTACTAGGTTCTTTGTCTTCTTCTTTTATACTAAACAATGGTAGAGATCTTGATAATTTTTGTGATACGTTATGAGGTATTTTAGGTGTTTCATAATAAAATATATCATCCTCATCATCATCACCATAATCGTATTCTTCAATTTGTGTGCTATTTTTTAGCGGTGTAAAGTTGTCTCTCTTTTTCTTAAGACTTTGCTTCATATATTCATTGTTTGATAATGACTGGTTGTCATCATTATCATTTGTCGGAATCTTTAATTTACTTTCAATGTTTTTTAAGTGCTTTGTTATGGGTTGAAACAAATTCTCCTGTGCAATTTCACCATATTTCAGAAAGTTTAATTTGTTCTTTATATTTTTTCTTTTAATAATTAGACTTCTTTTAAGTTCAGCATCACTTCTTTTCATTTTGAAAGACTGTAATGAACTGTTTTGAAAGAGGAGAGTAACAGGTTTTGTAAAGCTGTTCGAACAGTCAACTGCTTTTACCTGTAGCTGTTCGAACAGCTTATCAGATCACTCCCATGATAATTAAATGATGGGAAGGTACCTGTTCGAACAGCTATGTGGTTTGACAGGTAGCTGTTCGATCAGCGAACGGTAAATCAATGGATCCTATTCAATATGTTGGTTGAAATTAAACTCAAAGTATATCAACAATAAATTTTATTTAATTAAGAATTTATTTAAATGTATATATAATGATCTAATCCCTTCCTGTAGCGACCTCCCTCGTTCATTGCACAATCCTTGAAAATTGATAAGAATCCGTATGGAGTTTTCCAACAAATACCACAAATATATTTAAACACATCAAATGACATGTCTGTTCCAACGTGTTCATTATAAACATGTTTTAAATTGAGATCATCCTGTTTGAATAAAATCAAACTATTTGCATTGTCTTTTATCAAGTGTTTGGGGATTTTGGCATAACTCTGCGTGAGATAGAATGAATCAATATTATAGTGTCTTCCCATACTAAAATATTCTCGAATAACATCTTGGTTAGCACACGCTACATCATCAAATATCATCAGAGAATTAGGTTTGGCTTTGGAAGGATGTAAAATATTTTCAGAGGCACTGAATGCATAATAACCGATTCCCTGTATTGGTTTCAGTAATTTAGCTAAATACATATACTTTGGTTGTTCCAATGAATGTGAATACTCATAAATATTTTCAAATTTTAATCCATTCTCATGTTCGATTAGACTGATTAGCACATTCGTCTTTCCACAGTTCGATGGACCGACTATAATACAACGTATTGTTGGAGGAAATAGAAGACCATGTTTATGGTTCTTAATTTCCTCAAAATCATTATTTTCAACAGTTAGTGATATGGTGGGATGTTTGACTATTTTCATGGTTCTGATATAACTAACATAAAATTAAATATAAAAGGTATTTATAATTAGTATTCAATAGATAGTGCATTAATAAACATGTATTATTATATCGGTCAAGGGTTATTGAACAAAGCTATCAATAACTTACCATTTGAGATGCATTTACCTGGTTACCGTTTTTGTGGTAAATATTTTTATAAAAAAATAATCATTATAATTTAGGTAAATATTTTTTTAGGACCAGGTACACGTCTCGAGGAACGATTACAAAAAGGTGATGTAGGTATTAATGGCTTAGATGAGGCGTGTAAAGAACATGACATATTTTATAATGAAAATAAGGATATAACAAAACGACACCAAGCAGATAACATATTAATTAATAAAGCTTATAAAAGAACATTTGCCAAAGATTCATCATTCAGTGAGAAACTAGCATCGTTAGCAGTTGCAAATTTGATGAAAGCAAAAGTAAAATTTGGTATGGGTCTCTATTATGAAAGACAACAACAAAACTTTGTTAAATGTTTAGAAAAGATTAAAAATAACCTTTTAAGTTCCTTAAAAACTATTGATGAATATACAAGGGTTGATAAGAAAGGAAATAAACCCAAAAAAGTTACACCTAGAAGAAGAAAAACCAAAAAAGATAATGTAATTGATGATGTTGATAATAATCTAAAAATGGATTTTGTGAGTGAAAATGCTATTGTTCCAAATAATAGAAAACGAAAAAGAAATACCTTCGATGCTGTTGTTAATGATAATGGTAATGTGAGTTTTCGTCCAAAAGTAAAAGCACATCGAAAAAATATGGTTGACTTAAATGAACCTATAAAGTATTCATTATTAAACAATAGAAAAAGAAAATCAGAAGAAGAAAAAGAAGACGAGACTGAGAATATAAAAAAAATTAAACTCATGTAAGTTTTAGGTATGTGTAGAGAGAGATTGCTTTTACCATAGATACTATCGATGTTGAAGAGCTACTAAAAGACCAAGTTTACTTTGTACAATTTAACAACAAAATTGCACATAAAGAAGTGTACATTTCATTACAACAATTAGTTCTATTAAGTACATCAATCTGTTAAGATGGTTGCTGCTAAGAAAAAAAGAAGTTCATTAAAAAAAGAAAAGTGTAAATGTATTGGATTCATGAAAGCAACTGGACAAGTGAAAAAAGAATTGGTGAAACGTAAACCGAAAACATTGAACGATGCTATTCACATTGCATTGAAATCTGTGAAAAATTTGAAAAAGAAATTGAAACCGACACGTGTAATTAAATTACCAAAAACTGGAGGTATACTACCGCTAATACCGATTTTTGCTGGATTGTCTGCACTAGGTGCCCTTACAGGGGGTGCGGCAGGGGTAGCGAAAGCTATAAGTGATGCTCGAGCTGCAAAACAACAATTAAACGAATCCCAACGACACAATAAAACAATGGAAGCTATTGCTATGGGTGGTAAAGGTCTCTACATGAAACCCTATAAAACTGGCTTGGGACTTTTTTTACACCCAATAGCCTCGTTAATAAAACGATACAAGAGATAAAAAATCTACAACGACCTTTAACCGATATCGATATTAAAAAATATGTTAGACTTTTGAAAATTCCAAATTTTAGAAATGTTTACATGAGAGATAATCTCCCAAGAAGAATTGGTAAAAGAAACGAGTGTGGTATAATCAATTTGGATAGCACTAATGGTCCTGGTACGCATTGGACTGCATACAAGAAAAAAGGAAATAAAATTATCTATTTTGATTCCTTTGGAAATTTACCTCCACCATGGGAAGCAATAAAATATTTCAAATCTAGTGGTTATGTTAAAATTTTCTATAATCATGACGTATTTCAAAGTAAATTTAGTTTTAACTGTGGTCATTTATGTTTGTTGTTTTTGTTCTATAATAAATAAATTGTGTTACTCTGGATATTTTTTCTCATTTTAATATCAACCTTCAAAACGTTAGTACAAATGGCTAATTATATCTTTCAGTTAGAAGGTAGAACTTCACTGTTGTATACAAAATTACCAAATCCAATTAGACTAGTTGACAATGTTACTTATTTATTGGGTTTAGTAGACATTATTACATACAACACAATATCCAATGTGAATGCAACAAACAACAAGTTTTCTATTGACAAGTATGATTTTGAGATCCCTGAAGGTACATATGAAATACAAGATATTGAAAAGTATTTAAAATCACAAATAAATGCTAAGGAAATTAATATTAAAGAGAAAATTTCAATACAGCAACAACAACAAAAACAACTTCAGAAAAAACAGAAGGAAATCGTACAAGATAACAACAATGATAGTACTCATCTTACAATACATGCAAATAAAAATACATACAAGTGTGAAATTAAAAGCAACAAAGTGATTGATTTTGAAAAAGAAAATTCTATCGGATCATTACTAGGATTTACTACAAAGCGTAAACTGGAAGCTAATAAAAGACATATATCTGATGTAAGTATCGATATATCACCAGTAAACTCTATATCAATAGAATGTAATCTAGTTACAAATTCCTACCGTAATAATATGCCAGGTCACATATTGTATACATTTGCACCGAACGTACCACCTGGTTATAAGATAATTGAAAAACCCTCAGAAGTCACCTACCTACCTATCAATACAAATTATATCGATGAAATCTATATTAAAATAGTTGATCAAGATGGAAATTTTGTTAGTTTCAATGGTGAACGCATAACAATAAGATTGTACTTGAAAACAGTTATATAATGGTATTCGTGTACAATTCTCTCCTACCACAAGAACCAATAAAAAGCCCTAAGAAATTGATTCAAGACAACAGTTTAAAAAAGAAGTTCAAAGGGTTAACACCTGAAAATATACAATTCCTAACCTCACTAGGGTTCAAATTGCTACACAAAAATAGGTAAGAAGAAGACTAGAAAAACAATAAAGGATTTTTGGTTAAGAGTTCGCTTAAATTTCCAAAGCAGTCTGTACAAACTACTCTTTTGGATAAAGTGTAACTGTGGTTATTCATCAACATCATCATGAGTTTTAACATTTTAAACATTGGTAAAAAAGTTTATGAAGACAGTTCGATTATTAGTTCTGAAGCACACACCCATGGACCTTATGCGAATACAACACTTCATAAATCAGATGAAATAAGATTACCCATACAGACACAAGACATATACACTCTACCATCACAGAGTTATTTGTATATCGAAGGAAAAATAACGAATACCTTAAATGAAAATACTACAACACTTCAATTTATCAATAATGCTATTGCATTTTTATTCGATGAAATCAGATATGAAATAGGAGGTACTGTAATTGATCGAGTTAGAAATCCAGGTATTACAACTACAATGAAAACTTTTATATCATATACACAAGGTGAACTTCGTCGATTCTCTCATGCTGGATGGCAACACCAACAAAATCCTAATATAACTGATGCAGAAGGTAATTTTAACGTTTGTATTCCACTAAGATTGTTAATGGGATTTTGTGAGGATTACAAGTCAATAGTAGTTAATATCAAACAAGAAGTAATATTGATTAGAAGCCCAACCTAAAATAATGCAGTTATAACGACTAAAAATGGTGAAGCACCAAAAATTATCCTAAACAAATTAATTTGGAAAATTCCACACGTACAAGTATCTGATATAGAAAAATTACGATTATTAAAGTACATTGAAAATGGAAAAGACCTTCAAGTAGCATTCAGGAGCTGGGAATTACACGAATATCCAGTCCTTCCACAAACAATGAATCACACATGGACCATAAAAACAGCTAGTCAAATGGAGAAACCTCGATTTGTAATTGTAGGCTTTCAAACAAATAAAAGAAATAATATTACTGTGGACAATTCCAAATTTGATCATTGTAATCTAACTAATATTAAATTATATTTGAATTCTGATGTATATCCCTATGACAATTTGAATGTTAATTTTAATAAAAATCAGTGGGCTATCCTCTATGAGATGTTTGTTAAATTCCAACAAAACTATTATTATAAGGATATTGCTGAACCTTGTCTAAGTCCACAAGAATTTTTATCATTGGCACCAATTGTTGTTATAGATTGTAGTCATCAAAATGAGTCACTAAAAGGTGGTAGTGTAGATAT
Organism: Octodonta nipae; assembly: GCA_034190945.1. Taxonomy (NCBI): domain Eukaryota; kingdom Metazoa; phylum Arthropoda; class Insecta; order Coleoptera; family Chrysomelidae; genus Octodonta; species Octodonta nipae. Next base: position 72,452,987 of record CM067221.1, read on the forward strand.
TCGATTGGATTTTGAAACTAACAAAAACATTCCAAACAACACTACTTGTTATGCATTAATAATTCATGATAGATTAGTGAAATATAACCCCTTGTCTAATATTGTAAGAATTTTATAATTGTTAAATAGATTAATGAAATATAACCCATTATCTAATATTGTAAGTATATATAAAATTAAATAATAAATTATTTATATTGAATATGAGTTTCTATCAACCCTTTTATGAAATGAAAAACCAGTGTTCATTTAAAAAAAATTTATTCTTTTATTTTTTGAGTAAACAAATCCTCAAAATTCATTATATCATCCTGTGATGCTGATCCTGGTGTTGATTTGGATGCTTCTACAGGCGTCTCCTCCCCATCATCATTATCATCTTCCACTTCTATAGGAAGATTAAGAGAATCTTCAAGGTAATAATGTTTCCGCCTTTTGATACTAGGTCCCGGTGTTGAGGATACTTCTAGCCGTCTCGTTCGGTCTATATCTTCTAATTGCTCATCCAGTAAATTAAATTTATATTTTTTTACCACATTTTCCAGAACCTTAAAATCTTCCTCCTTATCGATTTTAGCCCGCATATATTTTACAGGGAGGTTGCCGAACTTTCTTTTTAAGGTGATCGTTCTCGGAGAATAGGATAACGATATAAATATCTTATCCCCACGTATCGCCATATCTCTGACCCCATATCTAGAAAAGTTATAAAGGTAATTAGGAATATTGTCTCCACTATTGAACTATTGTTGAAAAGAATTGAAACTGTTTTAAAAATAAAAAAAGATATATATGTAGATATTTTTAAATTCTTTTAACTTATTGTCTTGAGTGTGTGACGACAGCAAACACTATAAATATTAGATTTTTGTGATTATAGGTACAGTCTTATTCAATTCGCTATGAATAAAAGGTGTGGAATATGTTTGGAGGAGATAACTAACAATTTTGGACTATTACCAAATTGTAACCATTGTTTCTGCTTCCCATGCGTAAAAAGATGGCATCAAAATAAAGACTTTGAATTGAATATTCGCAGAGGCTGTCCAGAATGCCGTATTGTGTCTCCTTATGTCTATCAATCTGAGGTTTATTATCAGAAAGCGGAAAAAGATCGTTATATAGTTGAGAAAAACGAAAAAATGAAGAAAATACGATGTAGGTATTTCCGAAAAAGCAAAACCAAATGTCCTTTTGGAAATACTTGCTTGTTTAGCCATCGATTACCAAATGGAGTTGAAATAGATATAGGACCACCCCAAATGAAACGTGCAGGTATGGGCGGTCGTACTGATTTCATAGAGGTTCAGTTCGCCCGTGGAGGAGGTAGAACTCAACGTCCAGCAATAGGAGGGTTTCCAGATACGATTAGTTTACTCGTGGTAGAACCAGGAATTTTTTACGTCTTGAGGGATGAATAAAAATCTGTATTTATTTAAAAATTCATACCAATAAAATCATAAATAATCATGCATTTAAAAATTCTTGATAATAAATTCTCAAATCATGAATCTGTATTTATTGTAATACCACTACCTTTACCATATAAACATTTTGAGTATTTATTCTAAAAATATTTTTTAATACCACTCAAGACAATAAAAAATAATAATAAAAACATAACAACAAAGGAATAGTACTTACTGAAATAATTGTTTCATTACCACCAAAGCTACCTTTGGTGGAAAGTTGAGCTTGTCTTCAGTGAAGACTACAATCGTACATGGAGTAGTTGCCATAGTTCTCGTATTTTCAAACTGTTGTTAATACTTAGAAAATCGTAACTTAAATATAGAATCGAAAAAAAAATCACACACGTTATAGTATAATCGATTACACATTTGAAATATTCTACAAGAAAAACATTCTATTAATATTTATTTAATCTTAGGATTATTAATGTAAAACATGTTTACTTGACACTGAGGTCATTAACGAAAAACATCACGCGAAAATATTTTTTGACCCTAGGGTCATTGACGTAAAAGAACATACGATATATGTTTATTTGATCCTGGAGTCATTGACGTAAAATATCACCCGATATTTAATAATTAAGTAGTTTCTTCATAACACAAATATTACGAGGTGACGTGAACAATTTTTTTTAATTCACTTTAAATATTCACGATTCCATCGTTAGCGTTTCAGTTGTTCAAATGCAAGCTAACTCAATGAATTCCAAGAAAGTTATTGATGGTTTATCTGACGACTTTGTTAAGAAGATAGAAGAGGTGAGTAGATTAATTAGAACACAAAACGATTTGAAACTGTATATTAAATACTTAAGAAAAAATATTTTATTGTTAAGTAACTGTATAAAACATAAGTATAAATGTGTTGGAAATTTTTCAAAGATAGAGTCAAATTTAGCAATTATTAAGGGCTATCTTCAAAATTTAATTGTTAAATTGAATAAAAAAACAAAAAAATCAAAAGAACTTGTTTGGGAAAATTGTGAGTCATGTTTCAATGGGAGAATCAAGACAGGTATCATAGTCAATTTGAAAATAAAAGATCCAAAAATTTTTTTACAAAAATCATTTAGAATTTTTTCATATCAAATTAAGAAACAACTGAAATCTTGCATACTCAAAACAAATGTTATTTTCTATGCGTTATTCATTAAACCTCAGAACGGAGAAAGATCTATCAAACATTTCACTTCTAAATGTAACATTATCGATAACAATACAAATATAACTACTAAATGTAACATTATTGATAACAATACAAATATAAAGGAATGGTACAAGATCAATGTTTTGGATGATTTATTGGTAAAATTAGAGGAATTTCAAGAGCGTGACTCTGGGTGGGCATTATTAGAAGTTCTACATTTAAAAATAAATATAAATAGTTATTGTCCTATCAACGTTGGTAAGTCTACTTATATTGATTTACCAACATGGATAAAAATACGAAAAGTGTTATCAATGTACAAAACACAGACTATCATTGTTTTCTATGGTCAGTAGTATGCGCTATATATCCAGCTAAAGACAATGTTTCAAGAACGTCATCATATCCTCACTTTAGTAGAGTTTTGAAATATGATAATATTAGTTTTCCTATAAAATTGAAAGATATTCCTAAATTTGAAGCTATGAATAAATTATCAATAAATGTGTTTACTGTTATGCAAGATAAGACAAATGAAGTTGCACCATTACTACTTAGTAAAACTAACTTCACACCCAGAATTAATTTACTAATGGTTTCGTGTGATGATTATGAAATGTATCACTTTACATATATAAAAGATTTATCACGTTTAGTTAGTAAACAAGTGGGTAATAAGAAAAATAAAAAATGGATTTGTGAAAGATGTTTAAATTTTTTTTCAAGTGAAATGTATCTATTACGACATTTAGAAGATTGTAAAAAATTAAATACAACTCGAATAGTTATGCCTAACGAAACGAATAAAATAATGAAATTTAAGAACTTTAAAAATAAATTGTATGTTCCTTTTGTAATTTATGCTGACATTGAAAGTATACTCAGTAATTATGTTGATGTTGATAATGAGACACAAACAGAAAAATGTCAGAAGCATGAAGCTTTCAGTATTGGATATTATTTAAAATCATGTTATGAAAATAAATTGTTATCTAAATTTAGAATATATACTGGTTCTGATTGTCAAGATTGGTTTGTTCATGAATTATATCAAATTGCTAAACAAGTTCATGAAATCTACCAACAGTCGGAACCTTTAAATTTAACAATTGATGAACAACAACATTTTAATACATCTTCAATTTGTAGTATTTGTGAAAAACCATTTATCGAAAATGAGGTCAAGGTTAGGGATCACTGTCACCTTTCTGGAGAATATAGAGGTCCAGCACACGTATCATGCAATTTATCATACAGAAATTCTCATAGTATACCAGTCATATTTCATAATCTATCAGGATATGATTCTCATTTCATAATTAAAACATTAAGCACAAAAATAAAAGGAAATCTCAATCTACTACCTTTGAATAAAGAACGTTACATTTCATTTACAAAATATATTGAGGGAACTAATATTAATTTTAGATTTTTAGATTCGTTTAGATTTATGTCGAGCAGTTTGGATCAATTATCATCCTATTTAAACAACAATCAAAAAGAAACAACTAGAAAATATTTCACTGATGATGAAAAATTTCAGTTAGTTACAAAAAAGGGAATTTTTCCATATGAGTATCTTGATTCATGGGTAAAACTACATGATAAAAGTTTACCGTCTAAACAAAATTTTTATAGTTCAATCAAAAATGAAGAGATATCTGATGAGGATTATGAACATGCATGTAAAGTTTGGCATTTATTCAAAATAGAAAATCTACAGCAATATGCTGAACTCTATTTAAAAACAGATGTATTACTACTTGTTGATGTATTTAAAAATTTTCGAGACATGTGCTTGAAAACGTACCAATTAGATGCCCTTCACTATTACACAACACCTGGTCTGGCTTTTGATGCTATGTTGAAAGTTACCGGTATTGAATTAGAACTACTAACTGATAGTGATATGGCTTTATTCATTGAAAAAGGTATCAGGGGAGGTATTTCACAAGCTTCAAATAGATATGCTGAAGCAAACAACAAATATATGGGTAGTAAATATAATTCAGATCTACCTACAACATTTTTAATGTATTTTGATATTAATAATTTATATGGAGCCGCAATGTCACTACCTTTACCATATGGACATTTTGAGTGGGTTCCAACTGAACATATTTATTCTGAAAATATTTTTAATACCACTCAAGACGATGAATATGGATACATCTTGGAGGTAGACTTACATTATCCTCAACATTTGTATGAACTACACAAGGATTTACCATTATGTCCAGAACATTTAGTACCACCTACATCCTACTCAGACAAACCAAAATTATTAACTACACTTTATGATAAACACAAGTATGTAATACATTATAAATTATTAAAACAAGCTCAAGAATTAGGACTTATTGTTAGGAAAATTCATCGATGTTTAAAATTTAAACAATCAGCATGGTTGAAAAAGTATATCGACTTGAATACACAACTCAGAAAGAACAGTAAGAATGAGTTCGAAAAGAACTTCTACAAATTAATGAATAACGCTCCATATGGTAAAACAATTGAAAACGTAAAAAAATATAAGGATATTAAATTAGTTACTAAATGGTTGGGAAGATATGGGGCAAAATATTACATTTCTCAACCGAATTTTCACAGTTGTACCATTTTCAGTAAGGATATGGTGATAATTGAGATGAATAAAGTCAAAGTAACATTGAATAAACCCATTTATTTAGGAATGTGTATATTAGATTTATCAAAAATTTTCCTATATGATTTTCATTATAATTATATAAAAAAAAAATTTGGAAACAAAGCAAAATTATTATACGGAGATACAGATAGTTTATTATATAAATTTTATGATATTGATATCTATGAACACATAAAAGAAGACATTGATAGATTCGATACATCTGACAATCCAGAAAATATTGTTTTTGGAATTCCATTAAAAAATAAAAAGGTTATAGGTTTGATGAAAGATGAAAATATGGGAAAAATAATGACACATTACATTGGTCTTAGATCAAAAATGTATTGTATTAAAGTTATATCTCATAATAATGAAAGTGATTTAAAAAAAAAAGCTAAAGGTATTCAAATGTCAGCATTGAAGGAAATAACATTTGATGACTATTATAGATGTTTATTTCAAAATATTGAGGTAGCAGTTGTACAAAAATCAATAGTTTCAAAATTCCACGACGTATTTACAATCTCACAAAAGAAAATCGCTCTAAGTCCTTATGATGACAAAAGAATTATTAATAATTTATCAACAGATACAGTTCCATGGGGATATCACACTTATATTTAATAGTTTTAACAGTCTATAGTTTAAAAAGTCTTTACAATCTCACAAAAGAAAATCGCTCTCAGTCCTTATAACGATAAAAGAATTGCTAATATTTTATCTACAGATACAGTTTCATGGGATATCACAATTATATTTATTCGTTTTTTGTGATAATTAATCTTTCTCATCCACATACAATTCACTTTCACTTACATACGATTCACTTGTAAGTTTTCGTTAATATTTTTAAATGTGATTATAATTATTTTTATATTCTAGAACATATACCAATCGAAGTCGAGATTTGCTAAGTTATCATTAACAAACAACAAACCAACAAAAAGACGAATACAACCACAAAGAGTTTACTGTAAAAATTTTGGTACACTGTTCTGCCAACATTGTGAAACGTTTTTTTGTTTTTGTGACGATTCGATAGAAAAACATTTAACACCACCACAATCAAAACCAGCACCATCACCTACATCAACAACAACAACCCCAGACTTATACTGTTACGAGAAAATGCCAAAATCTTCTGTTTAAACAAATCAACCGTGAGCAGCACAACGATCGTTTCACAAGTATCAGAGTTAACAATTTGTGGAGTGTGTCGAAAAATTCATAGCAGACGACAACCACAAACTAAATCCGTTAACTGGTCAGAGAAAATTGTTATTATAAACTGTTCCAACTGTCTACAGACACGTCCTGCTATGCGTGGTCTTAAAGTGGAGTGGAAAAAAAAGTAATAGACTCCACAACTAAATATTTTAATATATACATTAAGTTTAGGATACGTTTATTATTATTATTTATAAAATATATATAATTATTGAAATTTGTTTCTAACTAATATAAACTTTTAAATATATTATTAAATGAATTTACTGTTTGTTATTTCTTAAACACACAACAGTCCTATTCACTTAAACACACAACAGTCCTATTCAACACCAAACAAGAGTCGAGGCTAGGCTAGGCTAGGCTAGGCTCTTGAAACACACACACACACACACACAAAATATCTTATTCTAAAAGCTAATCGACATTACACAATTGTTGATCTTGCTGTTATACACCAACGATATACCATTTAAACAATACAGGCAACAGCCTAGTGCTTATGGAGTGTGATTTCGAATCGGAAATCCCAGGTTCGATTCTCAACCAAACACACTTTTTTTTTCATATTAATATTATCACACAAATATTACTGACTACTGATACCTGGTGCTAGTACCGCATATACGATAGGGTTGGGTAAAATAAGGGTAGTAAGATAGGGGATGACTCCCATAGGGGTTGCTACTTCTTGTGATTATTACCAGAGGCTCTACAATGACTCTCTTACACGATTCAGAGAAGCGGATGGACAGGTTACCAAACTGATCCAGTTTCCCGCTTGCTATACTACTATTGTATGGTCAAGTCGGGATAAACAGTGGAAAATTATGTTACGGTGGTTCTTAGATGTAAAGAACCCAATGCTAACATCAAATGGAGATTTAGATGCAGTGTAGATCATATTAAAATCCTTAAATAATAAAACCAGGTCACGAACTGGTATATTCTGATGCAATTTTTAATAAATAGAACTAGTAAAACATTATTTTTGGAATCTAACAAATTTGACAGTTTTAGCAAAATTTCTTAAAGAACGAGTAGTAGTTTAAATAAGCATAAAGAAAGATTCTAGTAATTCAATCATCATATTGGGAATGTTTACACAATAGAAACATTGAAATTTTACCTTTATTCTGATATAGAACTTAACGAGTGAAATTTACTAAATTCATTAGTCCACATTTTCAATAACTTCATATTTTTACCACAGCAAAGGGATAATTAAGATAATTAACATTATTGGGGTCTTGTTGGAACATTTCGGGTAAAGTAGCCCTTGAAAATTCATTATTTTTACCCATAAACGGCAAAAATTGTAATTTACATGACATTTAACTTTGGATCAAAATTATGACATAAGTAGAGAAGGGGTATATTATACAGGGCGACAAGGTCAGAAAGCTGAGTCGATTGAACGCATTGTTGGTAGTAAACATTAAAAAAATGGGATTTAGAAGCAGGTTATATTTTTGCAGTACATGTTGCAATTAATTCAATGAAAAAGAAGTAAGAATATTACAGATTTTATGGAAATGGAATGGTATTTTCAAAAATTAAACATTTGAGAAGTGAAAGTTGTATCAGCATCTGGACTAATGAAGATTGGTAAGTTCGTAAGATTTTTGCAGCGTTAAAGTATTTATTTGGGGTTAGGAAGTGAAGTTAAAACTGTCAGAATGTTTAACATAGAAAATTTATTTTCAAAATTCAAAACTATTTTACTGGTATTACAAAATAATTGAAAAAGCAACCATCAACCTGAAGATTTTAATAAAGCAGGTGTGCACAGAAGCTGTTAAGGTGCATTCAGTACAGAAGTCAATTTAAAGGTGAGCAGTTAAGTCTAGGAGCAGATGGAAAGCAGTACTGGTTCGAGGTTTCAGTAAATATATAAAGAAATCAGGCAGATAAAATAGCAGAATGCTAGCAGGTATTGGAACGAGAGTCTAGAGAAAGCATAGGTACAGAGAAGCGGTTTGAAGTATCAATAGAAGACAGCAGAAGCTGCAACAAAAGCCAGTCCACTCCAATAAAGCAAGTCAAGAGGATAAAGTGGTTGATACTTTAAAACTTAACTTAAAGTTATAAGGTAGTACAATTTTGCAGTAAAATTAAAAATTTTCATACGGCGCCTATAATATTTTAAAATTATAGAAGCTACACTTGTTTTAGATTCATTGGGAAATATTCAATTTATTATCGGGTTTTTAAATTCAAAATTTAGTAAATTGCATTTGAATGATTTAAAATTTATTTTGTGGTGAAAAAAACCATTAGCTTTGAAGAAATATTTTTGTATTAATCATTTGATTTCAATCTAGTTAAATGTTGTTTGATATTTATTAATTTGCATTTTAAAGTTGATAGGGTTGTTTTGGATTTAAGTTTATAATAAAAAATATATTGGAAAATTTGTCTTTTGTAGTCCATTGAATAAAATTTTATAAACAAATGGAATTAGAAAAAATAAATTATTTAACAGATCAATTCAAAATTCATTTATAAAATAAAAATTCCATTACAATATATATATATATATATATATATATATATATATAAAACTGGTTTAACTGAAATTCGAGAATCCGAAATCCTGGATCGCAAGAGAAATGACTTACTCCTTAGAGCAAAACATTTAAATTTAAAATGGCAACCGTTCTCGAATCATCTCATTTCCTTTATACATGTTATCACCCCGACCAATGCACCTTTAGCTACCGACGTACGTTCCTGAGATACCACTGACAACGTGATCGGGAAATGGAGAAAGGACGAAAGGGAATACTGCAAGGAGCAGGGTGGCTGTGGGATCCGATCGAGTATCTGTAATCGCCCACGAGGAATAGAAAAGTCACGTTAACTGTAGTGGGTAAAGTGGTAATTTCTCTGGGATATTACTATCTCTTTCTTTGTCGATCTCGTCCTGTTATATCTTTGGAAATAATTCAGTGAAACACGATCACCAATTTCATTTTGTTCCTTGTTCACGAAAATTATATAGTAAGCTCTTAAGAGAGTGAAACATGGCAAGGAAAATATTATTTATCAAATGTTGCTGCTACAATTTATTTTACACATTCCGGGAATAGAACTCGCAGTAATTTATGTCTCCGAAGATTTGTTCTTTGTTTGCCTTTACTATATACTTTTCAAATATATTCAGTTATTTTTAAAGTTCTATTAGAAATTTGACCAATAGTAATGTTTATATCTTTCATAAAGATAATTTATTTTTGCCAATAAAATGTACTTAGTACAAAATATAAGATTCTTTACAACATAACTTAGCATATTCTCACATAATTAAGTAAATTAGAGGTTTCCTGTTTTACCGTAACATTACTTGGTAGACTTTTACACTTCTGTTACAATTTCAATTATTAATTATTAAAACATCGGAAAGCTAAGAAACTGAACTGTTCACTTGCTTATTCAAAATATTATTTAAATAGTGGTAATCAGTCGTAAGTACATAGGTAACTCATTTCAATAATGCTTTATGTTAAACAATTCGTAAGATACAGTTAGAATGGACCTATTCGAAATTAAAATGTCACCTATTAAGACTTTGTCTCGATCAAGATCATTACTTCCCAAAATACAATGTTTCAAAAAATAAATATTTCGAACAGTTCTAAATAACGCCCAAAATAACAGATAATAGCCTTATAAGCGGAACACAATTCTGAACCAATGCTTTAACAATTCATTTCTACTCAAGAGCGCATGCCTGATCCGGAATTACTAGAATTTGTACAAAATATGTGTGTATCGCTTATGCCATTGCAACTAACTCAGTACCATAGAAATATCATAGTGTTATAAAATTTATCCACTCCGTCCCTGGCAAAAGCAACGTAAAACAGTATTCATTCCAAAGAACATAAAAACACCAATCTCTAGAATCTTCAAAATGAGCAAGAATTATCAATCTCGACGCTGGGCAACAAAATCTAGAACGAGCAGGAAACACAACGTATGCTATATAAGCCGATTTTTATTTCAACAGAGTTAGTTAGTTTATTGCGTTCAGCTTATTTGTAGTTATGATTTCGATGTTATTGTATCGAATCAACTATTGAAAATATTTAATGTTTTACGTGTAAATAAAAGTTCTAGAAAGTGAAGTGAATATTAGTCTTTTTTAAGTTAATTAATTGAACCCACGGAGTTTATAACAATATGGTTGGTCTGCATTATTATTGAATTAATAAATATTTATGGTATGTGTTATAATATTAAAAGAACAACAATACAATGATCTACTACTTTATCAAACTTGACTGTTGCTTGGCACCGACTTCAAACATATACTAGATCGGTAGGTAATTAATTTGTACAGACTGAGCACCTTTTAATGTTTACATTTTTTACTTCCTGGGTAGGTACCTAACAACACTGAATGTGTTATTTATTTGCTAGAGTTGTATTTTGTTATAATTATTTTCAGCTTTTTAGTTATAGGTGGAAGTCGGTTATATATTTTTTTAAATGTTTTATTTTCAACTTTTTAGTTTTTTTGAATTCAGTTAGTTTTCATTCTTTATTATTTGTTTTGTATGTATAACCTTAATATAAAGCACCAGGTAACATCGAAAGCCTCAACATTACACAATGAAACATTTTCATTTAAAATGACAGGTAAATGTTTACGAACAAAATGTACTAGTACGCGTTGACTTAATAAGCCCAAAATATATTTATGCCTTATGGACCACACTATGTAACCTTTTTTCAACTTTTTTTGACAACTCTGTAGACAAGCATAAATTTGTTGGCTGCCTTCTGTAAAATATAGGACGCAGTAGAATCCATCCCATATTTACGGAGTCAAATCCGTCCTATATTTCAACCATCGTGTATAACTCTTTGTGGGCTACCCCATAAATTATTTCATTTTTAGCAATTTATATTATTGCCCTGTGTAACATTAATTCCTCTCCACGCTTTATGCAACTTCTTATGGGCTATAAAAGAAATAATTTTTTAATCACCCTGTATAAATGTAATTCAGGTCCAGCATATATTTCAACCATCCTGTATATGATTTGTTTATGTCCACATCATATAACCGTTTTTTAATAACCTTATATAATTTTAATTTCTCATTTTTTTCAACACTTTTATGCCACCAAACGTCCAGTCCACACTATATTCCAACCATCCTGTATATACGGCTGCCTATGGACCACTATCATTCTACTCCGTCCTATATTTCAATCATCATATAAATGCAACTCCTTCTATCACTTTACTTTGTGATTTTGTTTGCTATAACTAAACACCCTGTGTATAAACGCACCAAATAGCAGTTTAGAGTTTGACATGTCTTGTCACTGAATTTTCTATTAGGCCGGCAGAATGTGACAACCAAAAGCACCGTCTTCGCAAAATGGAAAAATTTGCATTTAAATAGGTATTTGCCTGGTATACAAACAAAAGGAACTTGGTACTCATTGATTTAAGGAGCCGAAAATACTAAGCTTTACTACCTATATACTTGAGATGTACATAGATAATTTTCAAATTGGCAATTAAATCTTCCAGTGCCTATAATTCCCGCACTATTACGTTGGAATTAAAATAATTTTGAGGAAATGTCCGTTATGTCATTTCGATGAAGTTTTTGATAAGAATTTTGGAATTTTCGGAGATTTTCTGCAAAACTGCAAGTTGCACCTCGCAAAAAAGTATATGAGATCACCTAAGGGATCTTCTTTAATAGATTAAACGTTAACAAACTATACACATCCATAAGGAGTTTTCGAAAAATCGACCAATATGTTAGGGATATTGTTCGATTTCCATGCACGCATGTGTTAATTCACAAATTTCATCACTTTACCAATAGAATTCTTTTCCAATTTTTGAAGTTTTACCAATCCGGATATATACTCTATTAAAGAAGACCCTATTCATTCAAAACGGTTCACCACAGGAGACTTAATCAGGTAACATACATACAAAAAAAAAAATGAATTAATAAAAATGTGGCAAAGCAAGGAATACATTTCTCCTAAAACAGCAAAATCGTTAACAATTCATAATGCTATTCAACCAAAAATAAACGGACTTCCGAAATTGCACAAAGAAAACATACTATTAAGACCTATAGTCTCTTGCATTCAATCCCCATTCAATGAGCTTGCCCGTTTCCAAAAATCAGTTCTTAAAAATTTGCCACATCAAAATGAATATTATATAAAAAATTCGTTTGAATTTAAAAATAAAATTAAAAATATTAAAATTCCTATAAACTATACCCTTATTTCCCTAGATGTAGTCTTACTATATACCAGCATACCTAATAATCTTGCTTTCAAGTCGATTAACAAAAGATGGGAAAATATTAAAAGATTTACGGACCTTCCAAGGGAAGGGTTCCTGGACTCAATCAATATTACGTTAAACTCCACATATTTCACGTATAGTGGGAATTTTTACAAACAAATTGAAGGTTGTGTCATGGGAGCTTCAATTTCAAGTATTGCAGCTCAGATTGTAATGGAGGATCTGGAAGAAGCTGTCCTTGCTAATATCGATTATCATATACCATTTTTTATAGGTATGTTGATAACTGCATAACTGCTGTACCAATAGATTAAATAGTTAAATTTTATGGATATTACACTACATTATTATAAAGAAAATATTTTAACTGAATAGTAAACAAAAAAAACTTGGTCTGCGAGATATCTGCACTTCAACTCTAATCACCCACTTGCTCAAAAAAAAATCCGTTATATATGATGAGTTTAGAGATTATGCAATAAATAAAGCGAAACATGCACTCAAAGCAAATGACTATCCGAACAAAATGATAAATCCATCGTCATAAAATGGTTAATCTCACAACGTTTCAATAGCTTTGTATATGCTATCGTCATCAGGTGAATGATGGGAAATTCAGTTTATCGGTCGTATTTATACCCCTAACCGATCATGTATTGCCGGTCATGGTCATTGGATCTTATCTGGTCTAGTCAGCGTCGTTGGCGGTTGATTGTAGGTGTTGCGTAGCGTCTACATATAGTCTACAGTGAGACATTATCAGGCGCATTTGCCAAAAAGAGTACACTAAGAAAATCAATAAAACTACCACAAGGCAGTTGCCGAAGTATACAACCAACAGGAAAACTGTGGAGAAGGATAAACCTATCATCATCCTACCAGTTGACAAAGAAAATGCCACGTGGTTTCGAAAAGGAAATGCAAGCCGTTGCCAACTGATCCAACAGCCAAAATAGAACGGGAACCTTAGAACACTCTCAGAGAATGTATAAATTCCCCCGTGACAAGGACAAAATTGACGCCGCATCACAGCAAACCACATCTTTATGGACAACACAAGATACACAAGGCTGGAGTACCTCTCAGACCAATTACAAGTTCACGCAACTCCCCAACAGCAGAAATATCAAAATTATTTTTATCAATCATCCAACCTCTGCAGTGTAAAGTATTATCGCACAGAATTTTGTTGATATCACCGGATCTATGGAACTTGTGCCAGAACATCACTTAGTTTTCGTCATCCATAGACCTGACGTTCAGACCCCTTCGTCATTTGTCAACCATATTCTGACCAATAACCTCACCTTTGACCACAACCAAAACACAAAAATGTTAGATATTTGCAATAAAGGTCGTTTAATGAACTTATTGTTGGAAATTTTATACATCAATAAAGCCTGCAAAAATACAACTATCAATTGTGTAAATGAACAAATTCGTTTTGATTGCCTGACACTATTGAACGCATTATCCTTCCACCCCGTCATGCCAAATCCTTGATTTACCTGAACATGCCCACATCTCACCTGCAAATGTACTTATCCATACCTTTTATGATAATAGTCGCTCATACCTACCGATATATATATATATATATATATATATATATATATATATATATATATATGTATATATTATTTTGTTTACACAAAGCGGTTTTATTCCTAGGTTATGTTTGCCTTTCACCCTTCACCTCTCCCAATCTTCCTCTTCTTCAACGACTTGTACACCGAACCTCTCCGAACGATCCAATAACTCATCTTCTTTTTTGTTTCTTCAGTAATCCTAATTTTTACACCACGTTCATTTCCTTGCATACGCTACTTGAACGTGCTACTGCACTTTCCCCTCATAAAGGATGAAGGGTTAATTAAGTTTATTGTTAATGATAATTTTAAATTTTTGACTGTATTTTAATTTAGATAAGCATATTCGACTACTATATTTTATCTGTTTGTATTGTAATTTTCTTTCTAGTTATAAGAAACATTTTTGTATATGGTGCTGATGATGCTTTGCATTATGCAAGCGAAACATATGTACACCACTTAATAAAGATTTACGTCATTCATGTGGAGAGGTTGCAAGTAATTATTTACCAGTCCTGATTTTCTATATTTATGAACTCAATATTAAAGCAGAGTTCTGGATTGTCTGATAGAAAATAATCCTGGCTAACTTGATTTCTGTTAGACCGTTTGCAACCCGCACACTCTAAACTTTCACAAAACATGCGTCTATTATTCTGGTATCTGTAATCTCTAAATATGCTACCATAACCTCTTTCAAATTGTCCGTCCAAATTACCGGTCCATTTCGCCATAATTACAGCGGTTGAAGTGAAATTTATAGTATGTTCCTTCCAGAGGTTACCGAGGGGTTTCTGCTGAATAAGACAATAACAGCCCTTTTCCCCAGAATCCGTATGAATCGCGTGCGTAACATGAGGAAGACCTTTGCCGAACAAGGGATATAAAACATTTTCGAAATGTTTAATCATTACGTACTCCGTAGGGTCTAACAGTTAATGAAAATTTGAGTTATAGGTCGGGTTAGGATAAACGGTAATGAATTGGTTAGATTCTGTAAGATAGGATGGTGAACCCAATAATTATTTCAGGCCTTCATGGGTATTATTGATATTTAGTTAATGACCTTTATTGCCGCTGATGCAAGATATATAAAATGTATGCTGTTAAATGATGTATTTAAAATATAACATCTACAACAATTTGTTGAGTATGGATGAAAATCAACCCAGAGCATCCAAGCTATGTGTAAGGCTTTTTTATAGTTATCATAGTTTTTTAAATATTATTGTTGATTTTGCAAAGATTTTGAATTCTTAATATTTCATTAATTATTTTTGCTTTGCAAATTGTTTATAACACTTCTGCATTTTGACAGTTGCTTTTAATATTGATCAGTCTTTTTTATATAATTAATCGCATATCAGTAAGTTATATCTGCCATTGCTGTATAAATACGTGGATATTATTTGCATTTTACCCTTAGATTTTTTGAAAACTACGTTTTTAATTTACATAAAATTTATTGTTTGGTATACTTTCAGTTAAACCTGCTCCCATGTATTTCCTATTTTAGGCTAACGTACTACAGATTGTGTAAATATAATATATGTGCATACCGTGTTGTTATAACACCCTTGCATACACAACTGGACGGAATGGTGGATAGGCTTACAGAACCTGGGAACAATATCTATCCAAGGTCGTTAGCAATCATCAGAGCGATTGGGATGAGCACATTCCCTTATTCCTGTTGGCCACTCGCTCAGCCGTTCAGAAAAGCACATGATTGTCTCCAGCCAGAGTATTCTTCAGGAGAGAGCTGAGACCAGGTTGTTATTTGGCCGATCAACTCAGATAGAATATGCTGGCTACAGACGAGCTAGCCCGGAGGCAGATGTTGGCCACCAACGATTGAATGAAGACAAGCTACGATCTCAAGGAAAATTAATGGAAGGAATATGGTCACAATAGGGAGACTTCTTCGGTATATATATATATATATATATATATATATATATATATATATATATATATATATATTGAATTGAATGATTAATAATAAATAAATAAATATATCTTCGGGTCCTTTTTCTTATCTCTTTGGTCTTATATGTATTTCAATCCTTCTTCTGGATCACTTACACTTAGAATATTGAAAATTTATCTTCACTTTAACTTTTTTACTTTTTTACTTTTATATTTCTAATTACTTTGCCACACTTTCAATCAATTAACAATTTATTTACTTCGACCACAATTTAAACTTTTATACAAATTTTCTTTAAAACAAAATAAATATCCATTAACTTAATCTATTCTAAAAAATTTTATCAATCTGTATTACAAAATTTTTATTATTTAATCACTTGACTACTATCATTTAAATTTTCAAACCTTTTATCAAAACTCATTTATTAACCTTTAATGACTTTATACTAACTAAACCTTTTTCAAAATTTTGACTTTTTAAACAATGTTTCAAAAACTCACAGTTATTGGGCCTTAATTTCACTTCTTCTTGATAGTGGTTTTGAACAATATTTCCTGATTTCAAACTTTTGTACAGGTAAAACTATTCAGCTATTTGATTGGCTTTTCGTGCTGGTCTACTAAAACTTATTTTCTTCCACAATTTTGATTTTAATTTTCCATACCATTTATTCCAAATAATTTCTTTTATTGAATATTTATTATGCTGATTTCAAATTGTTAATCCTAATAATTTACAAACTTTACTTAGGTTAACTTCTTGTCTTATTGACATGGAATAATAATTTCAATGATACCATAGATCATTTATTTCGTTGTCATAGAAACGTGATTTTACAAGAACGAAATATCTGAACTGCTCTGGTCGACGCTTGATGATAAAACAGAGTTGTCAGTGTCAGATTATCCATTTATACTTTTTGTTTTGCCACCTGCTGTTTCCATTTCCGTTAACAATTATTTTATTAATTTCCAAAAATCAAAATAAATTTCAACTTAAAATTCGATACCTTTTATCCTTATTAAACTTGCCCAAATCATTCAATTATATTTTCAAAAACCTTGAGTTGACATTGGTCACCTGTTGGCTAACAGGTGACAGTCGTTCGGCAGGTACTTTATTAAAATTGGATCTAATTAAAAATTGAGATTTTATTCCCTATAAATTAGTTGCTTAGTCTGTAATATGTTCTACCTACCCTATGAATTTCTTTTATGTTCCATCTGGTTCTGAAGATTTCTAACGGTTTTTATAATTTGACATTTCTACCTTCTGTTTACGAACGAATTTACTTATTTTGAACGTAATTTTGATCAAAAATATGAATAATTTGGTGGGTTTATGGTATAATTTGTGATTCTACATGTATTTTACAAAATCTTCTATCATTTTACAACTGAATTTAACCTTTTGATGTTTAACCTATATCATGGGTCTTTGCAAATATTTTCTTTATGAGAGTATTACTTTTAATTATATTTTGTATGATGCAATGTCTAGCTTTTATATGCCACTATTCATCCTTGCAACAATTCGCTTTTGAAATATTTTACATAGTTTAAAATTATTTGTTTATCTATAAAATAAAAAGTCTATGTGTGAAAAATAAAAGTGTATATTTTTTATAAATTAAAAACGCTTCCTTTAAAAGATATTAGAGTACATATAAGAAAGTGCACTCATTCCCCGGTTGTCTGAAACTGGAATATAAGAAGCTTGAAGGTGGTACGGATCCCTTAGTATATGAGTCTAACTCGTACTTTCCCAAATTATTTAAAATAACCCCGTTACTAAAATAATAGTTCCCAGTTAATAAACTTCTGAATTAAATAATATATTGTCAAGCGCCAAAATGAAATGTTTTAAAAGAATTGTAAATTGAAATACCTTTTTTCACTTTAAATTGTTTTCACTTAATCCTCCAGAATGTTCCCCTTTTCTTCCAGATGTCTCGCCTTTGAATACCTTATACCTCTGCTATCATTCAAACTGATTCCAATTTCTGCAACCGCTGCTCCTTGTAGGTGTCTTTCTGCACGTTTTAATTTTAAGTGCTTCTCTAGATTTGATACCCAGTTGAAATAACGCTAATTTATCTCCACCGCTTTAAGCTTACTGTTTGTTTACTTTAGTGCATTACCAATAGCTTTTGCACCTGAACTTCTTTATTTCTTCGGGATCTGGTTGTTTTGATTTACTTCACAACCACTTTTGAAATTTTTAACTTTTTGAAACTTTTTAAGTTTTAACAAGTCCTTTGACATTAAAAGTTTGGAATATACAGCAATTTTCTTAACTATGGTGTTATTCCCAAGAAGTACTTAGACATTAAATGTTACTTCTTAACCTCAAACAAAGTTTATTGCTGAAATGCTAAAATTTGAATCCTTCTCTTGCCATGTACTCCCTCGCTTTTATAATTTGTTATTTTGACATGGCGCTCCGATTTATCAATTCTCTATTCCACATTTCTGAATTACCATTCTTCAATAGTTTGTTTCTCTTGTCCATTTTTCATTATCCATATATTCAATTTTGCACAAGATCTTTTCCCTTTTCTAAAATTTCAATTTTTATTTTTCACTTGTGTGATCACATTGACAACCGCAAAAATCATTATTATTGACTGTCAAATTTAATAAAATGTTTCATTGTGGCCGACTAATAATGCTTTCTGTCGATTCTGCACTAAATCTTACTGAATTTCAAACCGATTCCTTCGTAAGTTACTTTACAATTTGATCCGAATATTTTTGACACATGAATATTTTCATTTAATGATTTTGTGTGGAAATACTGAACTTTTACAAATTACAACTTCAGACTAACTTTCACAAATTACTTATCCCAAAATGTGTTAAAATAGAACAAAAAGCTGTGATGTGTTACCCCTATTGTGCCTAAAATATAAATTTGTTGAAGTTTTGAATTATTTAAATTTTGACATTTCTCTTCCCTGTTTGTGTATTTAATTTAAGGTAAGGTTTTATATTTTTGTATCTATGAAATTTTTCATTATGTTATATCAAATGAATGGAATCTTTTTATAAATCTATTTAAATTCCTACATGTTTTTCATACAATTTTCCATAAATGTCAAATGTGTTTGTTTTCAAAATATTATATTTGTCTAGTTGAATTGTTTACTCTTTCCCTGTAAATTATCAGTTCATTGTCTGGCTTCACTATTGAACCATTTCTATGCGATTATTGTATCTGAATTGCATTAGATGTTTTCATTTCGTTTTTTACATTAAATTACATATATATATATATATATATATATATATATATATATATATATATATATATATATATATTGTTAGCAACACAAGTCCAGAATGACCATGTAGATGCCAATATTGATCTAAGCGGACGCAGAGGGCGCAACCAGAATAGAAAAGGAAACTACGACAATAGGATCGACCTACTGCGAGATGGAGAATCGCTGCCAGCATCATTATGAATTCAAGAACAGTTGAATTGTTTGACATTACATTCGCCATATTGTAATTGAAATTGTAAATAAAATTTAGTTGTGTTTGAAAACAGTTTGAAGAGATTTCATTCATAATTGCTCACATCAGAACTGGGATTCGAGTTCCACAATAAGAATAATCCAAGAATTGCCGACATATGTTCTAAGTGACATTGGCCGTTTTCCAATTACGACGCACAGAGAGGCACAGTGCGTACTCTGTGCCTACACAGCATAGCACACTTTGTGGTGGCTTCGCTTTGTATGATCTGTGGCGGTTGCTTTCCAGTTACACATACTGTGTCACACAGTGCGCCAGTCTTCACTGTTCCATTAGTACTACAGCATGACACCGTGTCCGCACAGAGACGCACAAGAAAAATTTGTGTGTATTGGATGTGGAAGCAGTCATAGACTAATATATAGCCATACTAGCCATAGAGTGAGGTGAGATACAGTCAGGTGACAACACCACATTGTCTATTTCAGTGATTTTGCAAAAAAAGTTATTTATAATGAAGCGGCAAATACATGCCGATGCTAGCTCGCTGGTGTACGTAGGGATATTGATAGAGAAAGATGGGAAAAATAAAGTTATAGCATATTACAGCAAATGCAGTAGTCTATCAGAAACTAAGTACCATTCATATGAGTTTGATCCACTTACCATAGTTAATGCCTTGAAGTCTTTTAGGGTTTATTTGTTTTGTTGGGAATTAGTTTCAGTTTAATAACTGATTGCAATGCCATTAAGTTTGCTGAAAGTAGGAGCGAGAACAGTCGCGTATACTACGGAGGTGGATATAATCCATTATGGACAATTTGAGCTTAGAGTCTATCACTCAAATTAGTCTGGGACTCACACCCACTAAAATAACCTTGTAGTTTCTGCAATTTCCGAGGATGGTGGTACTGTTATTTCTAACTTGCGTCGCCAACTTCCTACCTTTCTTTGCCTTCATCGCACCATTCTGTTTAAATCTTCTTTCTCCATTTCCTCTATAATTTCCCTTATTCATATATATATAATTTCCTTGTTCTCTATACTTTCTATCATTAGTTTTATCACGTTAGATGGTATTATCCTTTCACCAATCGTTATTTCTGTTCTTGTTTTACTCCTTGCATATCTTTCGCAGTCAAAAACCACGTACTCCATTGTCTCCTCAATTTGGTATATATCACAATTACTCTCCCTCATTTTCCCTATCCTTTTCAGTTATGCTTTGAGACTACCATGCCCTGACAAAAATTGTGTCATAAAGTAATCTGTACTTCTATATTTGCTGCTCGCCCATTTTGTTAGGTCTTGTATTAGTTTCTTTGTCCATTCCACTTTTCCCGTTAACGCATCTCATTCTTGATGCCATTCTTTTAGCGTATTATTCCTGTTTTCTCTGTATTTTTTATTTTCGTAATTTTCTCTACCGTCGGATAGATCGGAGGGATACCGGCTATAACTGCCGTTGCCTCATACGAGATCGTTCTATATTATTACCCGCTTATTATCCGCAGCAGGCGCCTGTCTTTGTATTCTTAACATCATGTTCTTATATTTTTTTATCTTCATACCTCTGTGCCATGTTGGTGCCCCGTACAAAAGTGTTGATTGTACCACTCCATATAGCAGTCGTCTCTTTGCATGTGATGGTCCCTTTATGTTTTTCATAATTTTTCCAAGTTTTGTTAACTTATCTCCCGCTTTGCTTACTGCATTTATAATATGTGTCCCGTATGTACCTTGGTGATCGATAAATATACCGAGATACTTTACGCTCTTTTGTGGTGTTATATTTAGTTACTCTATTTCTATTTTTATTTTTTATCTTACTTTCTGCATTTTTGTACCCTTGAGTAGCACCGCCTCGCTCTTTTCCGGTGCCTATTTCAACTTTGCCTCTTTCATCCAGTCTCCTATTATTCTTATTGCATTAATTGCTGTTTCAACCAGTCTGTCAGCGTTTGGCCCTTCCACATATAGTGCCAGGTAGTCTGCGAATGCTATCGTATTTGCACCAGTTGGCAGCTTCTGATTTAGAAGATCGTCGTACAATATATTCCATAGCGTCGGTCCTAGTACTGATCCTTGTGGTACGCCTGTGCTCATTTTTAACGTTTTTTTCTTTCCCGAGTATAATACTCCTTTTGGAGAAATAACTCTCTATTATTCTTATTAGATATTCACTAATCCTTTTCTTCTCCATTTCCTTAACAATACGTTTCCATAATGCCGAATTGAATGCATTTATAACGTCAAAAGTGATGAATCTCACCCAGCCCGCTCTAGGGCTCCTTGCTTTGTCACGAATCCAGTTGATGCTTTTACTGTTGATTTCCCTTTCCGAAACCCAATTTGTCTTTCTGAAATTTTTTCAGTTCCTAATTCTTTGTCGATTCTGTTTCTTATTAGTGTTTCTAATACCTTACCCATAATGTCCAACAGGCAAATGGGTCTATATGATGTTGGGTCATTCATAGGTTTATCGCCCTTCCGCAGAAATATTACTTTAGCCTTCTTCCAGATTGTAGGGAATTCCTGTTTATTTATTAATTCGTTATACATATCCCTTATAGTAGCTTGATTCTTTTCAAATGTTATTTTTATGACTTCTGGCGGTAGATTATCTGGTCCAGGTGCTTTTTTCGTCTTGATATGCATAATTGCTATTTCAAATTCTTCTTCCGTTATTTCGGGTACCAAATCCCTTGATATTTTTATTCGCTCTTTCCACTCACCTCTTGCCTTATAAAAAGGGTATTTGCAATTTCTGTTTTCTTTTCTGTACTAACTGTCAACAATGAAGTCGGTTGTATCTTTTGGATAGCTATCCCATATGCCCTTCCCCATACGCCTGTTTCCAGCTGTCTACATAATTCTTCCCAGCATTTTTTCTTGCTTCCGTTTATGAGTTTCTTTCAATTTCAATTCAATTTATTAGCAAAAAAATACAATTATGGTTTTTACAATTAGATTATCATTAATATTATTACCAACGAAATAGTAATAAGTAAAATTAACAATTTTATATGTATAACAATACCAATAATAAGTAAAACTAACAATATTATATGTTCGAATTGAAAATGGACACCTAAGCTTAAGCTTGTGTTTTGTCCAAGAGAACATTCAAGTATATACAAAACAACAAAATATAACTAGGTACATAAAATATAACTAAACATGAATAGAAATAGAGGTATGCAAATAGGGGTATTATTCTATAAATAGAGTAACTATTTTTGGTGTTTTCATTATACTAGAAGGGCTAATAAGCTATCATAGTACTGGGCTATATATATTTTAATTTTTTTCTTGAATTGTTTCCTGGTTAGTTTTTTGTAACTTAATGGAATCACGTTGTATAATTTAATACCGTTATATAGTAGGCATTTTTGACATAGAGTTTTAGTCCTTCGATCAGATAGGAGCAACTGTTTATCCTTTTGTCTGGTGTTATGTGGATGATTTGTTTTAATGAGGTTGTTTGCTGAATGTATCGTCTTTAACAATTCATTAATGTAAAGACATCGCACGTTCAATATTGACAGTGTAATATAAATATGCCTGACGCTTTGACTTTTATTTAATCTAAAGATTATTCTAAGTATGTAATTTTGACTTACCTCTATTTTTTTTAAGTGTGTTTTATAAGCTACACCCCAAGCGCATATACCACACCTTATTATGGAATCGACTAGACTATTGTACACTATAAGTAAAACCTTTTCATGTAGTAAATTACGGAGAGTGTAGAATTTATAGGTAATCTTTTTAATTCTTTTGACAAGGTGTTCGATATGTGTTTTCATCAATCAACATACCTAAATATTTTATTGATGATACTTATTTTACGCTTTCCAGGGCTCCATTAATAGTTAGAAGTGATAGAGCAGCTCTTCCTGCCTTTGTTGGTGTAAATCCTATATATTTAGTTTTAGATACGTTTAGATTCAGGCGGTTTTCATCTAACCAATTTTTCACATCTGAGATTGCATTTTGCGCTTTGTTCCAGGCTTCTTCCCATGTTGTCTCATTACATATTAGTACATTCTTCATAAGATAGCAAATTATTAACACAAATTAAAAATAATGTAGGACCTAAGACTGTGCCTTGCGGGATTCCGGTTTTCACAAATCTTTTATTACTAATATCATCTCCTATTCGTACTTGTTGCGATCTTTCTGACAAGTAATTGTTAAAAAGTTGAAGAGTGGGTCCCCGTATGCCAATCTCATTTAGTTTTCTTAATAAAATTTTATGTGATACCGTATCGAAGGCTTTTTGGAGATCAAGAAATACTGCAATTGTTTTTTTATTTTCATTAAAATTATTCAGTATACTTGTCGTTAGTTCTTGTAAAGGTTGCTCTATCCCTACACCTTTTTGAAACCCATATTGGTTTGTGGATATTATTTTTTCTTGTCTAGAAAGGGCCACATTCTTTTGTTCAAGCATTTTTCAAAAATTTTCCCAAAGTTATTAATTAGTGAAATGGGTCGGTAATTTGTCATTAGATCTTTTCTATCTGATTTATAAATAGGCACCACAAGACCTTCTTTAAATTGATATGGGATGCTTGATGTCTGAAAAATTAGGTTAATTATGTGAGTAAGCGGTTTAGAGTTATTCTGTTTTGTTAATTTAATTATTTTTATAATTAATTTGTCAGGCCCTGGAGATGCAGAGTTTTTTAGCATGGATGTTATGTCTTCAATTTCTAAATAGTCGGTTGGCGTCAAAAACATAGCGTTGATATATTGCTTAGCTTTCATTTTTTTTATTTCTATATTGTTTTTACTAATTTTGTTTGCGATTTTCTCCCCAATTTCTACAAAGAAGTCATTGAAATGATTTGCTATTTGTTTTGGATTGCTGATTATTTTGGAATCGATACTGATTTTGTTTATGGTGCTTTTGTTCGGTGGAACATTTGTAACTTCATTTATTACTTCCCAAGTTGTCTTATAGTTTGAGTTACATTGCTTTAATTTATTTTCATAATAGTCATTTTTTTTAAGTTTTTATTAACGTACCTAGAAAGTTTCTATACTTCTTATATTCTTCTTCTAATGTTTATTTTTTAAGATTTTCTGTTTAAGCATGTCTCTCTTTCTAATGCCCGTTAATATTCCACAGGTCATCCATGGTTTTAATTTTTGTTCCTTTCCAGTTATTTTTACTTCTGTTGTTGATTGGTTAATAATGGCAGTAAACTGCTCCTAAAACATATTTACGGCAGATTGAGGTTCTTGTGCAGCGTATACCTGAGTGCAATTTGCATTTTTTATTTTATCCAATAAAAGTCCTTCATGCAGATTTTTGATGAGCCTCGGTTTTTTAATTTCTGGACGCTTTTCGTTTTGAAATCGAATATTGTAAATTAAGGGATAGTGATCTGTTAAACTATTATTAAGAACTAGGGCATTAACTTGCACTTTATTTTTTGTTTGATTATTTATGTATGTGGATATATGATCTATTGTTGTAGAAGAGGTATTATCTACCCGTGTTGGTATATTTATTTGTGGGACAAATCCATTCTTAGTCAACATATTTAAATAGATAATTGAAGACAAAGTTAGTACCTTGTTTGGGTTGATGTCAATATTCACATCCCCAACCGCAATTGTTATTTCATCCTTAGATAGTGCGGACAGGTAGTCGTCAAAGTCGTGAATAAAGATACGTTCATTTGTTGGGTTTGGCCTATAGATACCTATTATATTTATTTTTGTCTTATTAAACACTAATTTGCACTCAAGCAAGCATATCTCTGTTAATGGAATTTTCTTAACTCCTGTAACGAGATTTTCTTTAACATACATTACAACTCCATCACATTTATTAAAAGAAGACTCATTGTAAAAAATTGAGAATCCATCGATGTTAAAATCTGATATATTTTCTATACACCAGGTTTCCGATAGTATGGCGATATTATTATTTTTGTTAATTTCATTAATGGTTATACATAGCTCATCAAAATTAGCTCCTAAACTCCTAATATTATAATGCAAAATAGTAAGGTTGTGAAATTCGTCCATTAAACAAATACCCTATTTACCTCCTTAAAATCTTCACACATCACATTTTTTAATTCACTAAAATTATCTAATATATGAAACGCTTCATCAGTGTTTCCCGCCATATTGTAAAAAAGTGGTAGATAGTTATTTGAATATGATATAATAAATATCTCTATGCACTTGTAAATTCAGAGGAAAGCTGATTTAATTCCGTAATTCAATATTTACTAAGATTATAATATATAATTAACTAATTTATTTAATATAAAACTTACTAATCTATTTTCTCTGTATTGATTCTATTTAACGTCGTCAGCAATCGGGTTTGACCTGGTTTAGGCGGATTTTGTATGCCTTTATTCTTTTTTGCTATTCCTCCCGTGCTTTTTGGTGTTTGATCGGTATTATTATTAGTTTTCTTTTGGTTGCCAGTAATTTTTTAAAACGCCGGAGATTTAGTTTGCGTTTCCGTTTGTGTTTGAAATTCACTATTCATCTTCCTTTTCTCTTCTTCTATTTTTTCTAATTCTATCAGTTGTTTCACGGTATAACTTTTGTTATTTATGTACAGTTTGTTTCCCTTGATATAGCTTAATTCTTGCGGTTTGTTATGTTTGTTTAGTTTGAGGTGTTTTTTTAATATTTTTTGGTCTTGTTGCTCAGTTGGCGTTAGGTCGTGTGCTATAGATATTCCGGTATTTTTTAATTTCTTAAGGTTACGTAAAATTTCTTTTTTTTTAATTTTCTTTAATTCTTTCTTTTTCCTATTCATTTGCTCCATCATATCCGGTAGTTCTGTTCTCTTTTTCTTTGCTTCTTTTGTGATTTTCCGCCGTATCTCTACGCACTTTCTTTTAGCTTCCGAGATTTCAGTTGTCCACCAGTATGGGATTTCTCTGTTTTCCTTTCTGTTTATCCGCCTTCTGTTGGCCTTCAGGCATTTTTTGATTTCTTTCGTTATTTTTTCTGGTGTCAATTCTTTGTTTATTTCCCCGGTTATTGTGTTAAACATTTTTTCATATTCTTCGATGTTATATTGTGTTCTTGTTTTTAGGATCTCTCTCGCTTTTCCCCCTCTTGTAGATGGACCAGAGTATATTAGTGGTCTGTAAATATGTTTTCGTCTATGATTTCCCATTTCTTAATGTGCCTTACCATGTTGCTCGAACACATGGTGACGTCTATGTGTGTTTGTGTACTACCTCTAACGAATGTTGGGTTGCCGTTATTTAATATCACTAAATTGAATATATCAGCCAATTCGGCTATTGTTCCTACCCTGGCATCCGTCTTAGGAGCGCTTCATGGCGTTGTTTTTGCTTTTAGACCTCCCAATACCATGATTTTGTTCTGTGGTAATTTCCTTAGTAATTATGCTATATCATCTATCATACTACTGTATTCTTCTATTGTTATATTCGGAGGAATATATTGACATCAGGAAAATCTGATGGACAAGATATTCACGAAAAAGAAAGAATACAAAGAAATGCAGCAAGTGACTTTGTCTTTGTGTATCGTGCAAGCAAAATGCACGGAAGCAAAACATACTTCAAATTTCAAGGAAAATGGTAGCCAAGAATAAAGTGCAAAAGGCAGCCAAGTTAGGTTATCAGTAAATACTTACAAATATTAGAAAACGGATGAGATTTTATTTACTCTAAATTAATAACATTCGTAATGCCAAAATGTGCTATGTGTTTTCTAAAGAATACTTACGTTTACTAATTATAATGTAATTTTATTATTTGAAATTGGACCAGAATAGAATTATCCTTTTGGTAATGCTAACTACTATTTAACTGGCTGGGTATTTTATTTTTTTTAACAAAGTAAAATATATTGAGGAACGCTTTAAGCCAACTATAAGTTTGAAGATGGCAGTTGTGTTTTTCAGCTTCACCCTCTGAACTAACCAAGGTTTAGTCATGTTGAGTGTCTCAGGGTTTCGCAATATTTGTTTCCAAGAAAGCAAAAACTTGGTTATTTCAGGCGAAATGTCTGGACAAAGATAATTTGTAGTTGTATTTTTCAGGTTCAACCTCTGAACTAACGAGGGTTTAGTTATGCTGAGTGTCTGAATGTTTCGGAATCTTTAATTCCAAGCATGCTATGAGCTTGGTTATTGCAGGCAAGCTGCCTAAGTAATGATAATTCCAGTTGAATTTTTCAGCTTTAACCTCTGAACTAACGAGTGTTTAGTCATGTTGAGGTTTTGGAATATTTAATTCCTTGCAAGCTAAAAGCTTGATTATTGCAGCCAATCTGCCTGGGCAATAAGAAATTGCAGATATGTTTTTCAGGTTCTACCAACTATTTAGTTTTGTTGAGTGTGTAAAGGTTATGGAATCTTAGATTCCATACAGACTCTTGATATTCATATTTTGATGATTATAGGTACAGATGAATCGGACCATGGCTGCGTTAAAGAAGTGCAGGTTTCGACAGCGAAACCTTATCAGGATGGCTGTGTTAGCAATACAAGTCCAGAATGACACTGTAAATGCCAATATTGATCTAAGCGGACGCAGAGGGCGCAACCAGAACGGAAAAGGAAACTACGTCAATAGGATCGACCTACTGCGAGATGAATCAAGACGCGAACCTGAATAGTTGAATAGTTTGACATTACATCCGCCATATTGTAATTGAAATTCTAAATAAAATTTAGTTGTATTTGAAAGCAGCTTGAAGAGATTTCATTCATAATTGCTAACAGTACATATATATATATATATATATATATATATATATATATATATATATATATATTCTGTTTGCATACTTTGCAAACCCAGCACTTGATTTCTGATTTGTGTGATTATGGGTTGCCAAGGATAGAGTTATCTTAGTCCGGTTAATGCACTCAACGAGTCAGTGATAATATGAATGATTTTCTGGAGATTTATTGTACTGTTTAGCAGCTTCGAGGATTGCTACGGATCCTCCTGTGTATATAGTACATTGAACCGGTATACGGATAGCATACTTTGTTATTTTTCTGATGAATGCAGCACTATGTCCGCTATGGTTTTTCGTAGCATTTGTATAAATTGGAGTGGCTTGACGATATTTGAATATAATGTCTTGTTTTGGGAAACTTTTGCAGAAGGTTATGGTTAGTTGAGTTTTTGGATAATGAGTGAGGGATGTATTTATATGTGCTTCACGAAGGGAAGCTGGTACGGGATTTTTAGGGATTATCTAAATTGACTAATGTCGTATCCTATGTGCTTCATTTATTCTCCAAAAGATAGTATTCTTTGGGGCTGGAGTCATAAATTTGGCGCCAACGATATAGCGGAGGTTCGTTTTTTAAACTTTATTTATTGTGAAACTCAGCTCATCATTTGTTTTGTAATCTGGGTTAGCTTTTATTAATTGTTTACTTCCTAGTAGTTCAAATAACTTTCATGAAAACTTTTCGAGTTTTTTCATTTGCTTTCCAAAGACTATCTTAATAGTTTAATGTCATTCCTGACTATGTATAAACTCTTTTCTTATATATATTTAAAAAATAAATACATCGTTTGGTCACCCTGCAGTTTTAACTCCTAAGCGGAGATGAAAACAACTTCCACAAATTTAAATACAACGAGGTCTCTTTTTTGCTAATCTTTTGACACATTATTTTTTTAAATCAGATTATTTTTTATAGAGTAATGACCTAGTAACCGTAAAATGATAATTTTTTGAAAATAATTGCCAATTACAACAAAATTGGTTTAGGGTGGCTTTTAGGGCCTCTGGTCACGAATTCGAAGTCAGATATGCATAATTCAATATGGCAGATCCAAGATGACAAATGAAAATATAAAAAATTAGCCGTTTTACACCAAACCTTTTTTAAGGGGTGATACCACTCTAGAAAAAACTTCTGGAAGTAATATTCAACATCCCCCCCCCCTATGCGGTTGAAAAATCAGGGTGACCGATACGTGTAAAATGTCCGCACACGTAAATATAGAAATTAACAGATTTTATATTTTTCTTTTAAATATTTTTTAAAAGTTGTTTTGCGTGGGTAATTTTGAAATGAAAGCCCTATGTAAAAAATAATGTACAAAGTTTTAATTTAGAAAAACTGTTGTTAATTACTCAGATAAAATCACACCAAAATATTTGTATAATTCTTAACAGCGAAATAGAATATAAAAACCGAGAGCTAATTGAAACTCTCAAATTTAAAATTATTTCTAATATTCATTAACTCATTTTAATTATAACATTTTTACCAAAATTAACAACTATTACGGGAAGGATTATGACGCTTCTTAACAATTACTTGTTATCCAAATTATTTACCTACACAAACTGTTTGTTGCCGTTCTCGTATAAAATGCCAACTTACCAAACAATACGTCAATCGCGTTCGGTATGTGTTGAAATAAAATTAAGATTATTTATAAACTAACAATTAATAATTTATTAAACGGATGACGATTACAGAATCTAAGAATTAAGCAATGAACTTGCTTCATAGAGGCTTTTATCTTTATCACAGTTATGATATCTTTATAATTCCTAACTTACAAATTTAAAAGATTATAGAGGTAAGGAAGCCGTACCTAACTAAATAAACTTTATAATTGGGTTTAGAAATACAAGAAAATAATTTCATAAATCTATTCTAATACTCAATACAAAACAAATATTGTGTTTATTAAAGCTTAAAAGCTTTATTAAATAGCTGTAATTCAACCATCACTATATAATTTTAAAGATCTAAATAGTTCAAGAAACTTTTGGCAAAAAACCAGTAAACATCTGGCAAAATATAAAGAAAACATGCAGCTTGATTGATTGGAAGATAATTATAATAATTCGGTACGAAACTTCCTTCCACCAGTTGAGGGTATCACTCTCAACTCATAAATAAAAATGTGCAGATTTATAAATGTAATGTTTGGGAAATTGAGAAGTACAACTAAAGTAAAAATAAAGTTTAACATTAACATTACGGATAAACTTTAAGATCTCTTCTTAGAATATTCACTGTATTCATTGTGTACAACTATTACTGTCTTAAGTCTCTGTATAAAGTACACATAACGAAGATAGCAAACAAGTGTTTGAAAATAACTGTCACATTCACTATTTGTCCAAATGCAATGGTGCCAACTGCCCACATTACGATTATAAGTTTTACCACCCATCTTGAGCTTAACCCCTCTGATGATTCCATCTTCGCCTGGATACACCTGGATTATTCGTCCTAACGGCAAATGTAGTAGAGGTACTGTAATGTCTTCGATGACACATTACATATATATCCAACAAATGTATGAATTAGATGTTGCGGTTTTAGTTCAATGTTGGTTCAATGCAAGTATATAATTGACGATGGACCTTTAGCGGAACAATCAAAAAAACACGTGCCGTCGCGTAAATGAATCACCAAATAAAAGTTAATCACTGACCTTTTACGTCGAAGCTCTGCAGGTGGTGTTTTCTTGGTTCTTCTTTCTTCAGAGGCTAGCCCCGCAACAGCAGGACCTGATTTTCGAGCTTCGTCTGGACAACACGTTACACAAAAAATACAGACGTAATGTTCATTGATAGAGCAAATAAAAATGCGGGTTTAACAACAAATGATGCGCTTTTGCAAACACAAAAGAAACAAAATGAAAGCGGTTTAGCGGTTGTTACGACCGGAACTATAACTCGGGAAATCGTAACACAATAATAACAAAAAGCGGCCGTCTTAAGACGGAATCAAAAGCGTCCGAATAGCTCGGAATACCATACAGGAATCACGAATACTGTCTTTATTATACACGCATAAACACTTAAAATTAGCATTAGCGCAACGGAAGGTTTTGGAAAAGGTGTAGAAGTTTAAAAATCAATGAAGTAATTCAATCAAATTTAAACAATACACTAAACAAATTGCGGGCACGCAACATTCCGCCAGCCTTGAATTACTAATTTCAAAACTAAGGGTCCACTGGCAGTGGACAGAGCTTTACAAGAGGTCGCTTCAAAGTACCACTTGCAGTTCTAACTGTAGCAACGCGTACAACAACATCACCTCCAGGATGTACGTCAATAATGCGCCTTAAGGGCCAATTCAAAGGAGGGGAAGTGTCTTGCTTCAAAATGACAAGAGTACCTGGCTTAACAACCTCCGAGGGATCAGTCCATTTGCTCCGTTGATGAAGAGTATGTAAATATTCTTGCGACCAACGTTTCCAGAATGCCTGATGCAATCGACGCAGTAACTGCCATCTGTTGAGACCATTAGATGGACAGATAAGAAATCAGATTCAGGAGGTGCTGTTAAAGGTTCCATTGTAAGAAACATTCCAGGACTCAAGGCGGTAAGATCCGCTGGATCGTTGCTACAAGGGGTTGCAGGTCGCGAGTTTAAAAATGCTTCGACCTGCGCAAATACAGTAGAAAGTTCTTCGTAGGTTAGGATTTGATCTCCAACTACACGTCTTAAATGAACTTAAACGGATTTAATTCCGCTCTCCCATAGTCCTCCAAAGTGAGGAACCGAAGGGGGATTGAAATGCCAAGAAATGGTACCACAAGCATGTGTCAAACAAGCGGTAATCAACAATTGTCGGCCTTTCCACCAAAGTGTATTGCCTAATAACTCTGATGGCAAAGTGCGGAGAAGAACTAAGCCATGAAAGGACTACCGTGGAATCTGACCAGCAACGAATCACCTTGCACAACAAAAGACTATTGAATTGCTCATAAACATAATGAGCCAACCTAGCGGTAAGAACTGAAGAACACAGTTCCAATCTGGGAAGTGACAAAGTTTTCAAAGGGGCAACTTTCGATTTAGACAACACAAAAAAACTTTGACGAAATCCAGATGCGGTTTTGAACACAAAATAAACAACAGCGGCTGAACCTTTCTCAGAAGCATCACCAAATGCGTGAAGTTCACAACTAGAAAAGTATTCTATAGCAAGCAGGCGAGGCAAAACTAAATTCTGCCAGGTCAACACAATAGCGATAATGTCTTGCTGCAACTTGGAACCGATAAACAAACAATCACTAAAAGATAACCGATGAGGTATGTTAGCGGATGCATTAACACTACACGAAGTTTGGTTGTGCTACTATCAGGTATCGAAACACAATGATGCGGTATGTAGTAACAATAAGAAGAAGTAGATGGATCGGGAACCAACTCCATATGATCAAGCTCTAAATACTCTTTGAGAAAATCACAATATTGTTTGTAGAGCTCAGGTTGCTTTATAAGACGTCTTACTAAAGAGTAGAAACGTTGTACGGCGAGATTATACATTCCATCAAAAGCAGGAAGTGTATTACGAAAAGGAAGGGGCACAACGAATCTACCTGAATCCAATCTCCTGCATCCCTCGGAAAATATTTTTTCGCATATAAGATCATCAGGGCACTGAATCAGTGCGGTATGAACATCTTAAATCGTCCAAAACCTTTGGAGTGAATCACCTAATGATACTACATCTTCAATTTTACAAAAAAGCGAAGTTGGATTTATGACTGACTGAGAGTGAGAGTTAACAGAACTCGAAGACAAGCTACCCATAAGGATGTAACCAAACACAGTAGTAATAGCCTCAGGAACACCTTCCTTTCCCAGAAGGCGTCCATCCAACAAAATTTGAGAGAATATATCGGCATCTA
Organism: Octodonta nipae; assembly: GCA_034190945.1. Taxonomy (NCBI): domain Eukaryota; kingdom Metazoa; phylum Arthropoda; class Insecta; order Coleoptera; family Chrysomelidae; genus Octodonta; species Octodonta nipae. Next base: position 72,486,446 of record CM067221.1, read on the forward strand.
ACAAAAGGTCAATAGCGCCTGGGCTATTGAAACCAGGATCAGCAAGTTTCAAATTGGTTAGATATTCCATATTAGCCATGTAAATGGGCGCAACAGTCAAATCATTGCAAATGCGGGGTAAAAAAATAGTATCAACAACAAAATTGCACTGACGCTTTACTATAGAGCGAAGATAAAGGGTAAGAGAGCCCTCAGCAGAGGTACTCTGCATAGAACCTAGCCCGTTGAGTTTAATCGAAGCGGGCACAGGTCGGAAGACAAGGCGTTTCACAGCCTTGCTCGCAATGAATGATGTCATACTACCAGATTCTAGCAGACATCGCAAAGTTTGATAAGAACCTTGCTTATCTAATACCTCAACTAAAGTGGTAGATAACAACACATTTGAATTGTAAGACAAAAGTGAGCTATAACAAGAAGTCTGCGGTAGAGAAGTTTCGGGACTTTCAACAGTATTAGTGGTACTGGAACCACCAGATGTGGAAGCTAGGTTTGCGGGGGGAGCACTAGATTCAGACCTAATGTGCGATGGCGTTGTTTGCAGTTGCGGCAAGTGGATAAAGATTTACAGCGATTCGACTGATGAGAATCGCCTAAGCAATTAAAACAAAGACTAAAATCTTTAACAAACTTAAACCGCGCGGATACTGATTTGTTCAAGAATTCAGAACATTTGTAAATCGCATAATCGGATTTACAAACTAAACAATTTCTATTCTTAGTGACAAACAAAGATGTAGATGTAGATGTGAAACGGGAAGAATGTTGCTTTGAATTCAATGGTAACTTTTTGTCAACACTTCGCTTTGCCTTGTGGGAAAATTCAACACCTTCAAAGGCATCGCAATGCTTTCCAGTTAAATCTTTCGGTTGCATTCTACGAGTTGGCAGCGAAATATCAAATTTAAAACGCTTGGCGTCAACCATTTAATATTCTATATTCATAGCTAACGTTTGCTTCTAGTGAACAATTAAAACTGAACTCTATGTGAAAATTTTGGCTGTAAATAATATATAAAAGGTATTTTTGTGTTTTTCGGCTATAGATGATAGACGTGCGCAGTGATGCTGTATTATTCCCGTAATTTTGCTAAATTCAAATTGCCGATATGTAAATTAGTTCATTATTAGAACAAATATGCTGACACCGACGTCAAAAAAATATGATAAGCACTAATTACTTACATATTCTGGTGCCATCGTTACCAAATATTTTCGAAACGGCAAAACAAGATAAGGATGTCGCTTCGAGTATCAACATAATTGGAATTAGTCACATTGACCTCGTGGGTCATGAAAATACCATTAGCACTAATTACTTATATATTCATTTTCGAAACTTCGAAAACAAAATAAGAATGTTGCGATCATTTTTGAAACTTTGAAAACAAGATAAGAATGTTGTTCCATCCTCATACAAGTCAGACAAGGATAGTCGTAATTAAACAAGGATAGACAAACAGCTAAGGAAGAAGAATATGAGCAGTGATGTTATGTGAGTGTCAGACATGCGCAGTGATGTTGTATAGATGATAGACGTGCGCAGTGATGCTGTGCAACTGCTGGATGATGATGTGTGCGCGTTAGAAATTTATTATGTATATAAGGCTCTATGAATCTAATAACATCATAAATATCCATATAAAATAGCTTAAATAATTCACATAGTCAGTGTAAGCATAACCGTGTTTGCAAACAGTTATTCGCTATTGAAACAATATAAGCACAAATAATGGAAAAAATGGAATCAGTCCAAACCCTTACTTGTATTGAGGAATTTATAAGAAATGCAGAACATTTGAGTTGAACAACGAATTTAATAATCAAGCTAAAATAACAAAGTTTCTAAAGGAGATAAAAAAATATTTACGTCTAATAAAATATACCATTAGTCATAGTAAACTGAACGTAGGAATGCTACGTAAATTACAAAACAATTCAGGCTGTCTAAAACAATTTAGGCTTCTGCTTTGTTCAAAAAGTGGTATGGGTCTAAACCAGGATAAACGACGTTCGGACAGAGTTCAGTGGGAGGATGTATCTTCGTGTTTTCGAAACCGTATTAGAACTGGAATCATTGCTAATAAATTACATATAGATGTCTTGTCATTCTTACATGATGCTCTGGTTTTATTCAAAACCCGAATTAGTAACATTCTAAAGAAAATACCGTTGCTGAAGGTTAATACAAAATTCTGCGGTGAATTTGTTAAATTTTCAGGTAATGAGGAGGTCAGGGACTATTAGTTCTTCAACACGAAAAATAACATTGTTGACGCTGGAACCAATATAAAAAATTGGTTCCACCAGAACGATCGAGACCAGATATTGGCAAAACTGGAAGATTTCGAGGAGGTGGGATCCAATTGGGCGCTTTCAAAAGTTGTAAACATCGAAGTTAATATTAATGCCTTGGAGATGGCTACTGGAAAATAAAACTGAATAAGATTGTATTATCTGACCAATGAAATAAAAATACATTGCATACTCTAGTTGTTTTGATAGGTATAATATATTAGTCTTAACCACCTAAATACTACAAAGAAATTATCCACTGAGGTAGATATCTCTTTGTGAACTATTATGAAAGTCCCTGGACTTATAAGAGACTGAAAATATAAATATAGCTAACACTAGGACAGTAAAGGCAGTATAACTATAGAAGTCGTATCAAACTATTGCAATGCTTCTAACCTATTATCACATTATCGTTATTCTTCACATTGCCGAGACTAAGGTCAATGTGGAAAATTTCCGCAAAAGCTATGGGTATTTAAATGAAAGTGATGAAACTGCTGTAACAAGCTTGGAACAAGCATTGGTAAAATTTCAAGAGCTATCCAATTTAGATGTAGACGGTACAGCAAATAACGAGACGCTAACATAAATGACTCAACCTCATTGCGGAGTATCAAATTTTCCAGTAAACTTTGCTCTATCGGCACAAAAAAGGAATAAAACAACCCTGAAATGGTATTTTAAGCTAACAGATGAAAGAATGAATATGATCGCTCGAAAGGCATTTGAAATATGGGAAAATGCTACCAATTTACGGTTAGTTCTGGTGTCGGGCTAAGGTAATCCGGATATCGTCATCTCCATGTCTGATAGGAGATCTGAACACACAAATTATAGAACCTGTCAGAAGGGTAAATGCCCTTATAATTTCGATGGTAAGGGTGGAGTACTGGCTCATGCATATTCACCCAACAATGATGAGTGTCGTGAGGTTCATTTAGATAAGATGAAAGACTGGTATTTAGGAGATGAGGACATTGGTGATGTACCACCAGGACAAACTAGTATGCTTTGGGTTTTGGCACATGAATTTGGACAGATTTGTGGTTTAAGTCACTCGGGAGTTAGCGCAGCTCTTAAGTATGTATCCCTACTACAGTGAAGCTAAATTAGATCAAGATGATATTATTGCAATCCAGTATTTGTATGGGCCCAAGAAACAAACAACAACTAAAACAACACAAAGGACTGCAACTAGAAGACTACCCCTTTAAGCACACCAAAACATTTTCCTTTAAGTACACCAGCATCAACAGCAACAAAGACTGCAAGCACTCCCTCAATCACAAGGAAAACTACACCTACAGAAGCAAATAATAACCAAACTAATAAAATAATATACTTATGTAAAGTCGAAACTAAATATCTTCAAGTTCTTGTATTACACACAAATTTATATATCATATATAAAGATAGGCTTTGGACAATGGACATTAAAACAAAGAATTTCACATCAAAGAACATATCATTGAGGAAATTTTTAACATTTTTTGCCTCCTGGTTCTTTTGAAATAACTTCAATTTATCAACGACCTTCTGGAGAGATAATTGCAATTATTGATCGACAAAGACTCTTTTACATAGAAGATCATAGCTTCAAATTAATCAAAAGCCTCAATGCTACCGATCTAAAAATAGCTCTAACTAGAGACGAAATTTTTACTGCTGTAAGTACATACACTGAGCAATCTTACTTTTTTCTATCGGAAAACACATTTGTGGAAATAGATGAGTGTTCTCTGGAGTCGAAGGAATATGGTTATGTTAACAGAAAATTTGCAGGCATTCCTTTAAATATTAGAGGGGTATTCCGGTATATTAATGGATTAATATACTTCTTCCAAGACAATAGGTACTTTGAATTCAATCAGTTTACTAACTCGCTCCAAAAGTTTGATAAACTGACATTAGATATTTTCGGCATTAACTGTCTTATTATGGCTTTGTATGATCAGCTAAAAACTGTATTAAATAAGATATTAGCTACATATTAAATTGTTGCTATTTGAAAATAAAACTATATCTTTGTTTACGTCGTTTTACTATCATAATATGATTCAAATTTCACAACACCGTCCCAGTTACTTCCATCAACTTATCAACCTTACCCCCTGAACATCAATTCTCTAGATCTGCAGATTTTTATCATCCATGCCATAAGAAGTTATGTGTCTTTTCCGATATCTAGGAAAATATATAACATCTGGCATCAATTGCTGTACGTATACTCCACTCCCGTCTTTGTGACGTCACCAGTCATCATTCTTATTGGTCAATTCAACCCGTTGTCAAGTATTGTGGTTCAAATTTAACGTTCTATCAAGCTCATCGTAGAATGAATATACCATTAACATACGAATTAATTCACTCAAGTATGATTTTTTTGCGAGATCGAAGGATTTTCCTTTCATTCAAACAAGTTTTTTCTGCTCCTCGAAAAGAGGCCGGAATTTAAAATTCGGTTTAGATCAGTTATTCATTTGGGGTGGATTCAAGATGAAGTGCGTTCAACTTCGAAGAATTGTTGATCAAGATGTAAGGTAATGGATTACACCGATGAGTAAATTAACTAAATACAGAAGTATGCAACAAATTTGGGCTCGACATTGAAAATGACAAACGTAACGCGTTCTTTTGAAACCTTACAATGGAAGATAAAGTGGTCATCAACGATAGTGTTCTGGATTGGTGTGGTTACAATACTGGAATAAAAAACCGTCTTTTTACATTTGATCAAGAACCATCATCCGCCTGTGAATTTCGAAGAAAAGCAAGATGAACAGATTTTACAAAAGAAATACATTTCCATGAGTCGCGTAGACTTTGAATTTCTCCTTATGCAAATGCGAAGTGACAAAGCAACAGAAATTCTCTTGCTCTACAATATGATAAAACATAATTCCACAAAATACATCAAATATGAGAAATGATATGTAGAATTTTGCTTGGAGTTGTTCACTAAACAAAACAAACATTTAACTGAAGAAATGAACGAACTTAAATGTCTCATATTGCACGTAAGGAACTCAGCCGAGGCTGAGTGCATTTGACTTCAACAAGATCTTGTTGAGCTGAAGGAGAACTAATTAGAGTACGTCAGGAGCGTATTCGAGCTAAATAAGAACGAACAAAAGCTGAAATAAGTCGTATTATAATTGAAGAAGAATGTATCACAGCAGCCAAACGACATGAAGAGTTTCTAAATACCGTACCGAATAAAATCCATACTGGTATTGTGACCCGTTTGAGGAATGAAGTCAGCCCTCGAGTAGCTCCTAGTCCATCAGTGGCAGCAAACAAAGATGTATGGCTCTATTGGCTTTAGAGGAGAATGAGTAGTATGTGATTCGTAGGCAGAGAGGGTCTTTTCAATCAACCATAAATGCTTTTCTGAAGAAAAATCCAAACGCAAAAGTTGTTAAAAAAGTGGTATAATGTGTCGCACCTAGTAAACGTAGTCAACATGCTCACGTCTCGGCTAAGAAATTTAAAATAGTTCGCTCGAGGAAACACTTTGAGAAACCTCGATCATTCTCTGATGCTCTTGTATGATGGTAATTTTGTGGACAATATCGAATCTATCATGGGGGACAACAATGCCATGGAGATTTTCCGAGATGCACAAACCTTTATGTTGCACAATAATTCTGTAAATTATGCTTGAAAAATAAAACAGAATATTTTGAAATATGTTTTTTAGTTTAGTATTTAAGATACAAAGATTTTTAAGTACCCTGCTATAAGTTTTCTGCATATGCAACAGTGGTCTATTTTCAGTGAGCAATCAAAGCAACTAGCCAGGTGTTTACAAGGTAGAAAAACAATTGACATGCCGCTAGTGAGGCAAATTTTACAAATGTTAGAATCTGTGGGGTTTGAATGGTTATTTTTAAGCAGTAAATAATTATCGAACGCTTTTGCATGTTTCAATGTTGTCGTATGGTAAGAGATTTTCAGTTCTATCCCACAATAGTAGCATTTTATACTGTCACCATATCCCGTATAGAAAAAGCCTGCATTGGTGAGTTCCTCCGGTGTTTTTCTTAGAGAAATGGGCCAGTCGGTGTACGTTGCAAGTCGACTTTTAAGTGTTGTTTTGCCCTGGTAAATGGCAGGTCAATTTATGCGATACGTGTCATCCAGATCGAAAAAACTACAATACGGAGATCAATCTAAATGATCGGCCATTGGATCGTCATAAGGTTGCCAGTTGTATCCCTCATTTTGACAAAAAGGGCATGCAACTGCATCATCACTTACTCCATCGCGTTTGTAAATGAAGCCTGCTCGGGCTAGCTTTTCAGCAGGGAAGTCAGATTGCCAACTATCGAACGTACGTAATCGATTTTCATAAGTTCGATAGTACTCACGACTCGCCATATTCTCAACTGATGAAATCAGACAAAACATTTAATTTATACATTTATTTAATTTTTCGTTCTAAATTGTGTAAGATGACATCTTTATAATAACTCAAGTTCTCTTTTAGTGCAATAAATAATTGTGAGGTATCATCTAAACAAAATGCTCCTATCATTTTCTCAATAGGTAACTTACGCAATAAACAAGTCCATGTAGAAATTTTATCCAATATATCATGATAAAATTTACAAAAAATTAATTTTTCTAAACAAATCAATTTACTTAAAATTATTGGGTCTATATCTAAAAGTCCACAAACGTCACTATAGTTTAGGTACATTATCGATATGTGTTTCAAAACCATAATCTGCTTCACGTCTTCATACCACACTTCGGACAAGTGCAAAAAGTCACCGCAAGCTATCGGCTCTGTAAAGTCTGGTGGTGAGTTGTTCTTGAAAAAGTTTCGTTTCATTAACTCCAACTGGCATATGGCGTCTACCCATTCTAATGCGGACATTACAATTTTCACAGGTGCTCCCACGGTGGATGTGTTTTGCAAGATAACCACCGGGGAATAGGATTTAGCGGGGCTGAGAGCATACTGGACCTCGCACTGGAAATTCAACATGGGTACTCTGAAGTGTAATAAGTAGTACTTTTCCTTATTGGTTGTATTCTCGTATATCTGTAGGACACGATCCAAGTCGGCACTGTAGTCGGTACTAGATTCACCATTGCTGTACCCGTTATCCCAGGTCCTATCAAATTCAACCTCGAAGCTGCTGCGATGTCGTGATCAGGAACACTGGGTGAAAATGTCACAGTTCTACCAGAGTATACACTCGAGTCACTAATATACTCTTCATCTGATTCCATTGCACACTACTGCACAAAACTGAAATCTGGTGCGGGAAATTTCATGGTTTTATAGATTTATCCCTACCCCGATTGATTTCCTACGCCAAGAAAATCTATAGATTGTTGCTAGCATTAATCCAAGAATCATGAGCGTGATTAAATCCTAACCAGCGAACTTTAATCTTGTTGCTTGCAGTACTTTCTCGACGAGATATACATCAGGATAGGTGGCCTTTTGTAGCTCTTCTTCGTAGAAACCTCCTTGAAATGGTGTACCAGACATATCTTCCAAAGAGATATTTAATAGGGTTAGTTAAATTTCTGCGAGTTATTTTAAACAATTCAGTGTTCCAATTCGGTAGGTACCCTTTGTCAAAGAAGTGCTTGACCGTGCTGATTCGTACTACGTCCCCGATTTTAAGTTTTCCATCTTTGTCTTTGTTTGTTTTTGATGGTTGTAGGCCTTGACGATTTCCGGTAAAATATCAACCCATTTGTAGGAGCCATTCAAACTCAAGTATTTGAAGAGACGCTCTTTTAGCGTTCTGATTGTTCTTTCAGCTAGTACGGCTTTCACACCACTAAATGTACTATAATGGTTAATTTCGTATGATTTCATCAGTTTCTGAAAGCTATTATTGTAGTATTCTTTACCCTTGTCGGTTTGGAGATTTTTCGGGTGCCACCCTTCGTTGAGAATACTCTCAAAGTTACGAGTTACCTCTTCACCGGATTTCGTTTTCAATGGTCTCGTCCACACGTCGATTACGACGATTGGATTTCGCATAGTCATCGAGACCCTTGATTATTACACGGCGGCGTGGAAACTTTCGTCTCACAGGTCTTTGCAGTTCCTTAACGACTTGTACTTTTTCTTTGGATTGTTTCGCTATAGGAGCCATGTTGTATACTGCTTAAAAATAGACAGTCATGTTTTTATTGAATTTAATGATGGTTTTTAATTTCAGCAGTACTGTCTGCGATTGCTTCAAGTTTTTGATTTTGGTTTAACATTTGACTTGCAATATCACCATGTAGTTTTTGCATATCTCGGTATAGGTCAGGCACTACTTTGGTAATCTTGTCTTTAAGTTCAGTTAGGTCAGAAAGATCTTTAGCTTTGTCTTTTCGAACAATATTTAATACTTCTGCTGCAACATTTAATACTTCTACTATTCTAACGTTACTACAATTTGGATATATTGAACGACATTTTGAGAATTTTCCTCACCACGTGCACACACATATGTGCGAGGCGAGCAGAAATTTGACTTTTTATATTTCAAGTTATTTGAGAAGCTGAAAATTAACAATTTGCGGAAACTACTCAACGAAGATGGACAACCACACCTAATAAATTTGAAAAACTGCAAGAATTCTGTATACTTGGAATCTTCCATATCTCCATTCGTTTCATTCATTTTTCACTGCTGGTGCAAGGACCTAGTACGCTGTATAAGAAAAAATATTTTTACAATTTATAATTGGTTACTGAATAGTATTTTACGTAAATAAAGAGATGTATGCACAATTATGTGTTTTTATTCATTTTTTCTTCCTTATACATTTCACAATTAATTTAAGTAACAATATTAAGACAGCAGATAGTACTGTACCAATAAGAATTAGCAACTTGTGGAGCTCCTGTTGAATATCCACATCTCGTATAGCACCGTTGAAATGTCATCGTCACAAGATGCCTCTGTTGAAATCCAATCAGTGTCACCTTCAGTACCATCTGAAAATATCAGCTTCAGCTTGAACTTTTCAGTGCTGTTTGACAGATGAGCCAAATATACAGGTAGGTGTCCGCCGTTTAATCGTTCCTGACGCATCAAAGCATAGTGGGAAGGGTATAAATACTCCCCTGAAGACCATATAGCCATACCCTTGGTTCCATTAGGTATATTAACATACAAGATGTTTTTCAAAATTAATGTGAATATAACAAAGCTTGATTTAAGTGAAGGCATTTTTTATAGTTGACAAGAAGCTATCATCGTCTTCTTACCAATCTTTACTTTATTCTACAATTATTAGATTTCCAGTAGAAACAAAAAAAATGTCTAACATTCACACAATATCACTGCACATGGCTAACACTCACGCAACATAACTGCTCATGTCTAACATCTATACAACATCACTGCGCACGTCTATCATCTATACAACATCACTGCGCATGTCAAGCAGTTACACAACTTCACTGCGCATGTCTAACATCCATTCAAAATCATTGCGCATGTCCAGCAGTCACACAACAACACTGCACATGCCTAACATCCATTCAACTTCACTGCGAATGTCTGTCACTTACACAATATCACAGCCCATGTCCTATACTCACACAACATAACTGCGCATGGGTAACATCCATACAACTTTACTGCGCATGTCTAACACACACACCATATCACAGCGCATGCCTAAGCTCACACAACATCACTGCGCATGTCTAGCACTCACACAACATCACTGCGCATGTCATATACTCACACAACATAACTGCACATGTCTAACACTTACACAATATCACATTGCATGCCTACGCTCACACAACATCACTGCGCATGTCTAGCTCTCACACAACAACACTGCGCATATCTTATACTCACACAACATAACTGCGCATGTCTAATATCTATACATCACTACGCATGCCTAGCAGTCTTACAACTTCACTGCGCAAGTCTAACACTCAAACAACATCACTGTGCATGTGTAACATCCATACAACTTTACTGCGCATGTCTTACATTCACACAACGTCACTGCGCATGTGTAACATCCATATAACTCTACTGCGCATGTCTTACACTCACACAACGTCACTGCGCCTGGCTTACACTCATACAGCATCACTGCCCATATTCATATTCGTTAGATGTTTGTCTATCTTTGTTTAATCACGGCTGTCTGACTTGTATGAGAGTGGGTTAACCCAGCGATTATACACCCAATACACTGATCGGTGTGAAATGTTATGTTTCAAAGGCGTGATCTCATGTCTCATTGTCGCCACATTTTGTTGACGTCATTCTCCTCGCCGCCATGTTGGTGGCAGTCCCCTCTGATCTCTATGGAGTACGTCTGCTGTCAATCACATATCCCTATGGCCTCGCCGTTTTATCCGAAAATTCCAATAAAACCGCAGGAGCGACTGTTCGCGCATCTCTGCCATACCCTCTAATGCAATCGATGCAGACCAACATATTAATAAATGCACCAAATATTTATTTGTATTCCTAAATCCCATATCCCGACTTCTAATAACCCGACTTTTATTTCCGAAATCCAATTTCCCGAATTCTTATCTCAAATAACATATTCCTATAAACAGCACTCAGATAACCACCATCTAAAAGACAGCCTTATTCATATGACTAGCGCATATTGCGGAAACGAACAACCCACACGAGCCGACCCTAACATAGCCATCATCCAAAAGACAATATTATTCAACTGGCTCGATAGCCCATATATTGGAAACAACAATACACACGCGGCGGTCCCGGGCTTGAGACCTAACCAAGGCAATTAGCTTTTTTCTAATTACTTACCAAGACCGCCGCATGATCGCGCCATCTTATTCAAACCGCCACTACCTGGGCGCGCCGTAACCCGCAACACAACAATTTAAATTTAAAATTTCAACAACCAAGATTCCCGCCGTTCTGGATCTAGTCGTGGCGTATAAGTAACCTTGTTTATCTACTGTCGTGATGTTAAACTTCTTTGTTACTCGTCGCACTATTACTCGTAAGTTACAACTCACGCACTATGAGGTCAATCTTGCTTTATATCTTAATCATCCGGCTCAAAGGACAATTTGCTAGTTGCCGTTCTCGTATAAAACGCCAACTTACCAAACAAGACGTTAATCGCCTTAGGTACGTGGTGAAATAAAATTAAGATTTTTTATAAACTAACAATTAACAACACCACAATCGAAATAAAACGACGTATATTGAAGGAAAACCAAACGTTTCAAAGTCTATTCTGACTTCGTTGTCAATGGCTTTATACTTATTGATGTAAATTGCAAATAGAATAGACTTTGAAACATTTGGTTTTTCTTCAATATACGTCGTTTTATTTCGATTGTGGTGTTATTGCCCAAAAAAAAAACATAAGAGTAATCAAGAATATGCCACAAACAACGTTTAGAAGATAACAATTAATAATTTATTAAACGGATGACGGATACAAGATCTATGAATTACGCAGTGAACATACGTCTTAGAGGTTTTTACCTTAACTTTATCAATGTTATGATATCTTCGTAATTCCTAAGTTACACACTTAAAAGATTATAGAGTTAAAGAAGCCGTACCTAACTAAAGAAACTTTATAGTTGGGTTTAGGAATACAATAAAATAATTTCATATATCTATTCTAATACTGAATACTAAACATGCAAATATTGTGTTTAGTAAAGCTTAAAAGCTTTATTAAATATCTGCAATTTAACCATCGCTATATAATTTTAAAGATCTAAATAGTTCAAGAAACGTTTGGTAAAAACCCGAGAACATCTGGCAAATTATAAAGAAAACATGAAGTTTGATTGAATGGAAGCTAATTATAATAATTCTGTACGAAGCACAAAATATGTAGCTTCTATTTGATAAATATTATTGATCGTTTGCTTGTAACCGGTATAAAAATCTGATTGTTTGTCGTTATAGTTAAGCATTAACCAACCGCAATTAACAATCTCTCAAAATGTAAATATCTGGTACAAAACGTTTCAAGAAAATAACTATTTCGACAATTACTTCTACGCCTCCATCATTCTATCACATACTGTGTTACTCGCCAGCAGATAATTTAATCAATGACTTAATAGAAATTCGTGATGAAATGTAGTTGAGAATATTTCGAAGAATTTCGTGCTCAATCAAAATGAATTTCAACACGCACACTTCAACATCATAATTGAAGTGATTCTTCATAAATGAATTGCTTTTATATTGAGAAAGTTTCCTTTGAGATATGACGTAATAACACCAAATTTACAATAATATATAATTATTGTATAATTTCCATAGGCTCTAACAAAATTCCCAATTTCCAAAATACTTGTTCTAATTACCACTTGTGTGAAAACTACAACTGAATAATTCACGAACCACAGACAGAGAAATTTAAGACACCTAGTGTAATTTGAAACTTTCTTCATTTCGACTCCTAAACCACTCGATTACACTCAGACTAGTGAACCCTATTTATTCTATATTATAGTCTAAATAATCCATATTTATCTTGATCCTCTAATTTTGGCAAATAGGATGTCGTTGATCCTATAAGTTTTGGTCTTTGTTCCCTTGGTAGTTTACGATAGAAAATAATTTTTCCACCTAAAGGTCGTAACAGTTTTGGTCGAAAATGAAACTGAAACATTCTTTTAAAGTAAATATGTAATATATTTATAGGTTTTTGTTCATTTTAGCTAATCGAAGATATGTGTCTTCATAGATACTTAAACTGAATTGGTTGTTAGTTAATGAACATTCCAATCAATAATTAAATAACCCTACAACCTAAATTAGTTTAATAAAATACATTAAATAAAAAAACATTTAACACTATATTCAACTTCAACTGACCGTTGGTGTTTATTTAACATGATAACCATGTTGTGATAATATCTTTTCGAGGCTTTACAATCCATTAAACGTAAAACAATATATCGTCTCTAATCGAGGTCCTTCATAAGTTGCGCTTCACTCAACTGATTGAGAAATTATTAATTATTAATGTATTTCATATATATATATATATATATATATATATATATATATATATATATATATATATATATATATATATATATATCTTCACAAACACAAATGGGTTTTTAAAAAAATATATTTTTATTTAAAACACAAATTAAATATTTTACTTGAAAATTACGTTAAACAATATAAATGAAATAAATGAAAGAGATACACTTAATGACGCTCACAGCCATCGCATGTACATTTAAAAGCTACCTGTTGCATTGTCAGCAGTTAGCAGTTTTACATGTACGATGGCGATGGATATGACACCATGTGAACGACTCATTTGACCGGTTACACGGTGTTGTCATATTAATATTCTAAGTATTGTTTACGGCGTATATAACAACTCCCCTTACAAATAAAAAGTTGCTGTTTTACAGGAACTTTTCTGAAAATAGAATTTGTAAAATAATAAAATATAAGGGTTGTATACATATGAAATTTGTAGAAAGCAAAAGTGAATAAAATATCGTGAATTGTATAAATGTATAAAATAAAAATATAATTTGCATTAAGGTCCTTAATAATAAAACCTAAAATAATACTTTTTACTGATAAATATGTTTTACAAAACAATTTTTGAAATTATTTTGGGGTACTTAGCTCGATGTCTTCAGTTTCGTTCTATCGGAGGTTCGGTCTCAATCTTGGCAAGAATTTTGCAATTCTGGTTGTGGGTGATGAACTTTCACTGGTTGTATTGTGTTTACTCCAAAGCGTTTGTAGGACAAATACAGCGACAATTATTATAATGGAAAATATTGTCACGTAGGTGAACCAAGAAATGTTCGTTTTGACGAATGGCTGATTTATTAATTCGTCTAGGTCCTTTGAATAGTCATTGAGTTTGTGGTTTGCGACGTTTAACTCCTCGAAATTCAATTCATGGAGCTTCAAAGGTTTGAGTTCGGGAACGACAATTTTTTCTGGTATGGTATCGCAGCAGTTGAAAGGGATAAGAACTGGTTGATAGTTGTCAAGGGTGTTGCTGCTTTTTGTGGCTTCTGCTTCGATTTTGGTTATCTCACTGAAGGCACTGCAATCTTTCTGAAGTTTGAATAAAGAGTTAACATTGAGTGTTAAGGGTTTTGTATTGATGTCGGTACAGGTGATGGTAATACTGAGAGGCTCGGTGACCATAATTAACCACACATTGGTTTCGAGTTTTTGAACGTGGTACCCTTGAGCAGATATCACGGCACTGTGACAATTGTCCGGCACTTTTTTAAAATTTCTTAAAAGTTGGGCCTCGCACAGAGCATTTGAGTCTATCGGATAGGCATAGAGTTCTGAACACAATTTATTTTTATTGTTCAACGGTTTGCACGCACTAAGGTCTTTTATCAGAATATACAGTAAGGAATCGTCGTTTTTTGCTATATATTTATGAGTGAATGAAAGTACATTTTATAACCCAGTTCTATCATCATAGATGGGAATTGGGTATAAGCGGAGAGCAGTGAATGATTGCTGTTCAATAAGTTGGCTTCTAGAAAGAGATAATTTTCCATTAGTTTTTAAGTCATTTCTAGAAATGAAAGTTTTGTTTCCACGTACGCCATTTTGTCGTTTACTTTACTAATCATATCCATATATCCATATCATATCCATTTCCATTTTTCGAATATTTTCTCGTCGATTTGAATGTGTTGGATAGTCTCGTTGAAGTTCTTTATAACTGAGGTAGTTGCACTGATTTGGTTTATCAAAAGATTTTCGATGTGCAGTTGTCCTTTGTTTAAACTATTTATACTGTTGGTCAAGTACTCGCCGTCGGCGGCGTCTAAGTTACCAGTTATGGCTTTGAAAATTGATCAAACGCCATCGATTAGTCCAAGTTTGTACCTTCGGGTGTCCATCTGTATTTCAGTGAATTTGTTTTTGACAGAGTTTGAGATTTGGTAAGTAAGTTGATGTGTGATTGAACGTTGGTTGGGTGGACGTTAGTTTTTAGTGATAAAGTTAGTGCATCGAGAATTCTGTCGTTGGTAGCGAAAGCTTGTTCTAGAGCGGAGAGATTTCTATGAACTAGAAGAGTCCATTTGTGATTTGAAACGGCTATTGATTGGCTTTATTTCAAACTGGGATGCTGCCGATCCGAATAGCAGGATGTCAAGGATGAAAGGTTTCATATGGTCAAAGTTTACTTTGGTTTTTTGGTTAGTACGAGAATTTAGTGTAAAGTAGCTGAGTTTTTATGTAGTTCTACTGTTTGAAAGGGTCCCTTAAATTTGTTTTGTAGTGTATCTTTGAACTGAGATTCGCGTACGTAAACCTTGTCACCTACTTGATAATTTGTCCGAAACATGTTAATCGAATCGAATTTTGGCTTTCTGTTTGTGAGTATCGGTTCTTTCGCGTGTTATTTTGTAGTACTGTGAAATACGGTTATTTAAGTCTCTGATGTATTTAGAAATCAAGTCCTTTTCTTTACAGAGGGTTTCAGGTGGTCGGCTAGACGTGCGCCCGAAAACGAGTTCATAGGGTGTGAACCCATGAGTTTTGTTAGCGGAGTTGTTGTAAGTAATAATTGCGTATGGCAAAATATTGAAGGGGTGTTCGTCAGGGTGCTCGGCTTTATGAATACGGATCATATATAACAAGGTTGAATAAAAACGCTCTAATGAGCCGTTAGATTGGGGGTGTCCTACACTAGAATAAGAAAGTTTAATATCGAACAATTTGCAAAGGTCTTTGAGGAGTGCATTGTCGAATTCACGACCGTAGTCGCAGTGTATTCTCAGAGGCGTTCCGAAGTGTTGAAAAAACATCAAGAGTGTACTAACGACAGTTTTAGCGGACTTGTCGCTAATCGAGTAGGCCTGGGAATATTTAGATAATTCGTCTCGGATAGTAAGGGCATAATTTTTGCTAGGAACTTCGAGAATGTCGATATTTATCCTTTCGAAAGGGGTTCTTGGAGTGTTGTTTTTACCGTTATTGATCTAGTATTATTGGCACATGATCTCTTCCTATTGTGATTGTTATGTTCTGACAGACTTTCCACTTTATGTCTGTTTCTGCGAATATAAACGAAAGCATTTCGAGTATAGGTATGTCTAAGTTATTTTCAACGCAGTATAGTTCAGAGTCAGTTAGAAGGTCTTTGCTCTTATAAATTGAGGCAAATAATACCTCGTTCACAGTGTCGAAATTAGTCGGTAGGGGAATAATGTAATATCGTCTTTTTCGAATGTTTTTACTATTGTAAATATTGATTTTGAATTGCTCGAAGTCGGCGTTCTCTTCGAAGATATCCTCAAGAATTTGGTTGTGAAAATCTTTTAAATTGCCGGATTGAAAGAAAGCTAAGATATTTTTGTTATCTCTATCAAGGAGTTGACAGTTGAAGTACTGAATTTTACTATAGTCGATAAGTGAGACGGTCTTATACCTTTCTAAGAATGTCGGAAATTCTGTAAAAATTGAATTGTCCTTGTCGTCTGTTTCAAGTTGTTCTGTATCACTGTCTTTGTTTTCGTTCAAGGGAGTTATCGCGAAATGTTGGAGTTTGGTGTGTGATTGGAAAGTCATACATTCATCAAAATGGTTGATTCGAATGCGTGAAAGGGCGTATGCTATCTTATTTACTTTTCCCGGTTTGTAAATAATTTCATAATCGTACTCCTTGAGTTTGAGGCGCCATCTGGCAAGTCGACTACCTGGATCTTTAATAGAAAAGAGCCACGGTAACGGACGGTGGTCGGTCAGAAGTTTAAACTTTCGTCCAAAAATTATTGGCCTGAAGTTTTTAACGGCCCAAACAATAGCCAGAAGTTCACGCTCTATAGTGGAGTATCGGGTCCCAGCTTTGCAAAGGGTCCTAGATGGGTACCCAATTGGCAGATCTTTGCCTATTGGTCCCTGTGAAAGCACAGCGCCGATTGCAAATGCGCTAGCGTCATTTGTCAAAATAAAGGGCTCATTGAAATCGGGATTAATTAAAATTGGTGTCGAACTGAGGGCTTGCTTTAATTCAGTAAAAGAATTAACGCATTCGGAACTGAAATAGAATGAAATATCTTTTTGGAGCAATTTTGTGAGTGGTTTTGAAATTTTAGCAAAGTTGGGTATCAATCGACGATAATACCCGGCTAATCCCAGAAAAGATTTGATATCTATTTGATTTTGGGGCTGAGGAAATGTCAATATACATTCTACCTTTGATGGATTCGGTTTAACTCCATCTTTGGTAATCAGATGTCCGAGATAGGCAACTTCTTTGGGAAGAAATTTGCACTTGTCGGTTTGGATTCTCAGGTTTGCCTTTCGTAAGCGTTTAAAAACATCGGCAAGACGAGACAAATGTTCGTTGATAGTGGGAGAGAATACGATTATGCCGTCCATATAGACGAGACAACGTTCGTTTTGAATTTCTAAAAGAATGTTGTCCATAACCCTCTGGAATGTTGAAGGGGCATTCTTTAGACCAAAGGGCATCCTTACGAATTCGTAGTGCCCATTCTAAACAGTAAACGCGGTTTTGGAAATGTCTTTTGGATCAATCTCAATCTGATGGAATCCTGAGCCGAGTGTTGTGAAATATTGCCATATGCCAAGTTGATCTAATAAGTCCGAAATGTTAGGTAGAGGATAGTTGTCCTCAACCCTTACTTCGTTGAATTTTCGATAATCAACTACAACGCACCATTTTTACTTTCCTGAAGCGTCCAGATTTTTCGGTACTACCCATACGGGGGTGAGTTTGAATGGCGTATAATACCTTCGTCTAGCATTTTCGTTACCTGGGATTTAACTTCCTCTTTATGTATCTGAGGGTAGCGATAAGATTTCCTGAAAACTGGTCTAGAGTTGTTAGTTTCGATGGTATGTTTAATTTCGTTGGTGAATGACAGATTGTCTGCTTCGAGATAAAATATGTCAGAGTAGTCAAGACACAGTTGCGATATTAGGTCGGATTCTTCTTCATATAAGTGGTCAAGTCGAAGTTGATTGAAAATTTGCTCTTGTCGTTCTGGTATGTTGTTGTCTTTTGGTTGGGTTTGTGAAATAGAATTCACACTGAACTGTTGTAAAGGCTCAAGTTTAATGTCAGTGAAATTTATAGTTGTAGGGATGGCATTTGCATTTAATACGGATGTCAGAAATTGGCCATTACTGTCGACTTTTACTAGAGCATTCGGAAGATGGACTTTTTCAACATCTATGCCTGTTAATAAGGCCTCTGTGTCTCTAAGGTTGCAAGTGAGTTTACAGATTTGATCTGTACGTGGTTAAATGCAAATTGCGTTGACGGGGTTTCATGAGAATTTCTTGGGGATGTCTTTACTGATTATATCGTCTGTTACTTTATACAATGGGAGTGTTTTGAAATTCGTTACTAGTTGCTTCTTATCGAAATCAACGATGCAATTATAATGTTCGAGGAAATCGGAACCTAACGATCCATCGAACTCGATATCGATATTGCAAATGTATATTGATATTAAACGGGACGAGAGTGGATTCGTTGATATGAATTTTTTCGTTAGTTATTCCCTGGATGACGACATTTTCTTGGAACCTTTTCCTGAAGCGGTTGCAAGTTTCTGGCTTAAAAATAGAGAGTCCTGCACCGGTATCCACAAGAAGTTTGTAGGTATTGGATGCATCGGTGATGTAATACAAGTCCTTAGAGTTTACGGACAAGAGAGGTCTTACAGAAATCTCTGTTCGGGGATGTTCAGGTTGGGGTCGAAGCTGTCTAAATTCAAGGTTTGAATATGTGATTGAAGGTTTGACATGTCCGGGGGTTCAGTTTAAGGGGTAGTGTCCTGAAAATTTGTTGGAGAAATTTCGTCGTAGTTTTCAGAGTAATTTTCGCTCTCGAGGTCTGTTCTAAAGTAATCGTTAAAGTCATTCTGGGAATTGTCATAGGAACATAATCGTTATAGTCGAAATCTGTGTATTGGTACCGGCTGGGTGTTGGGCTCGAATAAGTCTGTTCACTTCTAGGATTTTCGAAAGCATGATTATTTAGGTGATGAGTACGTTGTTGGCGGTACAAATTAGGGTTCGGTTTAAATTGGTCTGTATTTGGGGGTTGATTACTTGTTGATGGGCGTTGGTGCTGGAAACTCCTATTGGGTTGAAAGTTGGCGGGGTTGTTGATAATTTTGTTGAATGGAATTATGGGCGAATGGATTAGGGCGAGGTCTTTGAAAGTTTTGTCCAAAACCTTCATTTTGTCCAAAGCTTTGGTTCTGTTGGAATTGCCTCGATCTAGTGATGCATTTATTAACTGAATGGCCCATTCTCTTACAGAATGTACACTGTTTTGGAGGTGGCAATTGATTAGGTCTACTAAGGATCGGAGTTGCATTTTTAAAGTTAGAGAATTTTTGAGTTTCGAGATGGTTTAATTGAATTTCTCTTTTTTAATTCTAGAGATCGCGGTTAAGATATCTTTTGGGTCACTTGCTCGAATTAACTGTCCCATTTTTGGCTCTAGGCCTGTAAGCAGGGTATTTAGTGCCATGGGTTCAATTAAATCTATTTGGGCTTGTTTTTCCTTGGAAGTTATATTTTGTTTTGTGACTGCGGCCAACATTTTTGCCTGGTGGGTCTGAATCCTAGTTGTGAAAGTTACGGGTGATTCGGATGGTAATATTTTCATTCGTTGGAGATCCTGAATGAGTGCCGTTAGGTCTCGAGGATCTCCGAAGTGGTTTTTGAGAAGAGTAATGATTTCAGTTAACAGGCTAGGGTTTTGTTAATTTACTAATTCCGCTGCCCTGCCACGGAACTTATTTTTTATGTGGAGAATAAGTAGTACCTGTTGGTTATCGGTCGCCATACTTTGGGAGATGTTACATGACTCGCTCCATTCTGTCGATTCAGTTCAACTCAGCCCTACTCCGCCCCGGCCGTATTGATGTCACCTTCTTATACACTCTCCGCCTTCTAGCTGTTTACTCTCTGTACTGGCACATTAATCGTTTATAATGTCTGCTTCCGAAATGACGTCGAATTAATTTCTTTATCATCAAGGCATTTTACCTTATTTGTTGGTATTGTTTATTTGTCTGGATTTTAGCATTGTTCGCAACTTTAGTTTGTTGTATACGGCTGAGCGATAGTCCAACAGAAATAGTGGAATATGCTGACCCTTTTCACGCTGGTTGTTGCTGTCAACCTGGATAGATGTTGTTCCAAGGTCCTGTTGAATCTTTCCCTCTGTATGTGGACGCAAAAATCTGGTTCTCTTTCTCAGAATTCCCAATATCATAGGGACCTCCTGGAATACGTTGAATTCAAAGTTATGCACTCTTACGTCTGAATGTAATTCAAACGGAACATCAAATCTGCTAATAGTTGTCTCTTACGCACAGACGCCACCGTGGTTGCTTCTTGAATGGGTATGGCATATGCTTCAGACCATTTGCTGAAGTAATCTATTGCGACCAGAATATAATGGTTCCCCCTCTCGGACTCCGAAAGTGGAGCGGCGACATCAATTTCAATTCTCTCGAACAGAACTCTCATATTCTATTCTGCAATCTGATCTTGCTCATGGCCTTCGGGCCTTCACTGGCAGCACAAATGTCAAATTTCCGTCACCAGGCTCTGACATCTTCGAAGTAATTTACTCAGTAATACCGTTGGGATTTTTTTTCCAAAGTTCTATTCATGTCCAAATGACCTCCGATAATCTTACTTGGGATTTGGTTTCTATGCCGTCATTACTTTCGCAAATTATTTTTGACATTCCACTCTCTACTCTTAGAAAGTCCCATTAAGCCAACAATGTCTTCAGGACGTCTGAATACCTAGCAACTTCGTCCCACATTGTTGCCTGGGTGTCCTTCTCTTCTTGGATGACAGTATTGGTTCAATGCCTGGATCAGCTAATTGTTCAGGTGCAAACTGCTCTGTTGTCCAATCTTCATTGGACACGATTGACTCCTTATACTGTCTGGCTGACTGTCCCTGGTGTTAGCGATGGCTAACTTTGACTCGTGATGAGTTTGGTAATCTCACTATGCAGCAATGTTGGAAATGTCCCAAGCGTTCACCGCGATAACATAAGCCAATATTTCTTCGATTGTCTTTATATCAATTATTTGGTTAGTCTTGAAAAGTACATCCTGAAGGAAAGACACTGATTCTATCTGAAACTTCTTGTACCTTTGGTTTGGACACGTTCATGATTGCTTCTACTTCCAAAGCTTTAGTACTGTTCCTTAATCCACTAACTCTCAAGTTTGGTTGAACTTCAACATCTCTGATACCACTCATAAAATAAAACATACTCTGATAGGTCTGGATACGCTAATTTGAAATTTTTTGGATCTCAATTCCGTCATTTATTGCCTTTATACCCGATTTCATAATCTGTATTTTCTGAATAGCACCTTTGTTACCTTATATAGTTGCTCTAATTATTCATATTGCATTTGTAAATCATTTTGCCTTTTCAATTCTAATATTTTGTGCTTATTTGTAGTTTCGAAAATTGTCGTTCGATTAAATTTTGTTGTTCACTTTTAATTATACTGGCATGAGCCTGATGTTCATCTTTGATTGTGGTTAGTAGACCTTTTTTATAACTTTTGGTTTAATCCATGATGATGACAGCTTCGCTTTATTGTTAGGGTACAAAACTTTGTGTTTATACATCTGTGACACACCAAAGGTTCCACAGATTTTCCATTATAAGACCTTGTTGTTTTTCTTCTCGAATCTGTATCTTTTTATCCCATATTTCTCGAAATTAATTTAATTCCTCATTTAATGTTTCGCTATACATTTTGCGCATTCCTCAGTGGTTTCAGCCATCGTAAATTTTGTTTTGAACTTCACTTAATCTCATTTCTCTGAAATTACTTGCAGTATATTCATCTCTTGGTTCAATTACAAAATTTTTGCACTGAGTATAACCGTCTCTGTTCGAATAAAATAAATCCTATTTTGTTCAATATTTACAACAACACCGTTGACTAACACTACACAGCTGACCGGTTCGTTGTGTAGATTTATTTAATTCAACTTAACTCTACTCCGCCGTCACCTTCTTGTACCCTCACCGCCTTTGAGACGCTTCTCTCTCTGTTAGGGCACGTTAATCGTTTATAATCACTGCTACCGAAATGATGTCGAACTCATTTCTTTATTATCAAGGCATTTTCTGGATTCTCTTTCTTGTTGCTTTTGTTTATTTGACCGGTTTTATCGTTGTTCACAAGTTTAGTTTTTATTTAGGATGATTAATTTCTCGAAGGTCATTTTGGCAACGAAAAATAAGTTGTTATAACAATATTAAAGCAACTGTGATAGTATTTGCTCAAGATTTTACAATTGATTGTACGTAAGACAATATATTGGTTCTAGCGATATCCTTCATTAATGATGTTTCCCCAAATGATTAAATGCTTGAGTAATTATTTAGTACCTGCTTGACCACATATATAACAGAGACATCTCCCTTAACTCCACTGACGTTTCTACTTACTCGAATACAGCATACGAATAACTAGAAGCGAAAGCAGAATTCTACGAGAATTATGCGAACCGACCTGAAGAGGGCAGATGTGACTCTGCCGAAACGTCGTCATTTTACCATGGATCCCGGTAGAGATCAGTTATCAACTACGCGAATGAATTCCCGGAAACCACCTAAAACATATATATATATATATATATATATATATATATATATATATATATATATAAATTTCTAGAATGTTATCGGGAAGCAGCCAATATATAAAAGTATACTCTTTTAACTATATTTTGAGAGCTTTCGAAAATTGTTTATTTCTTCATCAGTGAAAAAAACTACAATTAACACAAAAGTTGAATTATAATATTAAGTTAATATTTAATGAAAACTTACGTTAGTTGAAATTGAATTTAGAATTAACTGTACAGCACAAATTGAACATTGGAAAGGTTATCCAGTAAAGAATAATATTTTTACATTTGAAATGTATAACAAAATGACAATGCCAAATTGAAATTTACAGAGAAGTTAATTGCTATGGAAATTATTGAAAAAGAAGGCTGCAAATTGTTGGACAAAAAAATGTATAATACCAAGTTAGTGCAAATGAATTAACCAAGATTAGAATTAGAATGATTAGATTTTGAAATTTTCTTATCGATTTCAAGGAAATTGCAATATATAACGTTAAGGTTTAACAGATCAGTTTGTTTATTTATATTATCATCATAGCTATTAATATATACCATCTCCAAAAAAATTCTTTTAAATGAATTTCGTTCTATTGCAAGGATGCTAGTGTTACCATACAGCAAACTTTGACAACACTAGCATCCTTGCAATAGAACAAAATTGATTTAAAAGAAATTTTTTGGAGATGGTATATATTAATAGCATTGATGATAATATAAATAAAAAAACTGATCTGTTAAACCTTAACGTTATATATTGCAATTTGCTTGAAATCGATAACAAAATTTCAAAATCTAATCATTCTAATTCTAATCTTGGTTAATTCATTTGCACTAACTTGGTATTATACATTTTTTTTGGCCAACAATTTGCACCCTGTCATTGTCATTTTCTTATACATTTCAAATGTAAAAATATTATCTATTACTGGATAATCTTTCCAATGTTCAATTTGTGCTGTACAGTTAATTCTAAATTCAATCTCAACTAACGTAAGTTTTCATTACATATTAACTTAATATTATAATTCAACTTTTGTGTTAATTGTAGTTTTTGACTGATGAAGAAATAAACAATTTTGCGAAAGTTCTCAAAATATAGTTAAAAGAGTATACTTTTATATATTGGCTGCTTCCCGATAACATTCTGGAATTTTGTACTTCTATACAGCCGTGATTTCCTTTCTGGTTTATATATATATATATATATATATATATATATATATATATATATATATATATAATAGTATAATGCAAAAAAATATGTATATTCTATAAAAGGTTGTTTACTTACAAAGGTTTTTTGTTTTAGTGCCTCCCCAGAAAATTTCTATAATAGATGAGAAGGGAGAAGTAGTATCTTCTAGAACTTCACCATATGAAGAAGGTGGTGATATGAAACTCACTTGTATAGTAACAGGAGGTAAGTTTAATCTGACTATTTAGATATGAAATGTAGTATAGATTTCATCTCAAACTCAACTAAAAAATCTACAGCATAAATATGCATCATTTTATTCATTTAAAAGTCGTTAAAAGGTTTGTTTGTAGAGACCACTTGACAATAATTCCAGCGGTTTGAAACATTGTCTACAAATGAGCGATCTTGACTGTTGGATGTGCTAACACTTGATTTGCGGAAAATTATTTATTAGTAGGTTTTTTTTTTATTGGTAAAAAAATAATTTAACATTAGAAATGATTTACTCCATATTCTGAATAATAGTTGGAGTATAAATTTAAGCCTTAACATTCACTACTACTGAGGTAATGTTGAGAATCAGTTTAAAGTAAATTTATTGAAATACTAGAGTTAATATAATTAGCTTATGTAGATCGCATATTTAGTTAACCATCTAATTATAAACATAAAACTAATATTAGTGTGACAGGAATTCATCCGATATTTCGTGAAAGCTGCACGCATCTGCTATTTCGTGGAATCAAAAAGATTATTTGTCTGTCACCCCGAGGCCGGCGGCTAGCGCTACCGAAATTCTTCCAGTATTCGACAAGCAACCTAAAGCCTTCCGATAAAAAAATATAAATACAGGAAGACGTATAGTAAACCGCAGGTGTTTAAATAAAGAACCCAGAGTGTGAATTAAAAACCTTACATTAGTTATTTGACAATTATGAAAGATTGTCCAATGAAATATAAATTTATATTAGAATCATAAAAATAAAATTTGTTATAAGCGAATTCTATTATGTCAATTGAAATATTGCCCTATGAATTTCGTATTTTTCATAATATCTCATTATTGCATTTTATTTTATTTAACAGGATGAGAACCAATTGGACAAATTTTTGATATGCAAATTGAAATTTAATTTCTTTAAAAACATTTTTATTTTTCAATGAGTTTGTGTAAGAACTGCGAAAATGTTATATGTACTAAAAATATTCTCTTGTAACTTGTAAGTAAAGTATCAAAACCTAAATTTAAAAGTTTATTGGCGTTGATGTTGCTGGATTTTTAAATTTTTTTAAATCATGTCTGACAAAATATTTTTTACCCTGCCTAATATATATATATATATATATATATATATATATATATATATATATTACAAAAAAAGTATAATATGTCATTTCTTATACCTCTATGAATATGTGTAAAAAGTTTCATGATAATCAGTTGTGTAGTTTTGGCGTGAAAGCGTAACAAACATACTTACATTTATAATATTAGTAGGGTTTCTTGTTCCTGTTAGTAAGTCTCATTTTACCCTCTGAAGCTTTAAAGAATTGTTTATGAGAATTTTAAATATTTCCTCTGGTAATTTTTCTATTACTGGCTGGTTTATTTCGTTATAGTGTTACTAAATGATTTCACTGTCCTACTCTTTCTTAGGTTTCTACTATGGAAGACATAGTACATTTCTAGATCTGGTTGATTTTATTTGACATTTAGCAACTTTTCACAGTTTGGGTTGGTTAATAAGTTTGTTGATTTTTAAACTCTTGCTCCCCTTTTGTTTGGGTATATTATTTTTCTGGCACTTGTGATACATAATGAAACTTTGACATCACTTTACCGCAGGTACACAGTTCGAAGATGGAGTTCAACGCACGTGTTACATTGGGATATACAGGGTATTCCATCTCAAACGAGCCACCTTAAATATCTTGGTTATTATCAAAACTATTGCAATAAGAAAAAACAGGTCGATTTTTGTTTCGAGTGGGGAATTTTTTGAGGTGAATTAGCGCTTGTCCGCATTCAGCATAAACAGGCCAATTCAATGACCTTGAGATTTGAGATAGGGAAAATAGGTGTTGTCGTATATTATTTGAAAGCCCTTTTTACGGACTATATGTCGTACTGAATTGTTTTATTGCAATTCCTGTTCATGTAACAGAAAATCTAGCGTACCTAGTAGTAAAACTGGATTATTAAATTAAAAGTTTTTTCTGCATGGAAAAGTATTAGAAAGGAGGTCTTTTATAAACCATCCTGTTTCACTGCCGCACCCTGTAATAACACAAAAGACAAGAAAATCATTATATATAAATATTCATTTATTTTACATTATTTTTTGCTTATATTTACAGCAAGTTTATTTATCATTTCTGACCTTTATTCGATCATTTGAAACATTGTACATTTATCTGTCAAGTTATTACTTTACTGGTTTGTTGAAAATTTAAAAGATAATTATGGTATACACATTGCAATAACGTGTTGAGTTAAGTCTTTATTACCAAAATCAAAATTGTGCTTAATCTGCTGCAAGGGTTTTTAACCAAATCCATCCCGAACGTAACGTTCGTCATAAATACGTATTGGAGTTGATTTTAAAACTTGTTGAGACGGGCTCAGTAATGAATAAAAAAAGATGAAGGTGTACCTGTTGCTACATTGGGCCATGTCCAACTTATACCAAACACGCAGTCTGTCCAGCAAATCTCTGCAGCTTCCGGTATTAGCAAAACTAACGTTCTTAGAATTTTGCATAAGTACAAATTCCATCCGTACAAAATTAAATTACTTCATGAATTGAATAAGGATGATTGGGATCGAAAGCAAGAGTTTTGCGAAATTATTACCCAGCGTATGATCGAAAACCCGAATTTTTTGTACAATGTTTGCTTTTCGGATGAGTGCACTATTTCACTTCATGGTGAGGTTAACCGACATAACTGCAGATTTTGGAGCGATACGAATCCTCATTTATTTCGAGAATCTCATAGTCAACATCCGTTAAAACTTAACGTTTGGGCAGCGATTTTGGGAAATCATCCAATTGGACCCCTGCTTATTCCTGGTAATTTAAATGGTAAAAATTACCACAATATATTCGAAAATGAAATTAATACATTGATAACAGAAAAATTAGAAAATGATCCTCTACTACATGAAGAGCAATTGCATTTCCAACAAGATGGAGCTCCTCCTCTCTAAGCCTCACCAGTTCGTCAATACCTCGATTTGGAATACCCTCGTCACTGGATTGGATGAAGAGGTCTGCACGATCACCTGATCTGAACCGTTTGGATTTTTTTTTGTGGGGACATGCTAAATCCAAAATTTTTAGACTCAGCCTGAGAATTTGGACGAACTACACCAACGAATTATAGAAGATTGCCGTCAGATAACACAGACTATGCTGAACCATGCCAGAGACGACTTTCAGTCAAGGTTCTACTTTGAACATTTGCTTTAGAGGCATTGTATTGTAATGCAAATTCCATTTTTTAATACTCTTTTATTATAACTTGTACAGAAATTGCAATAAAAAAATATTACGACGGTATATTCCGTAAAATGATATACGCCACCGCCTATTTTCCCTATGTTAAATCTCAAGGTAATTGAATTGGCCTATTTATGTTGAATGCGTGCAAGCGCTAATTCACCTCAAAAAATTCACCGCTCGAAACAAAAATCGACCTGTTTTTTCTTATTGCAATCTTGCAAGACGGTTGTGACTATGAAATTTTCGATCTTATTAGCAAGAGAACAGTATTATGAAATGGCTTGAATGAATAATTAAGTTCCATAACTTAAAATTAATTTATAGGTGAGAGAATGCCATCTTTACCGGAAGTCATTCTATAAATCATTTATAAGATTTGAACATAATTACATCAGACATACATTACTCATTACAGAACAGAATGAGTTAACAATACATGAAAAATGGATATTTACCAGTAAACTTTTTTAAGATTTGATTAGAAATACAAATTTTATTTTCCTACTCGACAATTTCAAGCTTATACAACTGACTGAATACAATAAAGAAAGAAAGTAAAACGGAACATGATCTTGCTTGCAACTGCATCCAACGTCTGCCGTTCAGCGATCTTGATGAGGCGACATTATTCTTATATCAGGGCATTGGTAGCTGCTGAGATAATACTTCCCTCAAAAAATACAACTCCCGAAATGGTGAGGAAGTTGAACTTCTGATAATTCGATTACTTGCTAATTCACTGGGTATGGCGGTTCCTTTTCCGACATTTGTTAATCATCTTCGTATAAACATGGATTTGAAAATTATGACCAATAGCCCATAAACTATAATTGTCCATGTACTAGGTGGGTGCGATATCAACACTTATGTTCCTGTTTCATTGAGTTCATTCAAGTCTATTTCTTCTAAGAGGATTTTTGGGTTTGTGAGGGATCATGTTTCACTTGTGGCTTCTAATTCAGGAAGCAATATTGGCTGATTAAAGGATATTGGTTTATTAGTGCTGAAGAATTCTTTATTTCACGGTGAGCACCTGACAGCCGTTTTGGATATCCAATAAATAAGTTCAAGTAATATGTTGGGCTTCTTCCTGTTGCTGACAATGGGGCTTACTTTTTTTATTGGTATTAGGCCAGGCTATTGGTTTGTTTGATTTAGATTTTTGAAAATTAGTTTTGTGATTGATAGTGGATGACAAATGGAGGTTTTCTGAATGTTATTTGTGGCATCTTCTAGTTTATTTTAGATTTTCTTGGGAATAATACCACATCAGAGTTCAAACTTGTGTATATTTTAAAACCAAACGTTTCAAAATCCTGTCGGATTTCGTTTTCAATGGATATAAATTTATAAAGTAAAATTGAAATATATGACAATTATTTTGACAAATATGTTTACGTTACTATGGAATTTCTTTGATTTTAAATATACAGGGTGCACAAGAAATTCCAAAGATCATTAAAATCAAAAAAAAAAAAAAATTTTTCAAGTTGGAAGAACTTGAAAAATTGTCTTCAGAATTTATTTGTTCAAACTTGTGTATATAAATAAATAATATATATAAATAAATTCTGAAGACAATTTTTCAAGTTCTTCCAACTTGAAAAATTTTTTTTTTTGATTTTAATGATCTTTGGAATTTCTTGTGCACCCTGTATATTTAAAATCAAAGAAATTCCATAGTAACGTAAACATATTTGTCAAAATAATTGTCATATATTTCAATTTTACTTTATAAATTTATATCCATTGAAAACGAAATCCGACAGGATTTTGAAACGTTTGGTTTTAAAATATACACAAGTTTGAACTCTGATGTGGTATTATTCCCAAGAAAATCTAAAATAAACAAATGGAGGTTTTTCATTTCTAGTAGCTAGATTTCGCAAAGGTTTTCTGTCGTCATTTCCTTAAGGTCCAGTTGGCCGCACAAATAGAATTGTGAATAAACAAACTTACAATGCACATTCATAAATGCATAGTACAACTGCGTTTTTATACAATATTTCTTTGACGGTATAACGGTTTTAAACTGACTCTCCTTACTAATTGGAATTCAAAATAAATGATAATATTCGAATTCGAAACTGTGCAAAACATGCAAAATATAAGTCACTTTGATTTTATTTTTATAACCGTGAATCATTATGATTTCTTCCTAGAATAAAATAATGTCTAAATTGATCTCAATAGGGAACTGATCCTTTTTCAAATAATTTTTCGAAAGTTTTAATTCGTGAAAAAGATCTGTACTTATCATTATATTAAGCTGCATATCTCCCAGCAAAACTTATAGAATTTTCATGATAATGTAGAATGGAGTGAATACCCTCGTTTAGATTAATAAAATGGTTCATTGGTTTCGAATGTTTAGATTAATGAATTAGTTCATTGGTTGGGAATTTTAATTCGAGAAAATGTTCATTGTGTAATATTTGTCCAACAGTGTTATTAAATTTGTCAATAAGTGAAATCGAAAGTGAACTATGGTTTTAGATGGTTAGTGCAAGGTTATCTTGTTTATTTTTCAATTAATTTGTCATATCTTTCGCCATCGGTGGAATCCAAGTTGCCACTAATTGCTATGAAAATGGAAACTAAAGCACTTATGCCTTTTGATACGATTGGGGTGTAACAAAATTTCAGATATTTTATCCTCTACTTTTTCTCTCGTTAAAGTGAAAATGTCAACTAATCGGATGATTCAGTAAAGTAGTAAGAATTTTCTTGATTTAAATTTAAACATTTTCAGATTGTCGTTGTAGTTTGACTACTTCAGTTAAAAGTGAATTTAAGTGATAATACTGGATTAAGGAATGCATTTTCAGATTGTCGTTGTAGTTTGACTACTTCAGTTAAAAGTGAATTTAAGTGATAATACTGGATTAAGGAATGCATTTTCAGATTGTCGTTGTAGTTTGACTACTTCAGTTAAAAGTGAATTTAAGTGATAATACTGGATTAAGGAGCGCATATATTTTTTAATTTTGCTGTTTTTTACGTTAGGAAACGGGATCAATAAAAATCACGAATGTATAAGAAGCCTTAATTTATATTATAAGAAAATATATGAAATAATTTTGTCCTCCAGCGTTAGAAAGCTTATGGTGCTAAATCATCTATTATGGAATTTGTTGATCGCCATTCAATCAACAAAATTCTTTGATCGCAATCTTATAATAATCTAAGAGCTCCACATAAAATTCTCAAGATCACCTCTTTCAAATTCTTCCAATTTGAATGGAATTTATTATTATATGATCTTTAGAAGTTTCAGTGCTACCCTGTACATTATCAAATTAAATTCTCTTAGTTACGTCTTAAGTCAAACATTATCAAACACTTACATTTTATAATTGTGCATTTTTTCAGAATTTCTTTGCCATTGACAACGGGGTCTGACCTAGACCCCGAAACGTTTGTAAATATACAGTAATTTCTTGACATGTAATGTTATTTCCCAAAAAGTGCTCAAATATTGAAAAAGATGCCAGAAATATCTTTCAGAAACCTCTGCATAAATCAATAACCGTCTGACAAGTTTTTGGCAAATAACTGGATTGTTAGAAAAACTGGGATTAACAAATTGTTTCGCTGTCAATTGGATACTTGCATCGAGCTGTTGTCTGCATTGGATTTTTCTTATTTTTTTTATTTGATCTTCAATTTCTTCTGAAATTTTTTTGGCATCTTTCATATGATTTTCTGCTCTAGAAAGTGCGTCCGCTATTGTGTTTAGTTTGACCTTTTTATATACAGGGCTTTCATTTCAAAACTAACACCACTAACTAAGAGAAAAAGACAAATAAACTCGTTAATTTATATTTTTAATTTGTACACTTATCGGTCACTCTGTAGTTTCAAACCCTAAGCGTAGGTATAAATCACTTCTAAAAGTTTAAAAAATTGGTATCATGTGATACCATTTCTTAAAGATTATTTTTTACAGAGTAATGACATAGACCCCGTAAATAAATAAAATTTTTTAATTGTAAATGAAAAAAGCATGAGATAAACAAGTGAGAAATAATCCCTAAATGATTTTGCGAAAGTGATTTGTGACTGTAAATGTAAACAATTTATTATTAGTAGCGGCTTCGTTGCATACTGACAATTAAATTTCTACAACGGTTTATTCTTTAGCAGAATTGAAATAATATTTATTTATGGGGAAGAAAAACGCTGTGCACGCAGAACTGCTCATGTTTTTCATCAGACAAAAAAATATTGGGCATCAGTATGTGTTAGATTTAGTTCATAAATTTCAAGAAACTGGTAGTGTGTGCAATAAAATTGCTATGAATCGTAGAATTTTAAGTGAAGCTGCACAGTTTAAGATTTAAGGTTATTTTGCCATGGATCAAAACCAAAAGTCTCCAGGTTAACAAATATTTCCGTCGGCTCTGTGCATAACTCGTTACGCCTAAATAAATTCTTTCACTACAAAATACAGCTTTTACAACAGCTTGCTGAGGATGATTATGACAGAAGGTTAGAAATCTATTAATGATTCTGCAAATGCAGACCCTACTTTTATTAAAAATATTTGTTTTCCTGACGAAGCAAAATTTTTTTAAATAGATTTGCAAATAAACATTATTATAGATACTGATACAATAACAATCCACAAGTTTTTCGGGAAGAGCACAACCAACATCCTGAGAAAATCAACGTATGAGCCGGAATTGTCGGAAATAAAATTATTGGTGCTTTATTCGTGGAAGAAAATTTAAATGAGGTATTGTATTTGGAAAATATGATACACCCTCTTATAACCGAATCATTAGAAAACCTGTATTTTTAGCATGACAGAGCACCTACACATTATGCTATGACTGTACGAAATTGGCTTAATGAGACGTTCCCAGATAAACGTATTGGAAGAAGGGGCGCTATAGAATGGCCAGCAAGGTCAAGCGACCTAACGCCCCTTGACTTTTTTATGGGGGACATCTAAAAACTGTAGTGTATTAACCTCAGCCTCGCGGTATTCCTGAACTTATACATAGAATAGTGGAGTAGTCTGAGGGGATTACACCAGAGGCGCATCAAAAAATGAGGGAGGAATTCGAACTGCGACTTTTACATTGTTTACCAACAATGGCGGACATTTTGAATATCTAATTTAAGTACAAGGTAATTCTAACGCTAATACAATATTAATAATATAAAAACAATGTAAATAATAATTATTTTAATTTGAAAGTTTAGAAATGGCTTTACTCTGTAAAAAATGATCTGATTAACAAAAAAGTACCTAAAGATTGGTTCAGAAGAGATCTTTAAAAACATGATACCCATTTGTATTTAAATTTTAGAAGAGACATTCATCATCGCTTAGGTGTTGAAACTGCAAGGTGACCAATACGTATAAAATATTTCCCCCCATAAATATAAATTAACGTTTTTTTTGTCTTTTGCTTTTAAATATATTTTAAAAGTTATTTTGGGTGGCTAGTATAATTTTGTAATCGACCTCCTCAAGTTTAAATCTCGAGCGTACAACTTTATAGCTGAAATCTTTGACTGAGAGGAGTTTGTGGTCTGAAATTAAATTCACCTTTCTGTAAAAATTATATGGTGTAAAATATTTAGTATCTTACACTACGGTTAGAAGTTCATTTTCAATGAGCGAATAATTTTGTTCGTATTCGTTGAGAGTCCGTGAGGCATAGGTTATCGGTTAGTCTTGGCCTATGGGTCCTTCACTAAGAACTGGTCGTATCGCAAATTGACTGGCATCGGTTATTAAATTGCACAGTTTCGAAAGATCAAGATATTTCAGAATCAGCTTACTCATAAGGAGGTTTTTATAAATTTCAAAACGATAGATATTTATTATTTAATTCGATTTTAGCCCCTTTATTAAACATTTCGTGAATGGTTTCGTAATTTTAGAAATGTCCTTAATCAATCGGCGATAATGGCCTAAAAGACCTTTATTTGATTTGTAGTTTTCGGAACAGGAAAGTCTTTACGTCAGTTGGATTGATGATATGCCCGAAATACGCCACCTCTATTCGTACAAATTCAGACTTATCCAATTGTATTTTGCTGTGTGGCTCGCACTGACGTTGAAATGAAAAATGGACCTAAGTTTTTCTAAGGGTTGTTCCATTGACCTGGAAAATGCTATAACTTGATCGAGATAGACCAAACATTTTTCAGTTTGTTTGCCGTGTAAGATGTTATCCATACAACCTTGAGGAGCATTTTTGAGGCCAAAAGGCATCCTCTAAAATTCGTAGTGCCCGTTATCAGTAGTGAATGCTTTTTCTAATATTCTCTTCACTCATCTGGATCAGATGGAAGCGGCTTGCCAAGTCTAAAGTCAAAAATATTGCCATTTTCCGTCTAATAAAACGGTTATATTGGGCAGCGGATATCGATCATTTATGGTCTTCAATTAAATGTATGGTAGACTATGGCTACAAGTTACTTTTGTCTACCGACCCGTCTATTTTCTTGAAAAATTGGTGATGACCAAGGAGAGATCTCGAGTAATATTTGGATCTCCTTTATTCAATTTTGAACTTCTTGTTTATGTTTTATATACTGGACTATCATCTGTGATTTTAATTTATTTTACTTCGGTTTTGATAAAATATTTCTGAATATTGTTTCAATAAATTTATATTGTTCCTTGTTCTTCAAGATTAAACTGTTCGATTCGAAGTAATTTACAAACGCCAATATGCTCTTTGGGAGATTAGTCAACAAATGTTAAGCATTGAACAGCCTATAAATTGCAGAAATCACTTCCTCTACCCAATGAGGGGTTTTCTTGGCAAAACTGGCCTCGAATGAAAATGGCCATTACGGGAGCACAAATGCTGTGGCTAAATAAAAAAACCAAGCCAGTAAAATATGGAAAATATCCCACAAGCTTAACTGCAATCTACCAACGAAAATGCACTTTTTTCTCTAGCAAACTCATCGTTCTCATGTGACAATCAGCTATAACCAAACGAAATCAAAGCGAATAACCCATCCTTATCACCAATCTGTCAATAATACCGACGCGGATTAACCATTAGTAATTGAACCGGCGTAAATCGATTTTCGATAACCTAAAACTGACAGCGAGAAACATAACAAATCTCCAATAAACAAAGAATTAACAATATCGCAATAGATATGGACATAATTCAGGTAATAGAATATTTCGAAAAGGATTTAAATATAATTATTCGTTGGGGAAAAAATATAACGTAACAATCCCCCCTTACTTAAAAAAATTTTCACAAAATTTCTCTAATAACTAGAAAACTAATCATCACATGGGTCGTTCATAAGGTCTTTGATATACCAAAGGCCCTTAGAATTTCCATTTTCATCGTAAAGTTCATAGGTCCAAGGAGAAACTTTTTCCTGATATAGAAAGGTCCTATATACTGAGGATCTAGTTTTTTGGTGAAGTGTTTTGTTGCATCAGATAAGACGAAGTTCCGTCTCCATACCGCTTCATTAGGAAAATACTCCACCTGCCTAAATCTCAAATTGTACCGATTACAAGTCTTTTTGAATGCTACCTCTAATCCCCGTCTGACCTCTAAGAACATCTTTCTAAAAACTATGTTACGGCTCTGTTCGCCTGTTAGCGTTCCAACTTCTTCCACCGCAATATCTTCAGATCTGTAGTCAGACGCTAACAGTTTCATATTTCTGACGAAGTTCACAAAAAACGGGGTTAATTTAGTCTCCTCATTTCTGGATGTGCGGATTGCGCAAACTATTTTGTCTAGGTTTTCATCCCAACGCTGGTGATTATCAGAAGAATACATAGACGGCATAGTCTTGAGAGTTCGGTTTATCCTCGGTTTTTTTTGCATTCGCAGTCCGCCACGAGTTTTGCGAATTGGCGGCTTCTAAACTGCGAACCATTATCACAAATAATAGTCCGAGCTACTCCAAACTTAAGGAAAACTTCAGACTCCATTTTTCTACTATTGAGTCTCCAGTTGCTTTTCTCAAAGGGAAGATGAGAGGAAACTTACTCAGATAATCCGTGACCACTAAAATACAAGTATTACCATGCCTTGACCTTGGTAAAGGTCCTACAAGATCCGTAAATATTGTTTCCCAAGGTCTAGACAGTTTTGGATGCGAAGCTAATTTATCAGATGGCTTTCCGGGCGAAACTTTATGAGATGCACCGGTACGACACCGTTTAACGTAGCGAGTGATATCAAAGCGCATCTTTGGCCAATACTATTTTTCAGACACCCGAGCAAACGTGTTATACACTACACAGTGACCTGAGGTTGCGGGT
Source organism: Octodonta nipae (assembly GCA_034190945.1). Taxonomy (NCBI): domain Eukaryota; kingdom Metazoa; phylum Arthropoda; class Insecta; order Coleoptera; family Chrysomelidae; genus Octodonta; species Octodonta nipae. The sequence continues at coordinate 72,522,362 of CM067221.1, forward strand.
TGATGTGCTAATGAAATTTTGTTACAACGATCGAACTTAAGTATCACGAATTTCCAAGATTCAGCCGGAAATGATAATTCACAAAATTCAGACGAAACATGCTTCCAAAGTCGTTCATCTTGCTTTCAATAACTAGAGTACTTGAGTGGTTTCTTCTTGACGTGTTCTAATAAAGCTACATACCATTTATCTTTCACCGAATTGGTGTTCTCCTTGATAGAATCGATGAAATCTACCACAGGAACACTACGAAAAAGAGTATCTGCAGGAACGAGATCTTTACCCTTTCGGTGTATAATCTTTTAAGCGAAATTTCTGGAGTCTTACAGCCCAACGAGCAAGTCTACCTGATAAATCCTTTAAGTTCTGTAACCAACACAAACTATAATGATCAGTCTCTATAATATTCCTAAATTCAAATTTCATCAGTTTATAGAGAAACATTCAATTCATTTTCTTACATAAAACTCAACAGTAATTCGCTTATACTATAACGTCAGTAATAGTTTATGGAGAATAATTGACAAGATTTTAACAGCAAACTCGTAGAAGTAAACTATTGTAATAATAAACACCAGCACAAATAAGAATTTTTTTTCTCCTTATGGAATGAAAAGTAATAAAGGAATCGTAATGCCGTCCACAGAAAAGTTGTAGAGAATCCGAAATCTTTCTTAATGAGGGTTTATACTTCCCGATTGAATCATTTTTATAGAGAAAATTAGAAAATCTGGTCAAAAGTGTTTTTTTTTTCAAAAATTTATAACTTTCTGGTAACTAACACTCAAATATTAGTTATCGTCAAAACAATAGTTTATGATATTAAGCTTTTATAGCCTCAGGATGGATATTATTGATATTTAGATAATTTAGATAAATATTTTGCACATCCTTTCCTATTAATGAGACTAGTCCGATCGGGATATACTATAGATATTTTGAAAGTTCATAAATTCTATTTTTTTATCCTGAATTTTGGCTATAATGCCGGGAAATTGGTTTAAAATATATATGCCACAGCCAGCCAGCGGCTCACTGACAATAGCTGTGAAGGCTCATGGACGGATCTAGGATTTTCTTGTGAGGGTGGGGGCCAGATCAAAATTATGGGGAATTATTATTAATTTTTTTCTCAGCATTTTATAAGGATTTTAATTACATAACTATTACCTGTCTTTATTGGTATATTTTTTCCATTGGTTCATTTATTTAATGATAACATGTAACATGTATACTGTTAACTGTTATTAATTAAATTACCTACTTCGTTCCACAGTCTGGATCTGCCACTGTCAAGACATATGAGGAGAAATAAAGATGGGTCGTTTAATCCAAAATCGAAATTGAAGTGCATTTGATGAGCTATCAAAATATATTTTGCATATCCCTATCGAACTATTGTGGATAATACGATGCGTCCTGCTAAATTACTCTAAAAATTATTTAATTGCAATTCTGCAATGTCTACTTAACAGACGATACGAATCGCCAACTTTATTAAATTCAACGTTTTAAGCTATCATTAATGCAGAGTAAGATTTCAGCTGTTATTATAACCAGGTTATGAATGCTTTTAAAACACTGACTTTATATCGTTTTTCCAGCTCTTCTTTATGAAAAATGCTGCAATCAAAATTTATAAAAACTAATTTTGAAGATTTTCTTAGATCAAATAAAAAGATTCTAAGCAATTGTCAGGATCAAATTCGACGACCTAGTGTACTTTGTTGTAGTAGATGCTTTTTACAGTCTCGGCTTTATTTGATGCTAACTTATTTGAACACAATTTTGCACCATCTTTCAATATTGTCTAAAACTTTCCTTAGCTCAAATAGAAAGATTCTAAGCAACTGTCAGGATCAAATTCGTCGTCCTATTGTACTTAGTTGTAGTAGTTAGATTGATGCATTTTACTCTCTCGGCCGTATTTATTGCTAACTGATTTGAACACAATTTCGCAACAACTTTAAAAAATGTCTATAACGTTCCTTAGATCAATTAGAAGGATTCTTATGTCTATAAGGTTCCTTAGATCAAGTAGAAAGATTCTAAGCAACTGTCAGTATCAAATTCGTCGTCCTATTGTACTTTGTTGTAGTAGTTAGATCGATGCATTTTACTGTCTCGGCTTTATTTGTCGCTAACTGATTTGTACACAATTTCGCACCACTTTTCATTAAGGTCTACAACGTTCCTTAGATCAAATAGAAAGATTCTTATGAATATAAGGTTCCTTAGATCAAATAGTAAGGTTCTAAGCAACTGGGATAAAATTCGACGTCTTAGTGTACCTTGTTGTAGTAGTTAGATTAATGCTTTTTACTGTCTCGCCTTTATTTGTTGCTAACTGATTTGAAAACAACTTCGCACCACCTTTCAATAATGTCTATAACGTTTCTTAGATAAAATTAAAAGATTTTTAAGTCTATATGGTTCCTTATATCAAATAAAAAGATTCTAAGCAACTGTCAGGATCAAATTCGACGACCTAGTGTACTTTGTTGTAGTAGTTAGATTGATGCTTTTTACAGTCTCGGCTTTATTTGATGCTAACTTATTTGAACACAATTTTGCACCATCTTTCAATATTGTCTAAAACCTTCCTTAGCTCAAATAGAAAGATTCTAAGCAACTGTCAGGATCAAATTCGTCGTCCTATTGTACTTAGTTGTAGTAGTTAGATTGATGCATTTTACTGTCTCGGCCTTATTTATTGCTAACTGATTTGAACACAATTTCGCACCAACTTTAAAAAATGTCTATAAAGTTCCTTAGATCAAATAGAAAGATTCTTATGTCTATAAGGTTCCTTAGATCAAATAGAAAGATTCTAAGCAACTGTCAGGATCAAATTCGTCGTCCTATTGTACTTTGTTGTAGTAGTTAGATTGATGCATTTTACTGTCTCGGCTTTATTTGTTGCTAACTGATTTGTACACAATTTCGCACCACTTTTCATTAATGTCTATAACGTTCCTTAGATCAAATAGAAAGATTCTTATGACTATAAGGTTCCTTAGATCAAATAGTAAGGTTCTAAGCAACTGTCAGGATCAAATGATTCTCTACAACATTTCTGTTGGCGGCATTATAAACAGATAAGTACTTTCTACAATATAAGCAGAAAACGAAAATACCCAATATTTTTGGGGGTGTTAAGGCTCAAATAATTGACTTCTACAAATTTGCTGTTAAAATTATGTCAATGATGGCTTATAAACTATTATTTACGTGATGGCGTATGCGATTTGCTTTTGAATTTTGTCACGAAAAAGTCTCTATTGACTGCCGTAATCGGACACTGCTTGCAAACGTATACTTAAATGTGTTTTTTATTCATTAATATGTTTTAACTTTATATTAATGTAAACACTACTTGTTGTAATAAATCTCAATTTCATGACTTATTTATTATTTTATAAAGAACTGTTTAAAACTTCAATAATTTTATTTAGCAAGAATTGCGATTTACGAAGTCGTTTTGGGTAGTTTTTTATACATAACTAATGATTTTGCACCAAAATGAAAAAGAACTACCTCCGTAAATCATAGTAGATTTTAATCGATTAATAATCGGTTATCGATTATCAATTACATTGTATATTCTTATTTAATAATTATATTTTATATTATAATCTTGGTATACTATATTACAACCAACGTTCAACGTTACACTACTAAATAACCAATAAAAATATTTTCTTAAAGGCACGGTTGATTATTACCGAAAATTCCAGGCTTTTGTAGAATATAAATTATTTGCCTCAGAAGAACAGAATTACTACGGGAAAAACGTTGGGAGGCGAATACGATAGTTATTTATGGATTGACATAGAACAGCTGTGGAGTTCTGTAGATAGCAAAGTAGTGGAGCAGCTGATTGATTGACTCAACTTATCGAAGTGTCATAGTCTACGAAAAGTAGATGTGAATTTGTGAAGAAATAAAACCGAATAATTTTATGAAGTAAATTAGTTCCCATAGATTTATTGTGGTTGATTGGTTGATGTCAATTCATTACTTTTCGCATCTGCTTATTCTGACACATTGTAAGTGCCATGTTTGGTATGCCGCAAAGATATCTCTGCAACTTTATAACTATAAACTAGTTGTTCTGTTAGTATATGACTCATTTTTGTTATTTATTTTCCGTGTGTCTTAGTTGGCAATACAACTGTTTTCATATGTTTTATTACCAATCTACCTCGAACAGGTAACCTCTAATCTGCATCAATATCCCCACATGCGAATAATTTTTACATTTCACCTAAGTCTCCGCTGATATGAGATGAAAACAGGAATATTATTTATTATTTTCCTCTAGTTTCAATTATAGGAAAATGTCAAGATTGCTTTCCCGCTTCGATAAAAATCTGGTTAGAAAAGAAAAATCCGATGAAAATTCCTAATGGAACATATCGGTCAGTATGTCTCGTCCGATTATCGTGTCCCCGTATATATATATATATATAAGAGAGAACTTATTAAATTGTGTAATAGTAACACAGCAGCACGAGCGCAGCACGTTGTTAGGTTGCCGGGGGCTCTCTCGGGAGAGAACATCTGCCATTTGAGTAAATAAGTGGGCAAGTTACGTGACAAGACGATAGCAAGGCGGCTTCTAATCTACACTTAGATGTTCTTTATAAACAGTGGCGTAGTTCCTATTAAAAGGAAATTTCTTTTCAGCAAACTATCATGTATTTCATTAAATAATAACATAGACCTTTTAGAAACTTAAAACATGTAATGAAGTAATCTAGATGACATTATGTTAATTAGTCAATATACAATTTGTAGTATTGAAGATTACAAGTAACGTTAAGAGTGAACCTATCGCTAGAAAATATTGATATTATACTTAGTGGAGATCAAAGTTGGAATTTTGCTGAAGTACATTCAGACCAAGATTCTAACATACTATCCACGTTTAATTAGAAAAAAATGGCTCAAAATTATTTTTTTCAAATAAAATATTCCTTCTTGGCTCTCTCAAAACTATAATCGTTGAAATCATACATCTTTTCACCTCGATATGTAGCCTACGTTCCAGGCGGACAAACTAAGTATTAGTCGCTAGGTTTTACAGAATGTCCCAGACAGAATTTATATAGGTCTGTATCTGAGATTTGCTGTTGTATATACATCAATATTTTCCATATTGGTATCATACTGAAATTATTCATAGCGGCTTATCATCTTATCACTGATATCAAGCGTACGAGATTTGTGTCAGTCCTTTGGCCTCCAACATTCTGTACTGTGGTTGTTCTGCGTAAATGATGATCAGAATCTTCCTCTCCAAGTTTGGGAAGCAACCGATGTAAACGAACCACCTTCATCTTAGTTCTCAGAGTGCGACGAATACGATGGACCCTCTTGACCACCTCGTATGGCTTATCAGAGGCTGGTGTAAGCTTTAGAGACTTGCCATTGCTACTTTGGGGGTTGTATAGCTAGATATTGTCTGTTTCTTAAAAACTGACCGAATTTGCCTTGAAATCATAGCGGGTCTTCCTCCGATGACTGGTATCCAACATCTGCATTCGGGCTCGTTCGTCTGTTGCCAGCATGCTCTGTCGGAGCACAATGGTTAACTTCTTGGGGTGGTTACTTTTTTGAGCCAAAGGCCAAACTGCAATGTAATCTCAGCTCCTTTCCGAATAGTACTTTGGCTGGGGGTCATTTCTGTGCTGTTGTTTGTGGACGGCTGAGCTAGAGACCAACAGGAATAGGAAACTATGCTTATTTCAGTCACGCTGATTGATGCTGACGACCTTGGATAGAGGTTGTTCCAAGGTTCCGTTGAAACGTTCCACAATTCAGTCTAATTGTGGATGCAAAGGTGTGATTCTCGTTCTCTTGATTCTCAACATCGTGCAACCCTTCTGGAATACGTTGGATTCAAAGTTACGCCCTTGATCTGAATGTAACTCCAACATGACACCAAACCTGCTGAATAAATGTTCCACCAGCACGGAAGTAATATATTGCGGCCAGTATGTATTTGTTTCTCCACTAGGCATTGGGAAGTGGAGGGGTTACATTACTGGGAATTCTCTTAAGTACATTGTGTTGCTATATTCTGCCCTTGGTCCGTGTCTTCGGACCCATACTGGCTGCATAGGTGTCGCATTTCCGACACCGCCTTCGAAGTACACATGTCAAACTTTAAACTGGTAGTTGGTGGCTTATAGACAAGGTGTTTAGTAATAGCAAACAAAATCACAAAGGAAAGCGGTAGAAGGAGTTGCATTTATATGAAGATTGAAATATAGGATGGACTAGAATGATAGTGGTCCGTAGGCAGCCGTATATACAGGATGGTTGGAATATAGGGTGGACTGGACGTTTGATGGTATAAAAATGTTGAAAAAAATGTGAAATTAAAATTATATAGGGTGATTAAAAAACTGTTATATGAAGTGGAGATAAGCAAATCATATACAGGATGGTTGAAATATATGCTGGAGTTGAATTATATTTATACAGTGTGATTAACAAATTATTTCTTTTTTAGCCCATAAGAAGTTGCGTAAAGTGTGGAGAGGAATTAATGTTACACAGGGCGATAACATAAAATGTTAAAAACGGAAATAATTTATGGGGTAACCCACAAGGAGTTATATACTATGATTGAAATATAGGACGGATTTGACTCCGTAAATATATGATGGATTCTACTCCGTCCTATAGTTTCCACAAGGCAGCTAACAAATTTATGCTTGTCCGTGGACAGTCGTACGTACAGGCTGGTTGGTACATAGGTTGGAGTAGAATTATCTAGTTATACAGGGTTGTCAAAAAAGTTCAAAAAAGGTTACATGGCGTAGTCCATAAGGCATAAATATATTTCGGGCTTGTTAAGTCAACGCGTACTAGTACATTTTGTTCGTAAAGATTTACCTGTCAATTTAAATGATAAAGTATCATTGTGTAATGTTGAGGCTTTCAATGTTACCTGGTTCTGTCTATTATGGTTATACATACAAAATAAAAAATAAAGAATGAAAACTACCTCAGTTCAAAAAAAAACTAAAAAGTTGAAAATATAACATTTTAAATATATATATAACCGACTTCTACCTATAACTAAAAAGCTTCTAGTTACTCGAATACTATTCCAGTAACTAGAAGTGAAAGCAGAAGGCTACGAGAATTATGCGAACCGACCTGAAGAGGGCAGATGTGACTTTGCCGAAACGTCGTCATTTTACTATCGATCCCGGCAGGTATCAGTTATCAACTACGCGGATGAATTCCCGGAAACCACCTAATATATATATATATATATATATATATATATATATATATATATATTAGGTGGTATATATATATATATATATATATATATATATATATATATATATATATTACAAATTTGATTGAACTGCAAATGACGAAAACTTTTAGGTTACAAAGTGCTTTCCAACCAAAAACTGAGGGTCAGGCATTTTTAAAAAATTATTTGGAATACCTATATTTGATTAAATTCTCTTATATATTTTTTATTTCAGTAGATTTGTCAATATAATATACAGGATTTGGGGGAGGGGTTCATGACGCCTTCTTCTCCGGTTTCTCCTCCACTTTATTTCTGATAGACATATAAGTTTGACAAACAAATCTCAATAATGTTCACAATTTGATGAAACTGAGTCGAATTTCGACCACTGGGCGACCACTAATCCTTGGAAAATGCCTTTCTGTCAAATTAGGTGAATCTATGATACAATATTGTTTTTAATGTGCAAAAAAAATTGTCCTGGTGACCAAGTTCCAAAGTGCTGCCTCATTAAAATATGAAAGGTTAACGTGTTGTTCCCCAACTAACTTATTATCAGCTGAAGTTTTGTAAAAAATATGTAGAATAATGGAACATAAGCTAGTTTAATTTACGATAGGCCATAAATCTCATTTTAGCTTGATCAGACCGGTTCACTATTCGGAACAGGCTCTTATTTTTTTCTCTCGGTTAACTTGCCATTGATAGAGGACTTATAAATAACTTCGAAATGATAATTATAAAAAAAAATAATGAGATTTTTGTGCCACTTATATGTCATAAAATTTCGGATTTCCTTTAACTTCAGTCATACGGACCATAAATGGACTTATTGTTGCCTACACGTTAACCTCAATCTTCGTAAAAAAATTATGGGACTGCATCTATTTACTATTATAAGATTGTAGTTGTCTGTGTAGTTGATTGCTTGTTTGTTAGTCTGTTTATTTGTTGGGGCATCACATATTGACTCCTGAACTATTATTGTTGAATCTTTTTTGTTGGAAAGCCTATGGAAACTACACATCTAGTACACTATTAGTTCCACCAACAGGACCAAATATAGTCGGGTAGCCCATAAAGAGTTAGGATATTTGAATCATAGGCCGTAGTATGAATATTATAGTTATAAAATGGATAGAAAAAACGTTAGAAACAGCTGTTTATACATAGGATATTTGAATCAAAGGCCGTAGTATGAATATTATAGTTATAAAATGGATAGAAAAAACGTTAGAAACAGCTGTTTATACAAAGTGGTTGAAATTGTTTTACAAACAAGTAGTTTCATGTATAGGATAGTACGATTACAGTTACACAGGTGGGACTTAAACAGTTCCACATACAGGAGGATTAACATATAGGGTGAAGTAGATTTATAAGTATATAGGGTAGTACCAAAATGTTATATTGGCTGGCTCGTAACTAGTTACTTACGCAAGGTGATTGAAATATTGAGTGGATTAGATTTATAGTTATATAAGGTAGTTAAGAAATAATAGAATATTTTTTTTAAATTGAGTAAAACATGAGCAGTTCAGTCGCATAAATATGGAATACCTGAAGTATAGGGCGAAGTCCAAATTATAGGTAAACCGTGTGATTCAATGCTAGAAAATGCTGCATATAAGAAATGGTTTAAATATAGGGTAGAGAGAAATTATACTTTACACTGGTTCAAAAGATATGAGGAAAAATTGTGAATTAGCGTCGCTTATTAAGCAGTCGCACAGTTAAGTGCGACAGTTAAATGGAATATTGGGGGCCCAAAAGTAGTTGCATATACAGAGTGATTGAAATATTTTGCATAATTAAATAAGGTGGTTCAGAAAATGAAAAGTCAATAAGTTTTATTAGGTGACCAGTAGCAGCTTATATAAGATGGTTGCAATACAGGTTTTGATATAGTTATGGTTTTATTACAGAAAAATGTTGACAAAAATTGTTACATTGGATGACCCATATGGAGTTGCAGTTTGAGTTGCGTTTAATGGGGATTGGTTGATTCATATTTATACAGGGTGGTACAAAAATGTTATATTGGATAGCCCATAAGTAGCTGCATTAACTGAGTGGAAGAAATATGTTGTGGATTGGTATTATTCCACAGTGTGATAAAAAAATGAAGTTATAATGCGTGACCAATTGGCGGCAGCAAATACAGGATGATTGCAGTATAAAGTGAAGCAGATTATAGTTGTACAAGGTGTTTCAAGAAATGTTGAATAAAATTTTTATATAGTGTGATCCATAAGCAGTTGTAGTTTGCGTGAAATATGTTGGGGATTAGTCGATTTAAAGTTAAGCAAAAAATTACAAAATCAGTAACCGATAAGTAGTTGTATACATAAGATGGTTGAAATAGACGGCGCACTAGAACTATAGTTATACAGGATAGAAAAGAAATATTAGAACAACTTTGTTATATAGGGTGCCTCATAAGCAGTGGCATATATATAGAATACCTGAAATATGGAGCAAAACAAAATTATAGTAAGACAGTGACATTAAAACAATGATATAAAATATTGCATATAAAGTGTGATTAAAATAATGAGTTGAGATAAATTATACTTTACAGGCTGGTTACAAAATATTACAAAATGGCAATATAGCGTAAATCATAAGCAGATACAAAGACAAGAATAGTTGAAATATAGGGTGGAGAAAAGTTCCAGTTAAATGTCTAAAAAAAGATCTATTGGGCGACCAATAATCAGCAGCATATACAGGATGGTGGCACTGTAAAAGGTGGTTCAAAAACACTTCAACAAAATTGTTGTATAGGGTGGTAAATAAGCACTTGCAATTTGGGTGAAATATATTTAGGATTGGCGGCTTGGCAGTAGTAGATGTAGGGTGGTTCAAACTAAGTCAAAAAGTAATTATATAGCAAAGCTAATATGTTTCATACGCATTTTTTATAATAACTGTAACGGCTAGATATTAATTGAAACAAATATGTCACATGAACAATTCTAATCGAGAGATACCAAATGAAACAATACGAGCTGCCCAACAAAAATGTGATGCCAGCCCGGGTAGAAGGTGAAAAACAAGGAGCAACGAAAGGGAAGATTGGTGAAACTAAAGCATTTCAATTACGTAGTTTTCCCTAACTAACCTTATCTCATTTTAGACACTTGACAGTTGATATTTAAGCGATACAACAGCAACTCTTTCACTTTGATTTTGATCAGTTGGTAAAAGAACCGGCATTCCCTTGAGTGAGAATCTATCATCGCTTCCTCAATCCAGTCAACATATCAGTTGTATGCATACACGGATGTCTGTATGGCTAATAAGTTATTATTGTACATTTAAGGTAGGTGCTAGAATTGTTGGAATATGCGCACATATTGTGGGGATGAAATAAAAAACCGTTAAATAGTCATAAATAGTTCATTTATAGAAATACTCACAATGCTAGTAATAGACAATAACTTAAAGATAGTACCATAAAAGTTTCAATTGTCTCCATAGTAATTCGGTTTATCTTGAAAATGACTGGAAATTGCAATACTTTATTATACCAACAATCGTATGTTCAGAAAATACTTTTGTACTCCATTATTTATTTCAGGCAGATGTTTTTTGTTGATGATGATGATTAATTTTGAGAAGGATGGTATTTAGCAATATATTTTATAAATTGTCAAATCTTTATGAAAATCAATCTGCTTCTACAAAGTAAGGTCAAGATTGATTTTATACTCACCAGAATCATGTCATTTTTTTGTGATTAAAAATTGAAGGATTTTTTTGCCAGTTCAATAACAATATTCTTTGCTCGGCATTTTTTTTGCTACGCACTAAATTTTCAGACTCTAACTGCAGGTAAATCAGCATATTGAAAATTTTTATAATTAATTTAAAATATTATAGTTACTATAGCTGCAGAATTCTTTACTTGCAGTTTGGCAGAAAAGCAGTACTGGTCAGAATACATTTTCTAGTCTAGTTGATCTGGTAACTTGATTAATACTTTCAACAAACTATATTTAATATAATGATAACTCCTCTCAAATTTTCATCTTAATATTTAACCCTGAACACTTGATCGATTTACCATTTTCATTATCGTGTATATTTCTTTCAACCTGGGACAGCTAAATAAATCAGCTTGGTAGGGCATTAATTTTATTTCTGTTGTAATGTTCCGATTTTCTAGTAGTCAGTTCGCTGAAAGAACCGGAGGTCGACTCTTTAGTCCCCAGTGAATTATGGTCCACGCCCTATTACACCTCTTACTGTTCTGTTTTGCCTTTTAAGCTATCACATCCACACACTTACATTTTAGCACAGAAATCTACCCGGCAAATTTTTTCGGATTTTTTATGGTTATTTAACTCTTCAAATTATTTTTAAAGGTTTGTATTAACTTACTTGATGAATATCGCAACCATGACATAAATGAAGTGTACATGAAATATTTTATTAATTCAAATTTTAATGCCATTTACCACGAAGTTTTTAATTACAAATGTTTATTCTCTATTAACGTCTTTATATGATTAAAATAAAGTCAACATACTTATTTAAAACAACAAATATGACTAATACCGCACAGATGTTCTCTACGCTGACAACCACCAAACTTCAACCTCTCCCATAAGGCAATGGTGTTTATATATGTTCGCATGGTCGTGATATTTCGCTTGTCACTTCTCGTACGCCAACATGTATGGTCTCCAGTTCCAGAATGTACTCGAAAGCTTGTTTTTATAACCAAGAAAATTCTTGGGAAACCTCTTTCTTAACCGCATTGTTAATTTGATTGGTTTTTATCGATATTCCCAAGTTTAGTAGTTTTTATTTAGGGTGATTAATTTTTCGTCCCGATCGGATTCATCCTTCATCTTAGCTCTCGGATTCCGTTATAAAACGCCATTGTTTCTCTTGACCACTTCCTATAGACCATCCCTTGCTTTTGCTCCTCTAGGGTTTGTATAACCAGTCGTTGTTTCGATCTTGGAACCCGACTATGGTTCATCAATTGATTTTGATTGATAGCTTTTGCAATATATTTGGAGTGAGCCGTAAACATTGTAATTTTTTAAGTGAATTTTCAAAGATCATCATGTAAACTTCCACAGACAGGATGGGAACGTTTCTTACACAATTAACAATCAATAAACCTTATAAAGTTATCGGAACCCCGAGAACATTTGTTCATGTCGCCCGCTATGTTCTAGACTTTTTTATATATTCTGTAATATGTTGTTGTCTAATTACTAAGTTTCTCTCGATCTATGGAATGTCATAAGAATCGTTCATTTTAAAGCAGGTTGTGAGCCAATATGTTAGGTGCCGTTGGTTTTTATGGGTGAAAATAGGGATTTGACATTTTTGTTTACATATCACCAAGGAATTAAGGAGTCAGACTTTTTTCTTTTTTACTCGACAGTAAAAGGTGACAAGATTTGAACGGTTATTGAGTCAATGTGGAACCGGTGTGAAAAGCTATATCCTTAAAATTTGTTTGAGTTGTTTTGATTTTAGGTCTGTTAAGCATTACTAATGTTCCAAAAATCAAAACCTATTCGATATCGGGATTGCAAATGAAGACCTTATGAGGATTACCATGAGCACATGACAACATTAAAACCTAAATAATATTTTCTTGGAATTTTTGTGGAAACTTTTTGACCGGTTCTTTTTCAAAATGAAGATGCCTGCGCCAGTATTAATAAGTTGGTTGTATTTTCCTGTTTCGTCGTTGATGTATTGTAGGTTTTTGAGTTTTACTGTATTAAGGGCAGTTATAGGAACGTTTGTAAGTCACGTTCGGGTTTATTTCGTGGAGATCGAATACTTGATTTGTGTTGCAGAACATAACGATGTTCTGTGGATAGTCTGGATTTGAGGATAATTTGTATTTTCTAATGGGTTCAAATCGACAACTTACGCGCTGCAGTTATCAGCAGCATATTCCCTTTGATTATTAGCTGGATGATAACGTTCATATTTTGGATTTTGACGAAAATTTGAGTTTATTTGAATTGACTGAAGGGGTAGTTTTGTATTTTGGTAGTACAGTCCGGTTAATTCGGATGTTGATTTGTCCAGAAGGGTGGCTGATTTTTCCGAAACGGTCAATGTTGATTATGATGCTCGTTAGTAGCTATTTGATCTCATGAGGTGATTGCAATTATTACATTTGGACATGATGTCTCCGAGTCTTATTCGCAATATAAATACTTATTATTTTGATAAATAGGTATTCGAAAATGTTGATGAGGCCTCTTGGAAAATTTTTTAGGTGTTTTCTAACTGAGATATACGATAACTCCAAGTCAAGCCTATGTCCTACATGGGCTTCTAAAAGAAATGCCTGAGACGCGGTTTTAACCTGATTACAGTTATGTTTAGCAACATGGTCTGCGTACAAATTCGATGACTATTGGAAGTTCGCATGCCTTTTTGCCGTTAAAATCTATAGTCGGGTACAAAACTTAAGGGGTGATTCGTTGGGGATTAGACGTTGTAAGTCTTGTATTAGAGATGTCAAATTCCTAGAGTCGCCGAAATTCAAATTGAATTGCTTTAGGTCCAAAATTTACGAGGAAAATTTCTATGCCTTCTAATTAATGATAACTCTATTACACAACATTAACAACTTTTAAATTCACGGTACAACTTAACATATTACAGTCTGAGGTTTAATTTCATACAATCTGACTGACTGAATTGATCTGTTTTGGGTCCAACACGTTATATATTGTTATAAAATTTAAATTGGAGATACCTACATTATTTATTCCAATGAAAATAAAACATTGACCGGCAGGGATCATAAAAACAACACGATCCAGAACCTCCTATGCAGCAAAAAAGCGTTAGCAGCAAACACTTGAACAACAGTGGAATGCCCATCGAGAACTACGCGAAAAATCGATGTGAATTATAAAAGGGACGGCTGCACATCTCATAGTTAGTTCATCTTAGATGAGTCGTGTTATTATTTCGATGTAGATTGTTTTCGAAATCATCAGTTGTAAATATTGGATTTTTATGTGTTGATCGGGTACTACAGCCGTGGATTCTCGAAACCGGCAAGAAATTATTGCGTAACCAGGAAAGAACTTGGCAATAATAAGGGCTGTAGACCATTTCCACAAATACCTCTATGGTGTCATTTCTTAATCCGAACAGATCATCCCGCACTCAAATGGCTGCTGGACATGAAGACACTGGAAGGACAACTGGCCAGGTGGATGGAAAATTACAGCAATATGATTTCAAGGTGGAACACCGTGCCGGCCGTTTGCACAATAATGCCGATGCCCTATCCAGAAGACCCTGTAGAGTGCAGGCCAATGAAGACTGGACAACGCAACAGTGCATCCAGGACCAAAGGGCTGTTCCAGACATCGAACCAATCTTGTCACTCAAAACGAGAGGGGCTAGATAGTAGCTAGATACTCCGGCGTGCTGAAATCGTTATGGGCTCAATAGGACTCTCTAAGAGTAGACAATGGAATGCTCAAGCGAGTTTGAGAAAGAGCTGATGGACGAGAAACTGGTAGTTCCGAAGAAAAATGTACCAGCCATCCTGACCGAAATACATGATGGGATTACCAGAGGCCATCTGGGCATGAAGAAAACCCTAGACAAAGTTCGCCCGCGGTACTACTGGGTGAATTACTTCGAACACATCAGAGCTTGGTGCCGCAAATGTGTCACCTGTGCAGCCAGTAAGGGTCCGAAGACCCGGACCAAAGGCAGAATGCAACAGTACAATGTGGGCGTCCCATTTGAGAGAATTGCCATTGATGCCGCCGGTCCCGAATCTGAAAGGGGGAACAAATACATTCTGGTCGCAATGGATTACTTCAGAAAATGGCCTGAGGCATATGCGATACCCAACCAAGAGGCAACCACGGTAGCGACGGTGCTAGTAGAACAACTATTCAGCAGGTTTGGCGTCCCGATGGAACTACATTCAGACCAGGGGCGTAACGAATCGAATGTATTCCAGAAGGTCTGCACGATGTTGGGGATCAGGAAAACGAGAACAACACCATTACACCCACAGTCAGACGGAATGGTGGAAAGATTCAACAGGACCTTGGAACAACACCTATTTAAGGTCGTCAGCAATAAGCAGCGTGATTGGGATGAGCATATTCTCCTATTCCTGTTGGCATATCGCTCTGCCGTACATAATAGTACAGGCCTGACTCCAGCCAGGGTCCTATTCGGAAAGGAGCTGCGATTACCCTGCGATTTGGCTATTGGCTCCCCCGAAGAACCTTCCCAAGACATGGACGATTATGCCGACCAGCTCCGACATATCATGCTGGCAATACAGTAATTAGCCCGAACGCAGATGTTGGCCACCAGTGACCGGACGAAGACGCGATACGACCTCAAGGCCAATTCAGTCGGGTTCCAGGAGAGAGACAAAGTCTGGCTGTACAACTCCCAACGGAGCAAGGGTAAATGGCCAAAGCTTACACCCGCCTCGGATGGTCTATACGAGGTGGTCAAGAGGCTTAATGACGTCGTCTACCGGATCCGTCGATACCCCAAGGCTAAGTTGAAGGTGGCCCATTTAGATCGACTCGCTCCCTACCAGGGAGAGGATGTTTCTGGTCGGGACGATCAGAATTAAAGGGGGGGGGGCAATGTTACGAAATTTACCAAAGCCGACCCTGTTTTATTTCAGTACGACATCGATCGCTTTGAAAAAAAAATGGTTCTCGTAATGACTCGGCAAGTGTAGGATCATTGATTTTACGAGAATTTTCTATGCTGGTTTTAAAAAGGAAGCAGCCCACTATCGCGAGTTAGTTAGTGGAGCGAAGAGCTTATATGTAAAATTGTTGTTGTGATATTTGAATCAGCTGTTGTATATATTCATTGTAAATAAAAGTTCTAGAAAAGTGAAAGTGAATATTCGTTTTATAATTTTAAATTGAACCCACGGACTACATAACAATATATATACATATAATTATCATTTATACCCGACTTGACCATACAAATTATGGCAGCACACTCCCTCTAAAGCACGCATGCGTGCCTTTAGGGGAAAATTTAATAAATCCCAGATATCGTAGATATCAAAAAGGTTTAGCTCTATGGGAGCCCTTGCCAGGTTTTCAGGCCCGTGGTTGGAGTCGTGGCGGCAGTTTCTCAGTTTCCTGACCTTCCGGGCTGTTTTTAACAGGACCATTTTTGCATTTGTTGGTAAAGATGTTCGTCCAGACCGAGGTATTTTAAATTATTTAGTAGATGTTTTAGGACTACTTCTGTTGTTGACATAACAGTTGGTACAGTTCATGTGTTATTCATGTCCTACTGGGTCTCTATTTGAAATTCCAAATCCCTGTATTTGGCTATTCTTTCAGCCTTCTTAATATTTAAATTATTTTTATGGTTGCTATGTCAATTAAGGTTGTTTTTCTAGAGACTTATCGACCATCAGTCTCGTGGAGTCCCAGTACTGCGTAGTTATTTTCTAAAACAGATTGTGGTTTATATACATAGTATGGCATTTTAGTACTGGTTCCTGGTTTTGCCATAGCAACGTGTGGTTCTTCGTATTCAGTTGGATTGATTCAGATATTTGGCAACCATATCTGCATCTGTCGTTGTTTATTGAAGGGTCCTTAACGATGTACTTTAGTTAGTTCTTAGTTGGATTTACTTGATCCTGGAATGCCAATATAAAGCCTTCCGTTTCAGGAAAAACATGACAAGAGATCAACTAGTAGTTCGACGCTGAACTGTCGACATAATCTTGGTTGACGTCATTTATATGTCTTCCACGAAGGGGAATCTCTTTCCATCTAAGCAGTTACTGATCAGTCGACTTGTTCTGTCAGTCGCGCTGGTGGTGAGTTATCAACCTGGCTTATAACTATCTGTAGATTAGAAAAATTTGCGGGTTTCTGGAAATGACTACGCAAATTACAAATTTGCAGATCTAGTAGCCTGCTTATATCTGCCAATCCTCTTCCTCCTTCTTACCGTGGCAAAACTGTATGTTCGACAGAGCTCGTTAGATGCTGCTTTTGAGCTTTTATTGGTAGAACTCGAACTTTTCGTTGTAATTCTTCAATGTCAATGTCAATGGATTAATTTACTATACCAGTAACTGAAAACTGAACACGAGCAGGTGTTAATGCCTGAAACAGATTTTTACTATTTGGTTTTCAACAGTCATCTTATCCCTATAAAAACCCTGCTGTTAGGTCCTGTTTCATGGTGGAGTGATCAATACTTTGAGTCTGCTTTATTCCAAGATATTTATAAGTATGGCCTTCCGCCATGGATTCAATTGAGGTGCCTCTCGCATTTCGTAATTAATTTCTGCTGTATTTTGCCTTTACCTATATTAATAATTCGGCATTTGTCTGCGCCAAATTTCATACGGATGTCACCAGAGAACAGTTCTACTATTTTAAGCATATCATGCAGCTGTTGTTTCGTAGCTGCCATCAACTTTAAGTCGTCTATGTATAACAAATGGTTTATCTTTAATGCTTGTAGGTTGTTGTCAAGTTAGTCGAATTCAGTTTGTTTGAGAGAGGATTCATGGCAAGGCAAAAACACAGCGGGCTAAGAGATTCTCCCTGGAATATACCTCTTGTGATTTGGCTTCAGTTAGTGAGATTTTGGTTTGCCAGGTGATCATGTCATATTTTAAAACGATAATAATACAGTTATTCACTTTACAAAGTGTAATACCTGAATGAGCCAATCATGTGGAACTGAATCAAAGGCTTTTTTGTAGTCCACATAGTCCATGTAGAGATTTCGTCGTTTGGCATGGGATTGAGTACAGACAACGGAATTAATTATCAGTTGTTGTTTGCACCCCATGAATTTTTTTCGCCCATCCCTTTTGTTGTTGAGTAATTATGTTGCTCAAGTCACAATGTCTGATAAGGCGATGATTAATGCACGATGTATGTATAAGTTTGGGAGATAAGTGATTGGACGGTACTTTGCTGGGTCCTGTGAACATATGTTGTTTTCTATTCTGTTGTTCTTGACCCCTTGTTGGTACTCGGTCAGTCTTCCAATGTCTTTCCGAAGAGAATTGATTTTCCCTTCAAGCCTTATTTGACAAGGTGGTATTCGAGGTCTTTGTCTAAATTGGGCTTGGTCTTGTTTTGATCTTATACCGATTCCAATTGTTCTGCAGATGGCTATTGCGGCACAGGAGATGATGTGATGTGATTGTGTTTAGCGACTCTAGCGTATTAGCTCCTAGAACATAGGTTGGCAAGATAAATTTGTTCATTGCCTGCAATACGGTACTCAATGTATTTGAAGACTTTATTTTGGGTAGAGTTGGTCTAGTCAGTGGATCTATTCTTCTGTATTCTATAAGAATTCGATCCATTTCTGCTTGGATCTTCTCAAGCAGGCCAGCGTTGGTTGACTCTAAAGTAGTTAGGTAAGGTAAATTTGTTCATAGCCTGCAAGACGATACCTAGTTTCTTGGAAGATCTTTGATTGGGAAGAGTTGGCCTATTCAGTGGATCTGTTCCACTCTACTCTCTAAGAGCTCCCTCCATTTCTGCTTAGATCTTTTCAAGCAGGTCAACGTTAGTTGCCTGTTCTTGTTGAAGTTCTCGAGTCTCATCAGCTCTTTGTACCAAACTTGTTTCGGGCTCTGTATCTGTTGTATTTCGACCAAATACTTTACGCTCAACTTCGCTCGTTATTGTGTCCAGGTGTTGAGCCTAAATAAGGTCTTTTCTCAAGATGACACGGTATTGATCTGCGACTCTCTGTTCGGTACACTGATATCCAGTGTTGTGCTGTTCAAGTTTCGTAACTCTGCAAAACATGCCCATTATAAATTCATTCATGGCGCTAGCTAAATTGACAATAATTTAATTAAAATATATTTTGGATTTTCTTGATTACTAAGTCCTATAGACCATAGTGGTATAAGAGTTTTTTGTTTGATTTTGTGTATACAATCTCCACCTAATTTATATGCACTCAATCTATTTACACCCTATATTTGTTTTGCTCTTAGAAAGCGTTCAAGTATAGGTTTGTTACTTGTCAGTAGCCTAGAAGAAATCATAAATTTCCTTGACAATATTAATATTTTCGTCTGTGACAAAGCAATCCTTAATATATTTTGTTTTGCCATATTAAAGATTGGAACTCCAATAAATCCATCCGAACCGAAATGTAGAATTTTGAATTTTATATATAATTGTCACAAAATTTGATTTCAAATTTAGAGACAAATACAAGAAAACTCTTTTAATACACTTTCTGCAACTGAAATAAAAATTATAAAGAATAGTTTATTTTGTATTAATATGTACGAATATAAAAAATCTTTGTTAGGCGCACTTTAAACAAGCAATAGCAAATATTTTCACAACTATTTCGAGCAACTAAAAATGTCATTGCTTTATAGATCTTTAAAGATCTGTGGACTACCAATCGTTTTCTAGGAAATTGCAGCCATTTTCCCACTGAAGTTTCAGTACAAAAAAACGTAAAAGCATCATAACTTCCGACATTGAGTTTTGAGTAGCCGACAGTGCAGAAATGCGACGAAGCATTACCCGGAGAATTGACTGCAATGAAACTTTTACGTTTAGGAAGTTATTTTTGAAAAATCGATATGATTATTAGTTTGACAAAGGTAAATTTGCTATATATCTTCTCGTTTGTATAGTTGGAAAATTTCGATGCTAGATTATTTTATATAGTCTCGTGGAGATAATATTGTGAATATCTTGAAATAATTTCATGAAAATTTTATATTTTCATTACTCAGTTCTCAAGTCAATTGAAATTTTTATGTTGTATGAATAATTCAGCATAATATTAAATTCTCTCATCGTTGAATTATTTATAAACACTGAAAAGATTATTTTGTCACTTGTGCATTTACAGGTACAGCTAATCATTCATTGTTATACCTATTGTCTAATGTGGCTTAAATGTTTACAGAATTAAATATATATTTTACATACTTTGGAAACCTTAAATACTTCCGCCACAGCTTTCACTCATGATTATTCTTAAATATTTAGTAACACATATAAATTTCATTTAGTAACTTCGCAAGATACCTATTTTTGCCTTTCTGAATTTTTAGCTAACCCAAACACCTGGAAATTGAAAGCTTTAATGTTTTTTGTGATTAAAGCAGCAAGTTCCTAGATCACTTTACATGCTGTCAGTTCTTGCTTCTATAGTTTCTAATTTTGACATAGAACAGCACATTTTATACTTTTTAAATCAGCAATTTTGAAATCCCTGTTTTATATAAAATATTGTTTTTTGTATTTAATTTCCTATCTAATCTGATTGCTAAAATATGTTTTACTTTTCTTTAAAAGTGCAATTTTTACTTTGTGTTTTATGCTCATCTTTGCGCACCTGTACTAAAATTTTATTAAAATTTCACTGTTGGCATGAAACATATTATTACCTGATTCCCCGTTCTCTTTTTGCTTTGTACTATGAATTTCAGAGTATTTCGATAGGTAGATCTGTCAAAATCTTGCTTCAAAGTGATATCCTGACATCTAATTTTGATATGGTTATTTCTTGTGGAAATAATGTGTTTTTAAAGTTTATTTACGCCAAAATGCTTTACTAATATCCTAAAGTTTTGAATTATAGCCACTATTGTGCCTAAAATATGGAGTTAGTTTACTCCTGTCAGATGGGTTATTTACATTGACATTTAAAACGCGAACGAACTCATTGTGCAACGAATTTCTCAGTCGGAAATCTACGAGGGGAGTTCAAAATATAATAAAACAAAGACAAGTAAATATTGCATATTAAACATAAAAATTTCATCAGTCAAAAAGATGAATATGAAGCAGAAAACGACTTCATATACTAGACAATTAAGAGCAGCAGATATAAAAAGATTATACTATAAACGATCTTTACCAAAAATGCACTAGCAGAGCCGATGATTAACAGAACACACCCAAGGAAAAGAGAGTTTCAACCAATACAAGGTATATAAAAAGAAACTGATTTAAAATAAAAACAATGATCACTGTGATTTAATTGAAATTTTGTATGTATGTTTACTATTTGATAATTTTTATGGTTGATATTTCATGATTTTGGTAATAAGGTGTATATAATAATAAGTATTATGGGTAATTTTTGATTAAAAAAGCACCAAATTTCTGAATATTAGTATTGATAGAGAAAATTTGCATTTCAATAATTGTTTAAAATAAATAATGTTTGATTGATTTCATTAGTTTAAAGAGTTAATAAGACTTGTAATTGAAAAATGTTCATGATCTAAAATTGAATTTAAAATAAAGAAATAATTAAAAATAGACCTATTTCATT
The DNA here is from genome assembly GCA_034190945.1 of Octodonta nipae. Lineage (NCBI taxonomy): Eukaryota > Metazoa > Arthropoda > Insecta > Coleoptera > Chrysomelidae > Octodonta > Octodonta nipae. The sequence continues at coordinate 72,543,966 of CM067221.1, forward strand.
AAAAAAAATTAAATTCACAATTAAAACAAAATAAAAAAATTATTATTATTTATATCAGTTGGCTTAATCAACGTGAATGCAAAACACAAATTGAAAAATAAATTAAATATATATAATAGAATAATAATAAATATCAGGATATATATATATATATATATATATATATATATATATATATATATATATATATATATATTGTTATAGAATCAAAATAGCCATAAACCAAAATAAAACGAAATATATCAAATAGATTCAAAGACAGAGTGTATACTAAAAAATTGTAAGAATGAACATGTTGGTTGCATAATCATCAGATGCATTTAATAAACAAGAAAATTTAACACTAATAAAGCAATTTTTCTTGAAATATATGGAAAAGGTTGAAAAGAATCAGCTGAGATTTAGGTGTTATGATATAAAAGGCTTAGAAAAATCATTTACTGAATAAAGGGCCAGCACAACTTTTAAATTTCAGTTTCGAAAACAAGCCATTCCAACGAGCCAGTAAAACGTAGCAATAAATTGTATAAGCTCTCTCTGGACTTTGGAAAAGGGAAAATATGTGTAATATAGTATAGTATAGATAATTTTAGTAATAATTAAAGATGTAAATACTCACAAGTAGTTATAAAAGGTAATTGAAAATGTTGATTAGTCATCATGTAACGAGGATGCATATCTTGCGATATAAATCCAAAAATACCAATGTAAGTTGTCAGGAAAACATAAAAATCCATGCTAGACACGTAAAACAATATTAATTAGTAAAAATACATGCATTTGCAACAGTATAAAATAAAGTAGGAAGCAAAGCATCATGTAAACAACTATCAGAAAAAATTAAAATGCAAATAATTTTGAAATTAATGAATAAAAATAAAAGAAAATTATTCAATGAACATTAAAAATGATAGGGAAAAGAATTTTATAACTTAAATTGCAATTAATCAAAAATTTGCGGTAAAGTTGTTTAAATCATAATAAAAGTTGAATGACCTTGAAAAAGTCATGACAAATTAAAAGTAAACAAAGCGTTTAAACGAAAATTGACAAGAATAAAAAAGTTCTTAAAGTAAAATAAGCAATCGGAAAAACATCATTTATTAAAGGAAAGAGAACATTTTTGTTTCTTATGGGAATTTACACGGGCTAAGAATTTTTGAGTGACCGGACAAGACAGAAAATGTAACGCAAAAACAAATGAAAACGTTCCATTTTGGGTGACGGGCCAGACGAAGGCAACCTAGCAGGCAGTTGTTTTTAAAATACTATAAAAGCTTACGTTTGCACAGCATCGGTCTCTTTCGTTCCTGATTTTTGTGTAAAACAAGTCCCAGAGCATGTGATATTTTCTTTGCAATAACCTTAAAACTTGTTAGTAGAGGTTAGGTAGTGAGAAGTTGGTAACATGAATTGTCAAAACTATTTCAATGACATATAGATTGGCAGTGTATAAAGATTCAAAGTGCGGAACAGTAAAATGTGTAGTGCCTATTTGACCGACGAAAGTGACATTTAGGTTGGAATTTCAGATAAAAATTTGAAAACATCAACAAAAATGGTAGTTGTTGATTAATGGTAAACAAGAAGAAATTGGTAAATAATAATTTAGTTTAATTAGCATGGATAATGAATTAAACAAGATGGTGAACATGCAATATTGGTAAACAAACATGGAATAAAAATTTGTTTATAAAGTAAAATTTCTAATGGACAATAAACAGATTTGGAACTTATGAACTGCAATCACAACAAGTAATAAAAGGTTAGTGAAACAATAGTTGTAAATGTAAATAAAGTGACAATTGATTTATTTATATATGCTACTTAAGGATATTTGAATAACAAATTGTAATTTTAAAATGATAAGAAGAAAAGAGAAATTTCTCATAAATATTTAATAGTTAGGAATGATTTCGTTTGTTGATTTATTTATTTGTTTGGTTAATTTATTTATATTGTGTTTAATTAAGGATGTTGTTGAAATTTGAAATGGAAAGTTGTGTTGAATTTATTATGAGCCAAGAATAACATTGAACACTTAGAGTATCATCCAAATTCTTTTCAATAAAAATAAAATTTTAAATTCAATTCAGTTAAATTTAAAAGTTAAAGAGGTTTTGAATTAATAAAAATGAGTAATAGTGTTGAATAAGTGAAATAACATAGAAGCAGAGAAGTTATAATGAAGATAAAAATGTAAGTATCGATTTTAAATATTAGAACCTGTTGCACCACCTTGAGGTAGGAGCATGAATGCTATATGTAAAATTAAAACCCTGAGAATTTAAATTAAAGAAATAAAGTTTGAATAATAAAGTTATAAATATAGTGATATGCAAAATATATAATCAAACCAAAACAAATTAGCTAGTCGACGTAGGGCAAAGATAAAATAAAAATATGTGTAACAATAATTCAAATTATTCAAAATCACAATAAATTGGCTCTCAATGCAAAGCAAATTCTAATAATTCAAAAATAATCAAAATAAATTGGCTAGCCCAAAGTGTGGCTCTGAAATAAAATAAATAAATAAATTTTGAATAATCAAAATTCATAATAAATTGGCAGCCAACGTGAAGCTAAGATTATAAATATTCACAATAATATATATATATATATATATATATATATATATATATATTTGTTTTTAAGTTCGCGGGCACTTAACTAATAGAAGAATTCAAGCTAGACGTGATGAACACCAGAACTCTGTAAGAAAGCAGGAAAAAACAACATCCATTGCGGAACACGCCACCATGATGTCACACCGAATAGACTTTGAGAACACCAGAGTACTGGCAAAGATAGAACACCCGTAATCAAGACTCGCTAGAGAGGCAATTGAAATATCGAAGAGGCCTCACAGTCTAAACTTCCTCGATTGACGTGTTGGATAAGGGATTCAAATACGCTCTCACATACCAACAGAGAGCATAATATGTGGCGTGGAACCAGCAGTTTCAAAATCAGATGCGAACACTGCTGAAATAATTAGACAAGATGTGTTACATGTTCTAAGAAAGTCTAAACCACCCAAAAGGAACCTATCTGTAGAAGAAAATGAGGCCTTGAAACAACTTCGCCTTAACAAGGACATTGTCATTCTACTTGCTGAGAAAGGTAATGCCACAGTAATTTTAGATACAGCGGATTATTCAAACAAAATTCAAACATTGCTACAAGATCCAGCATATAAACAAATTACTACTGACCCAACAACTTATCTGGAGAAAACAACCAAGGCCAAAATCCAAGCAAGTAGGATCGACAAAAATCTCCAACTGCAACTCATTCCGCGTGAAAAGTCATCGATATGTCCGAAATTCTATGGGTTGCCAAAAGTACATAAAGAAGGTGCACCTTTGAGGCCAATAGTAAGCTCAATTGGATCCCCAACACAACACCCAGCCAAATACCTAGCCCAACAACTTCAACCGTTTGCAGAGGCGGCAGACTCATATGTGAAAAAATTGGACACATATCATCGAAATACTTAGAAAAACGGTCTTACAACCAGAGTGTCTTCTTCTAAGTTTTGACGTAGTGTCCCTTTTCATCAACATCCCTATTGACGAAGCCTTGGATATCATAATAGAAAAATATAAACCACCTCAACACCTTGTAGACTTAACAAGGCACTATCTGATGAAGATATATTTTGTTTACGAGAACAAAGGATACAAACAAGTGGAAGGAGCTCCAATGGGATCGCCACTCTCACCAGTTATAGCGAACCTTTTTATGAAGAACTTTGAGGAGTTGGCACTAAGAACAACAACTCTTATACCCAGTTTATGGTTGCGATATGTGGATGATAATTTTGTGATTTAGCCTCATGGGAAGGAACACCTCAACACATTTTTAGACCAACTTAATGGCATCCATCACAAAATAAAATTCACCATAGAGGTTGAAGCCAATAATCAACTACCATTCCTTGATGTTCTCATAAATAGGAAGGAAGATTGAACCCTTGGCCTTACAGTATATCGGAAAGCAACTCACACCAACAGATAGCTTCATGCTAATTCTCATCACCACCCAGCCCAACTACAAGCCGTCGTCAAAACTTTAGTAACCAGATCACAAAGACTAGCTGACCAGGACAACATCAAACAGGAAATGGACAGTTTAAAAACAGCTCTGAGACAAAACGGATTTACAGACCGAAATATTCAAAGAGCCCTAAAGTCAAAACCGAGACGAACAGACGAGGAGCATGAGACACCAATAACCAAGGCTTATTTACCGTATGTCAAGGGTACCACGGACAGTATTGCAAGAATTCTACGGAGACACAATATCGATACTATTTTCAATACAGACGGAAATATAAGCACGGTGTTGAGGACTCCGAAGACGAGGATCCCTTTAGAACAACAGGGAGTGTACGAGATTCCATGTGCAGACTGTCATAAAACCTATGTGGGGCAAACTAACAGAAGAATTCAAGCTAGACGTGATGAACACCAGAATGCTATAAGAAAGCAGGAAAAAACAACATCCATTGCGGAACACGCCACCACGACGTCACACCCAATAGACTTTGAGAACACCAGAGTACTGGCAAATATAGAACACCCGAAATCAAGACTCGTAAGAGAGGCAATTGAAATAGCGAAGAGGCCTCACAGTCTAAACGCACGCAATGAAATCCAGAACTTATCGAATTGTCCAATAACAACTCAACCGGAAATAACAATTCAGCAGGCGGGAGACGTGCCCACTGAGCGCCCAGGGCCAATCACACGCAGCCGTTCACGGTGCCAACCAATAGGCGCCGAGCCGCGACTATATAACACCGTGCGCGCTCCTGAAAATATCAGTATTCGAGTAACTAGAAGCGAAAGCAGAAGGCTACGAGAATTATGCGAACCGACCTGAACAGGGCAGATGTGACTCTGCCGAAACGTTGTCATTTTACCATCGATCCCGGCAGGGATCAGTTATCAACTACGCGGATGAATTCCCGGAAACCATCTAATATATTTAGTGCCCGCGAAAACTTAAAAACAAATATATATATATATATATACAGGGTGTAAATAGTTTGACTGCATATATTTTAGGTGCAGATAGTACCCACCAAACAAAACAAAAAACTCTTATAACACTATGGTCTAAAGGCCTTAATAAGCAAGAAAATTTGAAATACATGTTAAGTAAATTATTGTCAATGTGGCAACGTCGCGCTAAAAATGAGATTTGCTTGTAGCGTGAATAATAAAGAATGAGTCACCACAAAAAAATGAACACCTGTTATTTTTTTGTATTAAATAATTTCATAGTTTCGAGTGCCGGTAGATTTATTTAGGTACATAAAATTTTATGAAATATTATTTTCAAAAATGTACCCTTTTAATATCTATGTATTGAAATGAATATTTATATTTGGCGATTTATTTTATGCATCAAGTTGAAGAAGGGAGCATACAAAGTTGTTTACATTATGATACAAAAATAATGCGATACAAACTATATTAAACAAAACATTTCTTATATGTTGTTCTTTTATGTTTTAAATTCTTCGAGAAATAATTGTTACTAAGAAATTAATATTATTTATCTTAGACAAATAAAAACCTTTGACCTGCAGGATGTCATTATGATAGAACTCTGGGGAGCAAACGGATTATTTATAGTAAATATTCAAAATTCAAAAATCTTGTTATTACATTTGCTTTCCCCACAAATTAATAGCATGTCAGGTCTTTACCTAATTGTATGATTGTCACTGTTTGTCACAAAATAATACACTCGAACTCACAATTCACAACAGATTTTATTTATTTTTCCAATTTATATTTTAAAATGAAAATCAAATAACTTACGCTATGTCGAATGTCACGCAAAAATCACTTTCACTTTCTTAAAAGAACCGGGCAGCAAAAAAGCATTCATGGCAGCGGCTAGCTGTAGTACTGAGTATATGCTATGTTGCCAGATCTGATCGGAGAAACGTAGGACAAATTATAACAGAATATTTAGAGTTTAAATAATAATTTTCTTTGTTAATACAGTTATTAAAGGTGTATACGCTATTGAGTATTTGCATATTTAGCTTTACAATCATTTTGAAGCCGGAAATAATCTATTATTCACTGTAATAAAGGCTACAGAACTTCTAACTTTTTCATTTTTTTTTGGCAAAACTATAGTTTATTTCTGAAAATGTTATAAAGCTTTTTGATTTGTTTTGACCTGAAGTATTGATCCTCAAAATCTTTGCACTCAAACCGTTTACACCCTATATATATATATATATATATATATATATATATATATATATATTATATCCGTCATAAACTACACTTAGAATATTTACACCATAGCAACAATATAATAATCATTTCTCATAAATATCGTATTACATCTCATATTTCACGATATAGTAATTCCCACGGACAACGCTCGGCTTCCTCGCACGTGTCATCTGCTGATGCTTAGCTTGCAAAACCAAGATTATAAATTCACATGCGACGACAGTGAGCGTCATTAAGTGTTTTAAATTCATTAAGTTATATTTTATTCAATATTGTTATTTTCAAGTTTTTAATTTTGTAATTCAAATAAAAAGATTTTTTAAAAAGTTAATTGTGTTAGTAATAATATAAAAATTGGCGCAGTCAGTAGGATTGTTCCAACACGACAAGAACACGAAAAATTCTTACTCGTCGTGGTGGTTTCTAAACCTTTGTGGAACAACGACCTTCGAGCTGGAGACACAACTGCGAGTAAATCAGCACCAGGAACAAGCCAGGCTAACCAGTGCGGTCCTCACAGAACAATCCATGCCGAGATTTATACTGTAAGAATCACGTTTAATTTACATTTAATCACTATTTTTATTTTTTATTTTTGATCGAACATTTCTATCATCAACGACAATTTATTTTAACATATTTATTTATTTTTGTACTGATTTATTGATTTTGATTTCCTTTTTAACTAATTTACCATTCCCCTACACTATATATCGATAAAATATTTCGCAATATATTAACAAGGTTTTAAACATTTTATCACAACAAATTATTATCATCCCCTTTTGGTAACATTTTATATACTTTCTGATAGTAGAATTTTCATTCTACTATTGCTATTTTTTTGTTTTTCTATTTTCTAATATTGTGCAATAACCGTATTCTAAATACAAAATGGCAACGACTAGACAAGGTGCCACAACCCCAGCTGTAGAACCTTACAAAATTTCAGAGATATTTGCGATTATTCCTGAATACGATGGGAATCCCATTTTCCTTAACACTTTCATTAGCTCTTGCACAACAGCACACAACCTGGCTGTTGCTAATCAAATAGCCTTATTAATCCTTCATATAAAAAAACAAGTTGTGAGGCCGTGCCGCCGAACTTGTAAATTCCCGGAACCCATCAACTAGGGACGACATCAAAACGCTTCTTGAAACACACTTTGGTGATTCACGCGATTTGTCTGCATTAATTCAAGATCTTCAGAGAATGCGGCAACTTCCCAATGAGTCCCCATTAACTTTCGCAGCCCGCCTTCAAACACACGAAGCCAAAATGCACGCGGCTATCAATAAACAAAACATAACTACAAAAGAAAAAGACGCACAAATTTCTCTCATTGACTCTATGGCTCTGAACAGCCTTTTAACAGGTTTTGAGTCAAAAATAGGGCAAATTATACGTGCCAGCAACCCTGACGACATTGTAACTGCCGTTTCTAGAATAAAACGGGAGATACAACTGTGTCAGTTAGAAAATCAAAAGTTTCTAGTGACACGTAACCAACATCAACAAAAACGACCAAACACTACAACTTTTTTAAAGCAATGCTCGTTTTGCAATCGAACAGGGCATTCATTTAACGAATGCTTAACTAGACAGCAGCCAAACTCGAAATTTAACAATAATAACTTCCAACAATTTCGACCTAATCAATTTTCTCAGGCCGCAAACCAAATTAGACCCAACTTTGACCAGAATAGACAACAATTTCAACAAAACCGACCCTCAACTAGCGGACAAAATCAAGGTCCTAACAGCTTTCGACCCAATCCAAACTTATTCAGAAATCAGCAACAAAGAGCTCATCACTTTAACCCGTCAGATTTTTATAACACTCCCAATTACACAAATGATCAGTCCAATAATTTCTATGACTCTGATTACCCTCAACAAGATGAATACTCACATTTGAATACCGAAGCACAAAGTAACGATTTGTATTACTCTCAGGTTCACAATTATGAAAATTACGACAATTATGAAAATGTTTACTCAGAATTCTGCTCTGATATACCCAATAATTCTCAGCGAAATTTTCAAACGGCTCTCACCGTAGACAAACCACCGGACACTCAAATCCTCAATTCTCAGTCCCAATTCGAGACAATGAATTTCAACGACAGCTTCAATCCAAACCTCAACTTCCTGGAAAACGCTTTCCTATAAGTCCCGCACTTTCTGTAAACTCAAAGAACCTCTATTACATCAATGACGCTTCTAACACTTACAAATTGTTAATCGACACAGGAGCAGGCTTATCAATCTTCAAGCCCAAAACTTGTAAAAAATTTCCAAACCGATCTCCTGAAAACGTTGTGATACAAGGTATCACTAACCAAAAAATTCTCATAAACGAATCCACTTTAGTCCCTTTCAATCTAACAGATCCACACAAAGTCTACATATGCGATCTAGACATCGAATTCGATGGCCTATTAGGCTCCGATTTCCTGGAGCATTACAAATGTGTAACAGACTTTAATAAGAAAGTTCTCGTCACAAATTTCAAAACCATCCCACTCATGAAAGTTACTGAAGAGACATTATTAACCGACATCCAACCACAGATAAACCATCAAACGATTTTAAATACCATCAGTATCGAACTGCGGACAGAACGCATTTTTAAACTTAAATGCGGGTTACGAAATACGGACGCCATTCTAACTTCCAGAGTATTAGAAAATGTAAAATTACCAAATGTTCTCGTTCACGTCAACGATAAAGGTGAATTTTTCACATAGGTTTTAAACGCAAACGCTAGTCCAAAAAGAATAAATTTTGACAAAATTGAATTAGAACCTATCAAGAACTTCTCTATTAATCACTCCGAAGAAATTTCATTTAGAACTAACTCTAACATAGACAGACTAACAAAAATTCACAAACAACTTCGACTCGAACACCTCAACGAAGAAGAGGCGGAATTAATCCAACAACTCTGCATCGATTTCTCGGACATTTTCTATTTAGAAGTGGACAATCTTAGTTTCACTAACGAAATAAAACACTCTATTGATACAAACAACTCGAAACCCATATTCACCAAATCTTATCGGTACCCCCAAATCCATAAGGAAGAAGTTCGAAGTCTCATAAATGTTAGAACAGGGTATCATTCGCCCTTCAAATTCCCCTTGATCTTCCCCTGTGTGGGTTGTCCCAAAAAAAACCAGACGCATCCGGCAAACAAAAGTGGCGCGTAGTCGTGGACTACCGAAAACTTAATGAACTCACAGATCTACTGTGAGATAAGTATCCCTTACCTAACATATCGGACTTACTGGACCAACTTGGCAAATGCCAATACTTTACTACACTAGATCTTGCTTCTGGCTTTCATTTAGAATTCGTTCCCATGCCTTTCGGTTTGAAGAATGCTCCCTCAAACTTTCAAAGGGTGATGGACAACATTCTCATCGGAATCCAGAACGAGAGATGCTTGGTCTATATGGACTATATAACTGCCTACTCACCAACTATACATGAACATTTGGCCCGACTGACTGAAGTATTCAAACGACTTAGGAAGGCAAATCTTAAGATTCAGCCTGATAAATGCGAATTTCTCCGCAAGGAGGTCGCATATTTAGGACACCTCATTACAAAGGACGGAGTAAAACCGAACCCCTCCAAAGTCGAATGTATACTTAACTTCCCCCAACCGCAGAACCAGAAAGACATTAAATCTTTTCTTGGTCTAGCTGGCTACTACCGTCGATTTATACTAAACTTTGCCAAAATATCCAAACCTCTTACAAAACTGCTTGAAAAAGACTTTTCATTTCATTTTAATTCAGACTGTGTTGACTCCTTTAACAAATTAAAACAAGCTCTCACGTCCACTCCAATCTTGATCTATCCCGACTTCAACGAACCTTCTCTTCTAACTACAACCGCTAGTGCTTTCGCAATCGGCGCTATACTTTCGCAGGGACCAATAGGCAAAGACCTGCCCATTGGATATGCCTCTAGAACTCTCTGCAAAGCAGAGACTAGATACTCAACCATAGAGCGCGCACTTCTGGCCATCGTCTGGGCTGTCAAACACTTTCGTCCAATAATTTTTGGCCGCAAGTTTAAACTCCTGACCGATCACCGCCCGTTAACGTGGCTCTTTTCTATTAAAGATCCGAGCTCAAACTTGAGGAATATGATTACGAAATCATATACAAGCCAGGGAAAGTCATCAAAAATGCCGACGCCCTTTCGCGCATTAAAATAACTCACTTCAATGAATGCATCCATTTCTACTCAACCAACAATCTTCAATACTTTCCAATAAACCCCCTTAACGAAAACGACGACACCGACTCAGACGAACCTGAAATGAATAACGAGGATGACCTAATATTTACCGAATTTCGAACGTTCGTAGAACGTTACAAAACAGTTTCACTCATTGACTACAGTAAGATACAATACTCTAACTGCCAACTTCTTGACAGAGAAAATAAAAACATTCTAGTTTTCTTTCAAACCGACAATCTTAAAGACTTTCACCACCAAATCTTGGACGATATCTTTGAAGAAAATGCCGACTTCGAACGATATAAAATTAACGTATTCTCCAGCAAAAGTGTTAGAAAAAGACGGTATTATATTATACCCTTACCATCTAATCCTGAAACCGTAAACGAGATTCTATTTGCTTCAATATTTAAGAGCAAAAATGTACTAACCGAATCAGAACTCTATTGCGTCGAGAATAACTTGGAATTACCAATTTTAGAAATGCTTTCTTTTATCTTTGCAGAATTAAACGTAAAATGGAAAGTTTGCCAAAACATAACTCAAACTATCGAAAAAGATCAAGTGCCAATAATTCTTGAACAGTTTCATAACGGAAAGACCAACATACATAGGGGTATTAATGAAACAATTAGGCGAATTAGGGAAAAATATAATTGGCAGGGTCTTACAAAAGATGTTGACAATTATATTAAGAACTGCCGAATATGTCAAACAGCTAAAACATTTCGCAAAAACCTTGATAGCACTCTGGTAATTACTGAAACTCCAAGAACTCCATTTGACAGACTTAACATTGACATCCTCAAAGTCACGAATAAAAACTATGCCTTGGCCATACGAGACGAGTTAACCAAATTTTCCCAAGCACCGACAAATCTGCTAAAACAGTAGTCAATACTCTTCTCTTATTTTTCCAACATGTCGGAACACCCATTAGAATACACTGTGACTATGGTCGCGAATTCGATAACGCCCTACTTAAAGATCTTTGTAAACTTTTCGACATTAAACTTTCATATTCAAGTGTTGAACGCCCACAATCCAATAGATCATTAGAACGGTTTTACTCTACTCTTCTAGATATGTTAGGAATTCATAAAGCAGAACACCCCGATGAACACCCCTTTAACATTTTGCCCTATGCAGTAATCGCATATAACAACTCTGCCAATAAGACACATGGGTTCACACCCTATGAATTTATCTTCGGTCCTACTTCCAGCAGACACCCAGAAACTTTATACAACGAAAAAGACCTGATAACAAAATACATTAGAGACCTCAATAATAGAATTTCCCATTACTATAAGAAAGGACAGAACAACAAAAATAAAAAGCCAAAGTCCGATTTGACAAACACGTTTCGGGAAACCCTCCTAATTACCAAGTAGGTGATAAAGTGTACATAAGATAATCTCAATTTATAGACAAACTACAGAACAAGTTTAACGGACTTTTCGAAATACTAGAAATCCATAAAAATTCAGCAACTCTATTAAACCCCCGAACTAATCAAAATACGAAAGTAAACTTTGATCGCATGAAACCATTCATAGAAGACTAATTTGTTTACAGGGTCATCCTGCTGTTCGGATCAGCAGCATCCCAGTTCGAAATAAAAACCATAAATAACACAATAGGAATTTACTATCGCGGGGAAGCACGAATTGACGTTTCAAATTGCAAATGGACACCATTAGTTCATAAAAATCTTTCAGCTATTGAACAAGTCTTCACTACTAATAACAGACTTCTTGACACATTAACAAGATCTATTTCTTATAACCTTAACTCAATGAACCTATTCCGTGCCGACGTCCAAACTCACTTAAATCTACTTAACCAAATTTCAAAATCCATAAATAACAAATTTAGCGACATTCATATGGATACCAGGAGATATAAACGCAGATTAATAGATGGTGCCGGTACAATCTTCAAGGCAATAACTGGCAACCTAGATGCCGCTGATGGGGAATATTTCACAAATAGTATCAATAGATTAAATCAGGGACAACTTCAAGAAGAAAACCTTTTGAAAAATCAAATTAGCATAACAACTTCATTGATAAAAAACTTTAACAATACTATACAACAAATCCAACTTGACGAAAAAGCGTTCAATGAAAATATTCGGAAAATTGAAAATACTATACGTAAACTAAGCGATAAAATGACTTACGTGGAAGCTAAACTTTCATTTTTAGAAATGTCTGAAAGACTTATTTCCATACTTATTCTTAGAAGATAGCTTAAACGACGTGTTAAACTCAATTACATTCGCCCGTTTAAAAATTATTCACACTTCTATTTTAACACCCGAACAGTTCATAACCGCCCTACAGGAAATATCGCAAAACCTCGTAAAGAATAATTTGCCTCTACCTGTTAAATATTCGAGTGTCGCGCGATATTTAGAAATCACTGAATTGGAGGCTTTTCAAACAGACTCAGACCTTGTTTTTATATTAAGAATACCTTTAATCGAACAACAATCATTCACTGCTTTCCGTCTATATCCTATTCCCGTCTACGATGTTAGAACTGGCTTGCATCATGTACTGTCATTTACCCAAAATTATATTGCTAAAAACGATGATTCTTTGCTATATATCCCCATTAAAGACTTAAGTGAGTGCAAATCATTAACGATCCGGAAGAAATTGTGTTCAGAACTTTATGCGTACCCAATAGACTCGAGTGCTTTGTGTGAAGCCCAACTCCTCAAAAACTTTAAAACCGTACCGGATAATTGTAAAAGTGCAGTGATACTCGCCCAAGGCTACCATGTTCAAAAGTTAGAAACCAACGTATGGTTAGTCATGGTCGCGGAACCTCTCCGCATCACAATCAGTTGCCCAAATATTAGCGAAAAGACTTGAACAATTACGAACAATTCCTTGTTAAAATTACAGAGCGAATGCAGTGCTTTTGTTGGAATAACTAAAGTCCAAGCAGAAGCATTCAAACCCATCAACATAATAGACAATTATCAGCCATTTGTCATCACCATCAACTGTTGTGACACGATTTCAGAGAAAATCCAAGTCCCAGAGCTGAAACCATTAGAGCTCAACGACTTAAATTGAACGAGTATTCAAAAGAGTTGGACGAACTAATTAACCAACCATTCGTCAACAAAAATATTTCGTGGTTTACATCTGCCACCATAATTTCCATAGTTATTATTATCGCTGCCTTCGTGCTCAAAACGTTTTGGACCAGTGGTCACACTGCCCAAAAGGACGAAAACCCTACGAAGTCATCACAAAGTAGACTATCTAGACTTTTACCATAGTTAAGACCTATCCTAGAGGAGAAAACTGCCGAAGATATCGAACTTCAAGCAAATAAATAATTTTGTAAATTTTGATTATTACGTTTTCTCTTTTACCATTTTTATTATTTTATGTTTCATATTTTTAATCAATATATTTTCTATAATAATGTATATGAAAATTTATTATTATCTTTAGATTATTGTTTTTAATATTTTAATTACCTTATGTTTCATATTCCTTTGGAAATTCGTATTAGCTTAAGATTTTTATTCCTGATTTGCTTTTGTACTGACTTTATGCAAAAAAAGTTCCTGTAACACAGCAACTTTTGGTTGGTAAGGGGAGTTGTTATATCCGTCATAAACCACACTTAGAATATTTACACCATAGCAACAATATAATAATCATTTCTCATAAATATCTCATATTTCACGATATAGCAATTCCCACGGACAACGCGCGGCTTCCTCGCACGTGTAATCTGCTGATGCTTAGCTTGCAAAACCAAGATTATAAATTCACATGCGACGACAGCGAGCGTCATTAAGTGTTTTAAATTCATTAAGTTATATTTTATTCAATATTGTTATTTTCAAGTTTTTAATTTTGTAATTCAAATAAAAAGTTTTTGTTAAAAGTAAATTGTGTTAGTAATAATATAAAATATATATTCGAGTAACTAGAAGCGAAAGCAGAAGGCTACGAGAATTTGTGCGAACCGACCTGAAGAGGGCAGATGTGACTCTGCCGAAACGTCGTCATTTTACTATTTATCCCGGCAGGGATCAGTTATCAACAACGCGGATGAATAATTCCCGGAAACCATCTAATACATATATATATATATATATATATATATATATATATATATATATACATATATATACATGTATATCAAGTCGATATAACTAGAATAACTAGAAGCGAAAGCAGAAGGCTACGAGAATTATGCGAATCGACCTGAAGAGGGCAGATGTGACTCTGCCGAAACGTCGTCATTTTACCATCGATCCCGGCAGGGATCAGTTATCAACTACGCGGATGAATTCCCGGAAACCACCTAAAACATTTAGTGCCCGCGAAAACTTAAAAACAAATATATATATATATATATATATATATATATATATATATATATATATATATATATATATATATATATAATTTAAACTACCTAACAGTCACTCTTTGTATGTTTACTGGTTTTTTGGTTAAAGATATTGACTAATTGTATTTGCTTTGTGTAACTCTTTATTCCATGCACCTAACTTTCGGAGATTGTTTCCTCCTCCTTCAGGGTTCTGAACATATGAGGTATATATTTCATTCGTTGGAAACTTAGTGTACATCTAATTGGATACCCTAACATGCCTAGCCTAGCATCGTTTAACAATCAAAACATGTATGTACAACTTGAACAAATACACAATTTAAAACTTGACTATTATCACAATTTACTTAAAAAATAATTTTGGTCTTTATTCACACTGCCTTTTGTCATGTCAGAACCCTTCATGTTCAGAACCCTTTTGAAGGAGAAAACAATCTCCGAAAGCTAGGTGCATGAAATAAAGAGTTATACAAAGCTAATACATTTAGTCAACATCCCTTAACCAAAAAAAAAACAATATATATATATATATATATATATATATATATATATATATATATACAGGGTGTAAATAGTTTGAGTGCATATATTTTAGGTTGAGGTAGTATACACCAAATTAAACAAAAAACTCTTATACCACTATGGTCAGTAGGCCTTAATAACCAAGAAAATCCCTAAAACATATTAAGTAAATTATTGTCAATCCGGCAACGTCGCTCGCGTTCGAACCAGATTCACTCTTAGCGCGAATAATAAAGGAATGACTACGCCGACAAAAAAAGTAAACACCTGTGTTTTTGTATTAACTGATGATATTGACCTTAGAATTAAATAAAAATGTATGAAATATTTTGTTGAAAATATTTACGTTTTTAATACAAGGTATTGCCATTAGAATTTGTATTTGGCGGTTTCTTTTATGCAATTATACAAAGTTGGGTAAATACATATGATATTCAACTCAAGAGATCTGTATATGTAGTTTTTTACCAGTTAAATTATTCGAAGAGTCATTATTACTGATTTAATTAATATTATTTATATTAGACAAGTAAATATGTAATCCTACTTACCGAATTTATTATAATGATAGAACTGAGTTGAAACAACGGATTATTCACAGCATATGTTCAAAATGCCCACCATTACTATCGACACAAGCACGACACAGTTTAATCCAATTTTCACGTATGCGAGAAAAAATTCCTGGAATATTTCGGATTTCGTCAGCAGCGTCAAAAATGCGTTGTCTAAGGTCATTCTCGTCAATAATTGGAGTCGTGTAAATTGTCGATGTTTTCTGAGGAACCAACGACAGAAATTGAGTCTTGGTTGAAAATCATCAATTGAAAGCCCTTGAACCCGCTGCATGTGATATGGATAGAGCAATTGTTCCCGTAATGTTCTATGAACAACAGTGTGAGAAATTTGCATCTCACTTCCAATACTCCGTGTGCTACGATATGGGTTGATGTCGATAAGGTCTAGTATTTGATCCTCAGCAGCTAAGATACGATTATGTCGCTGTGGTCCGCGATTGTTTATTTGTGGTATTACACTACCTGTTTCCAGAAGCCTCTGCGAAACAGCTACGAATGTCCTAGCATTGGGCAGGCGTCTGTTTGAAAACCTTTCCCTGTATAACATTCTTGCTATTCTGAAATTACGTCTGCTTTCTCCATAAATTAAGAACATGTCATGTCTTTCCCTAATTGTATAATCGGCCATTATTTATCACAAATAAATACTGTCGCACTATTCTTAATTTTCGAACTTACACACTAATCACAACCGATTTTATTTATTTAAAAAATATATTAAATGGAAAGCAAACCACGAAGTCTAAATTCAAATCACTTTACCGTTTATCTATTCTTATTTACAAGAATCGAAATCGCAAAAAACAATCGTAACTCTCAGTGGTCGTTAAAGTAAAAAAATTAGTAAATAAGTTGGTCTGTATGCCACGTTGCCATATCTATTCGGAGAAACTTACACTAAATTATAAAAGCATATTTCGAGTTTAAATAATCAATTTTCATTTTTAATGTGGCTATTAAAGATGTATAAGCTATTGAGTATTTACATATTTAGATTTACCGACATTTTGAAATCGAAATTATTGCGTTATTCACTGTAGCAAGGGCTACATAAAATCTAACTTTATGTGTTTTTTTTGGAAAAAGTATAGTTTATTTTAGAAAATGTTATAAAGCTTTTTGATTTGTTTTTGCCTGAAGTATTGTTCTTCAAAATCTTTGCACTCAAACCGTTTACACCCTGTATATATATATATATATATATATATATATATATATATATCATATAGCATTAGATATATCTCTCTAATATTAGAATGTTTGCAGATTGCGGAAATATAAAATGTCCGCTAGTATTCTATAACAGTGACATTGCCAACAATATTGTTATAGCATTCATATTACACCTCCAAACATTTACAAACTATCTAGAAGATAATTATTCATGACAAGATGCGAATACGATAATAAAAATAAACTGCTAATTATAGAATAGAGCAGGAATACATCAATTAACGACACAAAACTGAGTCGATGCGAAATCGAATACCATATACACTGGCAGATCAGAGATAACTGGAAAAAATCTCTAACGAACGACATCTATATTATACTCGACTGCTTTATGTGTGGCAGTTCAGTTGGAAGCAGCGTGTAGCACATCAGCTGATATTATTAGTCACTTTGTTTTGTAAATAAGTTTGTTTTGGTAAAAATAAAGATTTGTAGACGCGAGATATAAAGACCGACATATAGGATTTTCGGGGAAACTAGACACAGAGGTTCCGAATCTGGAGCCGTTCCGTATAATTGCTGTTCTCCCGCAACTCCTAGGTTAGAATGTCACTATAAAAATTGTTCAGTTACTTCACCTGTCAGAGATATTGAATACTCTCTTTTCGGTGTTGGTTGTACAAAAGCTCTATGTGCTAGTGTCCCCGAAAATCATACATCATTACATCTCGCGTCTACAAATTAACCGTTATGTATCAAATACATAAATAAGTGTTCAAGAGGACATTCTATTATAGGAAGCGAATCTGATGAATGTTCCTGACCTGAAACAATATATATCCTATATTTTGTCTTAGGTACAAAAAAATGACACCTCGAAGAGAGTAAATATAAAAATGTTTAAACTGAGTGAATATTTTGTGCATTTGAACCCACGGAATCTAACAATATTGCAGCAGTCTGGTTATGATATTTGAGTGAGTATCAAGATATGTATTGCAGAAATATCTCAGTAATATGTTCTATATAGAAAAGTCTTCCCACAAAAACAAATGTCTGGAAAACTAAAATCACGTTGTCCGTTGATTAGGGTTTGTTAAAAAAAAATAAATAAAAAACAGGAATGTTTTGATATTTTAACCCAAAATACAACAGTTCGTTTACATTGTATTGCAAGAGATTCGGTTGGTTCAATTCACAAATATGCAGACTCACTTTCAGTGTCCTAATTTTTAACTAAAATAAACAAATAGTTCACTGTTTACAAAATAATGACTAATACTACAACTGACTTCTTTTGACAGTTCAATCTCACGAATGTAAACTCAATGAAGTAACTCCCAACTTGTTCCATCGTGGTCTCTTATAATGAGCATGGAATATATCCAAATTTCGATCGTTATTTCTAACCTTCTCAAAATTTCCAGTCGACTTTGTGTTGAACTCCTTTTTAAGGTTCCGTATACACAATATATGGATACCTTTATAATATCACTCCGTATTTCTTCCTCTTTAACATCATAAAAATTTTCTCCTACACTACTGGACGGAAAAAGTTGAAATGGGGTATCAGTATATAGTTTGGTGACCCGATCAGGCGTACATATCGTAAATGAAGAAATTTTGTTTTTAGGGGTACGTCTGGGGGGGGGGAAGTAAATAAATCGACCGTTCCCCCTCCTTATTTCCGAAACTATAAGAAATAAAATTTTGAAAAAAATTAAATATAGGACCTCACCTGAATTTTACTGGAAAATTAAGGAGAAACCTCTACTATTATTTTTGGGGGAAAATTACAGAATTAAATAGAAAATATAAAATTAAATATATTTAATCTTTTCATATATCTATTCTTACTAGTTTGTGGTCTTTTATTAATCAGGACGTTCATAATTACTTGAAAGACTAATGAAGAAATAAATAATTTCGAAAGCTTTCTAAAGTAAGAAGTGTTTACTACTTATTGAACTACGACAAAGGCTGATTCCCGTAATATTTTCTTCATTATGTGCAAATAATCAGCCGTTATTTAATAATTCGTATATATATATATATATATATATATATATATATATATATATATATAAGGTGTAAATAGTTTGAGTGCATATATTTTAGGTGAAGATAATAAAACAAAAGCTCTTATAACTCTTTGATCTATAGACCTTAAGAAGCAATAAAATTCCAAATACAGGATAAGGAAATTATTGTCAATACGGCAACGTCGCCGGCCAATCAAATTCACGTTCAGCGAGAATAATAAAGAAAATGACCTCAACCACAAAAAAATGAAAACCTGTGTTTTTATTTATGTATTGAATAATTTTATTATTTCGAGTGCCTTTAGAATTATTTAAGTAACTAAAGTTTATGAAACATTATTTTTTTAAAACTACACTTTTTATAACTATTGAAATTAATATTTATATTTGGCGATTTATTTTATGCGTTACATGGTAGCTTACATTTCATGTGGATTCGATACAAAGTATATTCAACAAAACATTTCTTATACGTTTTTTAACTGTTAAATTATTTGATAAATAATTATTACTCTTTAAATTAATATTATTTATGTTAGACAAATAAATACCTATGTACTTAGAGGGTATTTCATCATGATAGAGCTCAGAAGAATAAACGGATTCTTCTTAGTAAATGTTTAAAATGATTACATCTGCTTTCCCCACAAATGAATAACATGCCAGGTTTTTCTTTAATTTTATCATCTGCCACTATTTGTCAGAAAATAATACTGTCGCAGTAAAACTGACAATTGGATTTTATTTATTTTACCAATATATTTTTCTAAATGAAAGTCAAATCACATAGTCTACATCAAATATAAGGCAAATCACTTTCACATAAGTATTAATTTTCTCACAAAAACCGATACTACAAGAAAAGTCGTAACAGTCAGCTGTCTTTAAAGTACAATGGTAGCAAGGAATTTTTATACAACAGAATATTTTGAGTTTAATTAATTATTTTCTTGATTAATGTAGTTTTTAAACGTGTATAAGCTATTGAGTATTTACATATGTAGCTTTGCAAGCATTTTAAAGGCGGAAATAGTCTATTATTCACTGTATTAAAGGTTGCGTAACTTTAATTGTTTTTGGCAAAATGTTATAAAGCTTTTTTATTTGTTTTTCTCTGAAGTATTGATCCTCAAAATGTTTGTACAGTGTACACTCTGTACATCCCTCCTCAATCATTTAGAAATTCCATAAACTAATAGAACAGAAGAAGATAGCGTGTGACAGAGAGAGACCACGAAAATTTATAACTTTTATCGTTTGAGTGTATTGCAGATACAAAGTTTCAGTGAGAACGCCTTAAATGAAGTTTCAATTCGACAGTTTGTATATTGCATGCAAACTATCTCACTGACTGCTTAAGAGATTTCACCATGTTGGAATATTGCAGCAAAGTTTTGAGAGTATGGGACAAAGCCCTTTGTGACGACAACCTCATTTCAATCATTCTAACGGAAAATTTGTTCATAGCCCAACTTTTGCTTTTGATTGTTGTGAAGTGTAAACCTTTGAAGCATGATTACTACTGTTCCGTTCTTGTTAAGATGGTGGAACTTGAAGAACACAAAAACTTCACGAATTATAAAGCTTATTTTCAAGCATATCAGTAAATGCAGAATTGAGAATCTGAGGACTGTATATATATTTGAAAAAAGTAATTTTTACGACGCATAAGCAAACATTAAAACTTTTCTGAGTAAAATCCTTGAACATGAGTTATGAGTCACTTTACATTACAAGGCGTAACCTGATTATAATTTTTAATTTTTTACCTCCTTCTCCGCTCTCCGATTGGTCAAAACTGGTTTTGCACATACACCCGAATACCTACATCATTTTCATTAAATTAAATTGATAAAATATATCAATTTCATATTACAAACACCTAAAAAAAGAATTGAGCTATACTAACTGCAGAGGTTATTTGTATTTTGTTTTGTCATTTTGTATACAATTTAGCATGACAGTTCCCACCGAAACTTATAACTTATTATAGTATTAACTGGGAGAAAGTCGGTCTACATATGTATTAACTAATTTTCCAGCAATCGTTGGATGTAATTGGTAATCAGGAATCGTTATCGAACAATGTTTTTTGAAGCAATTTGTATAATATTCGTAGGCTTGACTTGTCTCGCAATGTAAACTGATTGATTAATTGACTTTGAAGCTTCATTCTTGATGATCACTTCCCAGGACCTGTTGCCACGTTTCCGTTATCTCTACTGAGTTGCCTTAATTTCTTCATTATTTAACAACATGCGGTTATTTAAGTCTCTGATGTATTTCGTTATCAGGACTTGTTAGCTGTAGAAGGTTTCTGGACAAGTTCGTAAGGGGTGATTCCATGAGTTTTGTTTACAGAATTGTTATATGCAATGATTGCATAAGGGAGAATGTTGAAAGGGTGTTCATCAGGATTTTCTAATTTATAGATTCTAATCACCTCTAGTAAAGTTGAGTGGAATCGGTCTAATGAACCATTTGATTGGGATGTCCCACACTAGCATACGATAGTTGGATGTCAAAAAGCTTACTAAGTCTCTCTTTAGTGCGTTGCCAAATTCCTTGCCATAATCACAGTGTATCAGTTATTGGAAATATAGTAGTAAAGTACTAACAACGGTTTTTGCGGATTTGTCGGTTATGTGGTATTTTGTTAGTTCGTTTCGGATAGTTAAGGCGTAGTTTTTTGTCGGGACTTCTAAAATATCGTACAAAGAGAGTACATAGACCGAAAAAAGGCATTGAGAATGCCAAGTGAGACCTTGGCGAAACGTCTGCAGGATTCAAACATGAATCAATATAAGGAACGGATGTATTCCCGGATAAATATTTCTTCATATTGTTCCATCCGTGAAAGCCTACGACTAGACATATATATATATATATATATATACATATATACCCTATACGGGTTTTTGGAATAGACACAGTTAACGGATTTTTTTGTTATTTATGTTTTGTAACTGCATGCTGAAATTTTATTGAAATGCCGAGAATCCCTAAATTTTTGTTTTCTGAATGATATTTGTGGCATATTTTTCAATGTTTAAGTACTTCTTGGAAAATATCACCAAAGTTATGGAAATTGCTGTATATTGCAAACGTTTCGGAATCTAGGTTAGACCTCGTTGTCAATGGTTAAGACACTATGAATAAAAAAGGCACAATTCTAAAATGTAAAATTAAAATATTTGACAATATGTATTATTTGATTCCTGACGTATCTAAGAGAAACAGTGTGGGTTTGTTAGCTATAACTCAACACCTTGTGTATAATCGCACCAAATAGCAGTTTAGAACTTGACATGTGTTGTCACTGAATTTTCTATTAGGCTGGGAGTTGGTGACACAAAAAGCAGCGTCATCGTAAAATTGAATTTTTTTTATTTAAATCGGTATTTGTCGAGTATACAAAATGAGCTTGGTACTCATTCATTTCAGAGGCCGAAAATATTATAATATACTACCTATATGCTTGGGATGTACATACAAAATTTTCAAATTCGCAATTAAAACTTCTGGTACCTGCCATTCCCGCACTATACGCTAGTAAAGTATCTTTGACAATAGTCATTTGCGCCACCTCGTGTTATATTTTTGGAACTCTGGTTCTGTGAAGGCGGTAATTTATGTTTGCAGTGTTATAGATTAAAAATTAGTTATTCCGTAAACTGGAAAGAAATGCATCAAACCAAAATGCGGTGTCGTTGATTCTGAAAATTGTTCAAGGAAAAATCACAAATTACAATTCTACCGTTTTCCTGGATTTCCATATGAAGCAGAGAGGAAGAAAAAAATGGGCAATTAAATGAAATTTCCACGTTTTTAGTCATTACTAAATACATCAAATTAATCACAAATGTTGTTCTGTTAACTAAAATAAGATTCAATAACTCTTGTTATCACAAAAATTAATCATGTAAATAATTTTCTTTCCAAAATAAATTTAAGGATAACATAATTCTTAATTTCTTAATTATTATTTTCTTTTAAGTATAAAGAAAAAAAGCAACTTTTTAATTACAGTAGGGATGAAAAGCCATGACAATCAAGGACAAATTCAAGGATTTACTGTGCTCATTTGGTTGGAGGAGAAAAATCAAGCAATGTTGATACATAACAAAGTTTACAATCCAACTATATTTTTTGCAATATATCAGTTTTTATACGATTAAATGAATAACACTTTTTATTCTCATTTAATTTTTTTTTATGAGCGGATCTTTTTTATTAGCTGATACAAAAGTTATAATTATTATGTATGTTTTAGATATAATGATTTACATGCATATTTCTAATAGAGTTTTATATGGTTTAGATAATTATCAATCCTGTATATAACGTTTCATAACATAATAACAACAGTAAAATTATCATAGCAAAATTTGGGGTCATTCAATATGCACGCACCACTCGCGTAAACCATATTGTGGTCAGGATTAATTATATTAAACCTCAATGTTGAAGACTTGATGTCAGTTTAAACTGGTTGGCTTATAATGTTATACAAAACAAGCGAATGCCTTTGTAGCCAGTTACACAGTAACGTTAGAATAATAAAGCAGGTGCATTTTGGTAAAATGCTGTATATTATAACATCAAAGCCATTGATTAAAAACATGTTTTACTTGATTATAAATTGCAACAACAAACTCATTTGGAAAATGATTATGAATGGTCACGTGGCCCATAGTGCTCTTGTTTTTTTGCTGTTGTGTTTTAAGGGTGTAACATAAATATTGTCATGCAGTTGCACAAACATTTTGTTACATTTAGTGCCTTAACAAATGAACTCAAAACTCTATTCTTTGAATTAAACGTTAATTTTTAACGGGCACCATTTCATTTATAGACGAGATTGTTAGCCTTTTCTCAGCTATTGAAATTATGAGCACCTTAAATGATATTTCCTGAAAAACAAGAAAAATCTATCATTAAAACGTTTCATATGACATTACTTATAGGGGAATTCTCTCGAAATTAATCTGTACGATTGTGGGGATAAAACAAGGGATCAAAATTTTGAGTATTAATGGGAAATCATCTAGAGCAAATGCGCTGGCAGGTAAAGGCGGCCACACGGTAGGAGCAGATTAGTAGTGGAACAGATGACGTTCATTTGACCCTCTCTTAGACAAGTAGTGTGTGGTTGATTGTAATTTTTTTATGAGGAATAAATAAATAATCTTTTTTACTGGGTAACAATTGTTTTTGAACGTACTGAATCTGAGTAGTAGAATTAAGTGAATTTAAAATCTGTTTATTTATGGCAACGACGAGATACATGGAGGCTACGATTGGCATAAGTAATAAAGAAATTTTCAAAATTGTTATCAACAACCAGGACGAAAAACTACAGAAGATCCTGGAAAATGAGAAAATAAGGAGAGCCAAACTCGAAAGGAAAGTTAGAATCAATTTTTGATGAGATTTTGTAACCACCATGAAAGCTGAACAACAAGCTCATGCCAGTACAATTAAAAAAAAATTGATTGATGGGTTATTTTATTAATTACAAGGTGAGCACAAAATATGAGAAAGAACGACGGAAGGTGCATTAAGAATGTAAAGAAAATAGTTGAAACAATAAATACAATTAGTGAGTATAATATAAAGAAGCAGTTAATCAGAAAATACAGATTGTGAAATGAGGGAGATAAATGTTAAAATATAGTTAAAAGATACCGGATGAAATCAGTTTAATTCAAAATACAATACACGTAGAAATAAAAAATCCAACAGTAGTTACGGCGACGAAATTATCACAACATCATAAGTATCAAAGTTTCCTTTAATAAACCACCCACATTTGAAGTACATCATCTTGGCCTGTGCACAAACTACAAATTGAAGCCTTCGCCGCAGCTAATGGATGAGATGGCTAAGAAAAATCTACCACTCTAGTAATTTCGTAAAGCATTCCAGTCGATGCAAGGCAAATTCGGAAACATCATTACAGTCATAGATGAAAAACAGTAAAACCAATCCTTAAGCACAAAAAGCCTATTAGAATTCGAAACAAGGAGTAGACGTTTAGTGTACCTTTCCTGTCCAGTTTTAACCAGAGGAATCTAAAGATCAATTGGCCACAGAGTTTTATAAATGGTTCCAGAGATGGTATAATTCAAAGAGAGATAAGACTTGGTGGCATCAAGTAGCTCAATGAAGCTTTACTTCGGGCTTTACAAATATTTAGGTTCACAAGGATTAATACGGTCGAAATAGCTTTCCAGTCATCGAATTGTACGTGGCAATTTTTTTATATATAATGGGTACAGTTAGCTATCTAGATACATGCCATCAGGACTCTTTTGTATATCAATAAAAGGTGTATGGTAGATCTATTAAAGATGACTATCCCACCCTGTATTGATTTGTTATTCCTCAAAGCGATTATGAAGCGGATTCGATGATAGCTCCCTGGCGGCTTGACTTATTCTCACACTATCGCTATATTTAGACAAAACCTTGACAAATTATAGGCCTAAACCTTCCACACGAATTACTCTATTTACTAGTGAAAACTGCATGACATACTGAAGCGGCGGAGGAATTTGTTTTATAATATGGAGTTATAATACTACAAATGATTCATCTGTATATTTACACGATGTGTACGCCTTTGATGCTTCACTCTAATACTTACACATTGGGTGTCTATACCTAGGAAACGAAAATTCTACTTGCAACCTTTATCATTGTTAAGACTTTATTTTCCCGAGTCAATGCTGGTATCACTGCTGTGAAATCATTGCCTAAAAAATTCTCTCAGAGTATAGCCTATTCAGCAAAAAATTATGTATTATAATTGTTAACACGGATTTACTAACAAAAATCTCATTACCTGAGAACCACATCCGTTTTTCAAGTGTATCAAAAATTCTATTATATGGCAATACATTCGACTCTTCATTCACAACCAACAATGATTACGCTTCATATATATAAGTTGCGTTTCATAAAAGTCATACTATGTTGCCGTAGTTGGAATACTCCCAACAAATACTAGTATAAATTTTTTGGATCGTGTGCCAGGTACCAATATAATATTTACATTATTTAACAATATATTTCCAATCTCTGTCAATGCAGTGAGATATAATGTACAACAATCTTTAAACACAATTATATAGGCCTTTCTGCAAAAACACGTTTATTAGAAACAGTTTAATCCGTTTTCTTTATGTATAGTAACTTCGTGCCCAATTTACAATTTACAATTACATATGATTCAAAACTTCTGAATTCCTAAATAGTTATACGGTCACAATATTTTCCACAAAGTTCAACATTCCTCAAGGAATGAGAATTTGCAGGATATTTTACTCCTAATAACAGGGATCGTTAAAGCCATTAACTCTTTCCGAACTAACCAAAAGGATAACCCCCTACTCCCAGCTGAGATAAAGCAACATAAATTCCGTTTCTCACACGGAAGATAATGGGCTTAAATTTCAACCCAAATAAATTCAACTGAGTAAGACACCACAATGTTGTTCTAGCGTTTTCCTTACACATGCTATTACTGCCTCTTGCCTTGTTCCTCACAACCGCACTGTTTTGTAATAATAATAATAAAATCTCTTGTTTACTGTTAGTAGTTAATTTTCTTCACCTACACGTATATACCCGTGGATGACGGTGCCTGGATATGGGTGTTTTCTTGCGCATATACATATCTTTAGAACAGCTAGACGGTTCTGTTAGAATATTAAAGAATTTATGAGAAAACATTTAAACTGAACACAATTTTGTATGTTGGTACATGTATTACTCGGTGCACCTCATTTTTATCATACCTTCGGTCTCTATAGAATATATCAGATATCCGAATTCACGATGCAGATTTAGAAAGGATCTCATTATTTGTAGCTTCCTATTTCATATATTGTTATACAATAATTAATTTCGAATAATCATCGGCAATATGTTTTTGAGAAATACATCACTTAACTAAGGAAGTGTAATAATCTCGACTTCACCTACAATGATTTGTAGGCCTTCAACGTCCGTGAATGTAATAATATACCTTTACTAAAGTAACCACATTTCCTCCGAGCTTAATGATAATATTGGTATTATGGACGACTTCAAATTAAAAGTAGTATGGTTGGCGATAAATTGAAAGCTGGTTGGAATGTCAACTCCGCAATGTGATCTAGGGGGTTTTCTTGACATAATTATGCAAATAACCGGAACGGTATTCCATCCTGAAATTGTATAGTTTTGATTTGTCTATCCATCTGGCCAGTTGCCCCACCAGCGTCCTAATGTCCAACAGCCATTTCAGTTCCTAATCAGAATAGATCATTATTCTGATTAGGAAATGACGACCTTTAAGATGTTTGTGAAAATTGACTGCAGCCTTGATTATTGCGAGAAGTTACTTCCTGGTAACACAGTTATTCTTTTATGACTAAGAGAATCCACGGCTGTAGAACTCGATCAGTCTCTCCTCTTCATCTTGCACGTGGGGTAGGTCGGACCCCAAGCCAGTGTTGCACTCATCGGTGTCTAGGATAAACTTGCCATACTGTCTAGGAAATGCGAAAATGCTAATATTAAATCTCTTGAATGCTGTTTCGGAATCATGATTCTAACAGAAGGTCTCTTTATTTTCAATGAACAGGTCTGACAATGGTGGCAAATCCTCCAATGAATCGCCTGTAGAACGAACGGAGTCCCAAAAAATTCGTAGGTCATGTTTATCTCTCGGGATGGGCAAATTACGAATGGCTTCTATCTCGTCTTCGTTAGTAGCGATTCCCGTCTCAGCAACGACTTGGCCTAAAAACCCTACCTTTTTTTGGAACATCGAATATTTATTAGGGTTGAGTCTCAATTTGGAATTCATAGGCAAAAGGTCCTAAACTCTCGATCGTACCAGAAGCATTACATACAGACAAACTGTATGACCGTGAATTAGAACAACATTTGTGGAAAACACTGCATTGTTTATGTCGCTTTGGTTAAGACTAATCTGCCAATATCCACACTTCACGTCTCGTGTAGAGAACCAACGGGACCTTCCTAGTGTGGTCAGATTGTTATCGATTCGGGGGAGTGAAGAGCTGTCGTTCAGTCGCGTCATTCCATTTCTTGTAATACACGCACAATTGGTTCCGTCTTTTTTCCCAGTAAAACAACGGGGCAGAACGTGGGCTGATGAGTTGCTCAATAACTTCATTTAGTATCAAGGACTCGATATATTCCTCGATTGCTCTTATTGCTCCTATGGTAGTCGCAAAATGTTTAAATTTTATACTGGTACCTGTCTCCTTTACCGGGACCTGGAAAATTTCTTCGTAATTAACCGACTTCCAAAAACGAGGAGGTTATCAATTCGTCGTGTTTTTTTTGTATGTATGTTACCTGATTTCTTCTCCTGTGGTGAACCGTTTTGGATGAATATGGTCTTGTTTAATAGAGTATATATCCGGATTGGTGAGACTTCAAATTTTGGAAAAGAATTCTATTGGTAAAGCGATGAAATTTGTTAATGAACACGTGCGTGCATGGAAATCGACCAATACCTTATGGATGTGTATAGTTTTTTAACATGTAACCTATTAAGGAAGATTCCTAGGTGATCTCATATACTTTTCTGCGACGTGAAGCTTGCAGTTTTGCAGAAAATCGCCGAAAATTCCTAAATTCTTATCAAAAATTTCATCGAAATGACATAACGGACATTTCCCGATAAATATTTTATTTCCAACGTAATAGTTTGGGAATTTTAGGCACTGGAAGTTTTAATTGCAAATTTGAAAATTTTCTTTGTACATCTCAAGCATATAGGTAGTAAAGCCTAGTATTTAAATGCAAATTTTTCCATTTTGCGAAGATGGTACTTTTGGTTGTCACATTCTCCCGGCCTAATAGAAAATTCAGTGACAACACATGTCAAACTTTAAACTGCCATTTGGTGCGTTTATACACAGGGTGTTTAGTTATAACAAACAAAATCACAAAGTAAAGTAAAACAAGGAGTTGCATTTATATGATGATTGAAATATAGGACGCAGTACAATGAGAGTGGGCCATAGGCAGCCGCATATACAGGATGTTTGGAATATAGGGTGGAGTGGACGTTTGGTGGTATAAAAATGTTGAAAAAAAATGAGGAATTAAAATTATATAGGGTGATTAAAAAACTGTTATATGATGTGGACGTAAACAAATCATATACAGGATGGTTGAAATATATGCTGGGGTTAAATTATATTTATACAGTGTGATTAAAAAATTATTTATTTTATAGCCCATAAGAAGATGCATAAAGTGTGGAGAGGAATTAATGTTATACAGGGCGATAATATAAAATGTTAAAAAATGAAATAATTTATGGGGTAGCCCACAAGGAGTTATATACTATGGTTGAAATATAGGGCGGATTTGACTCCGTAAATATGGGATGGATTCTACTTCATATAGTTTACAGAAGGCAGCTAACAAATTTATGCTTGTTCGTGCGAAGTCGTATGTACAAGATGGTTGGTATAAAGGGCGGAGTGGAATTATTTATAGTTGTACAGAGTTGTCAAAAAAAGTAGAAAAAAGGTTATATGGCGTGGTCCATAAGACATAAATATATTTTTTACTTCCTGGGTAGGTACCTGACAACATTGAATGTGTTATTTATTTGCTAGAGTTTTATTTTGTTATAATTATTTTTAGCTTTTTAGTTATAGGTGGAAGTCGGTTATATATATTTTTTAATGTTTTATTGATTATGTTGTCTACAGGCTCGAAAGAAGCTATTTATTCACCATATGCAGTTCGTATATCCTTGTAGGACATATTCAGGTGTCTGAATGGTATGTCTCGTGCGGTTCTAACTATAGCCCGTGCAACCAAGTAGTTACGAGCAAACTGTCCGGATTGCACCATTCCAATGCAACTCCCTGGAATTATTTCTAGCTGCCCATGAATAATTTGCTCCGTTTGGCCGGTAATTCTGGTTCATGACTCCGCTACAAATTTATGGAAATCGACAGCGTTTGACCCCTTATACTGACTGGCTGATTATTCCGGGTAGTGGTGCAGGTGCGATGGCCAACTCTACCTTGTGATCTCTCTGGTAACTTTACTCTGCAGTCACGATGGAGATGGCGTGTTCGTTTAAGACGGCGAAATGATGCTTTGGTTCTTTTTTTCTGTCTTGGTTCAATTATGTTCTTCATTCCAATTAGAACATCCCGAAGAGCCGTAATTATTTCTTCTTGACTGACGGGAAATGCTCATAATAGCCTCTACTCCCGAAACACGCAAGAGAATGTCATTAATTTTCCTCATGGCACTACAAACGTAGACATTTCTCAGCTATCCCAACCCTTGATTACAGCCACTTATTGAAATTGTTTTTATACATAGGCCAGGATGAACTACCATCAAAATTTGTTGGTTTTTTCAAGGAAACTTTGGTAGTTACGGTGCTCTGATATTTTCCCCTTTGGAAGTCTTGCTAAATTTCGTTATTCACAGTTCCACTTGAGTTTTGATACTGATAAGTTTACACTGTACATTGCTTTGAATTGAATTAATGTCCTATTTGACCTTTTATTCGAGGTTATAAAATAAACTTTATAGACCATAAATTTCATCATTTATTGCCTTTGTGGCTGAGTTTTCTAATTAACTGCTCCATTACTTTGTATGACTTGTAATAATCAGCCTAATATTAGATTTTCTCAAAAATCTGTTAATACTGTTAATGATTTCTTCAGTAAAGTTAAAGATAAAATCCCAAAATTTCTTCAATCGAATATAATATATAAAATTGATTGCAACAATTATCCAGCCACTTATATTTGACAAACCTCAAGAATCCTTAAAGGTAGAATAACTTCTCATAACCGCGATGTAAGATTGAACAAAGATTCTTCTGCTTTAACTAATCAGTGTGTTGAGAATTGTTATAGACCAAACTTTGAACTCCAGCATCCTTCAAATAGAACATCATATATTTAATTAAAGATTATTTGGTGAAGATACTGCGAAAAACAAAAAAGTTGCAATAGTTTAAATGTAAAAATCTGTGAATTAAGAAAAAAAATTAAAAAAAGCAAAAACCGTAAGCTATCTCGGTGTTATATGGGCTACATAATATAGCACATGAGGTCTCTGCTCTTCATGTTTGGCGAACCTTCAACAAAACAACCTTGTATATATAATTCCCCGGTGGCTTGGTAGGAATGTTCTTCAGCTCACACAATTATATAAAAATTGGAGCTTGATAAGAGGACTCGACCCGAGATCGAATCGCAGCCAACTCAAGGTTTCGTCAATTAATAAATATTTGTGACACAATTCCGGAAGGTGCAGTTTTGTTGCGCAGAAGTATGTGTCAAAAAACTGTTTTTCTGTACATTTACTTTCATTTTTCCTTAAATAAAACTGTAAAAACAAATAATAAAGATATTTTTTGGTTTTCCTTATATAACTTGAGAACGGCAACAGATAGCGTATTTTTTTATATTGCAATATTATCCCTTGAAATGTATACAGGGTGTATATGAAATGTGATTATGAAAAAACATGTATCCGGGAATACATCCGTCCGTTATTATGAATTAAAACTTGCAGACGTGTCTCACTTAGCATTCTCAATGCGTTCTCAGGGTTATTTAAAAACATGGTTGGAAGCATTTTGCAATTCGTATTACTTAATTTGACACAATTTTCTTTGTAGACCAAATATGGGTACTTTACTGTTAGACAAAATTCATATTTTTTGTCGAACCTCGTATATAAATGAAATAACTGACATCTGATAATATAACATTTTTTTAAACAACCCTGTTTAACTATTTTCCAATTTAACTGGACTGTTAATTGCAACTACTACAGGTATAACATTGTTTAAATTACCATGTATAACAGAAAATGTTCTACTCCGCACGATCTTTTAACTATCATATGTAATCAACTGCCGATGGATTACTCGATACAATTATTTTTTCCAGCTTTTTGTAAACACCCTCTATAACTATAATTTGTCGCCACTTCCCTCTAAAATTTAACAACCCCCCCTGTTTTATAACTACAATTAACAATTTTTTATCTTATATAACGATGACGATATTATTGGCATGAAATGATAAAGATATAGAGAACTCATTTTGAATCGCCAACTTGCCATTTTTTACTTTAACATATTTAATCAACTTTAACTGACAACCGGTTTGCCAAAAGTAATGGTAGGTATTTCATTATTAAGAGAAAATCATCTTTTTTGACAAAGTTCGGAAGCAGTTGTCGATAAAAGTGACATGTGTTGATTTCGTTTTAGGTCTCAGACCTATAAGGATCAATTATTAGTTTTCCATGCGATTCTAACTTTTAATATATATTGTTTTTATTTTTGGGTTGGATTACGAATTACTATTTTATTATATGGAATTTATTAAATAACACTTGATATATATTGTTTTATTAAGTTCTTTACTCTTATTTTCTCAGGATCTTGGGTTCTGGGCTTATTATTTCAATGACAATTTTATTTTGTTAACTTCTCAAAATTCAAGGTTGAAGAGAACATCTTCATCTTTCGGGGAGTACCATATTTGTGGATCATTAAACGTAACTTGTAAACATTAGTCATTTCCAATTATAAATTATTATTTGGTAATACCTTCACTACAATGAAACTTTTTAGGAATTCTGACAGCTACCTCTGCTTGTTTCCAATTTCTATACTAATATTCTCATCCAGGTTAAAACTGCATCAATGGATATATTTTCTGAATGATATTTTGTTTTATCATTTGGGTCGTATTGCATCAACTGCTATTCTTGTTAGCTTAGTTTTAATTTCTTCCAGGAACCAAAATTCACAGCTTTTAACGTATTTCAATATTTCTGCGTTATACTATTCAATAATTAGATTTTTTTTTCTTTCTTGACCCTACCCAAAAATATTCCTTGTCAACTCTCAATGTCTTTCAATCACCGTAACAACTTCCAAAATTTCACTTTTATTTATCTAACTGCTTGCTATAAAAAAACTCACCATCGATTTCATTTAATTTTCTCACTATACCGGATGGTTTTATCTTTAACTTTATTTTCATTTCAGTATTCTAATCCAAAATTTCTAAATTTTCTAAAACTTATCTCTTATATTTACTATTTACAAATATACTATTCTATTAAACTTGGACTATTTTATTACAATATATATATATATATATATATATATATATATATATATATATATATATATTCATGTAATTACAATATATCGACATCTTTTCATAATACCTCGTTCGCCTAATGTTATGATACATTAATACGATTTTTACGCGGGGTATTGAGGTAACAAATTCTATAAAATAATAATTTACCAACGTATTTTCTTAAATGTTTATGCTACCAAAGATGCCATGATCTCTTTAGTTGAATGCACAGGGTGGGACGACGAAAGATTGTAGCTATACAGGTATATATTTAAAAATCTGTCGCCAGGGGAGGGTCAAGGGTAGTGAGAGATAGAAAACCAAAAATACTTTCATTGTTAAAAATTATAATTACATATTTGAATTTATTTAAAGGTCGAATCTTTCAATTATTTTTAGGTAGGGAATCAGTTAGTTACTGTTTTGTGTTCAGACATTTTATCTAATAAACAAATTAGTAATTATTACATGGTCTCATTCCTGCCAAATCCTGGTTACAACCTAAAATAAACATGTCATCGACATTAAATACACATCGTTAAGTGTATTAAAATATAAGGAAATTCAATGCATTTACTGATTTGTTATGGTAAGTTAGATACATATGTCTATTCTATATATATTTTTGTTGAACATATTTTTTTCTTCGAAAACGGTCAAACTATTGAGTAATTATAGAGGGTGATTTTTTTGATGATCAGTATGGGGATCTCGGAAACTAGCGAAGATAGAGCAATGGTTAAATTGGGAAAGATTTGCAGTTTTACTGGTCCAATTTAATGACACTTTCGGTATTTTGTAAAAAGTCATGGCTTACTAGATATTTTGAAAAAACGAATTTCTTTCGATTTAGTCAAATCCCTCTACCTCCTTTGTTTTTGGTTTTATAAAAAAAGTTTAAATTTTAAAATTGAAGAAAAATATATCCCGAATATGATTGCCATGTCCTCGTTTGCGTGACAGCCCTCGTTTTCGAGATATGACACAAACTTATATTTTTTTGAATGGAAACCATAGTTGGCTATGATCTCAAAAAATCGGACATTTTTAGAGCTTTTCAACGATACAATACTCGATATAGTTTACATATTGTTTTCACTTTGACTTTTCCTCATTTGAGAGTAATTCCGTTAGTAGTGGTGAACTGCCAGTCGAAGTTTTCGTGATAAAATGGAATATCCAAACGAAGAAAAACTGAATATGGTGGAATGTTATATCATATGCCATATAAATTCAGTTCGTGCAGCTGAGGAATACTTTCATAGATATTTTAATCGTCGTCAATCTGCTCTATGTACATTTAAGAGGCTTTACGATAGTTTACACAGATATGGATCTTTTACAAAACCACCAAAGGAACGTAATCAAATTAACGAAGCGGCACAAATAAATGTTTTTGCAATGGTAAATCAAAATCCATCTACATCAACTCGTGAGATTGCGGCAGAAGCTGGCACATCTCAACGAACTGTAGTTAAGGTACTGAAAGCGCACAAGTGTCACATGTCACACTTTCCGTTTCTCAAACTTTGCATGCTGGTGACGAACATCGACGTATTTTGTTTATTACATGGTTTAGAGACATGTGCCTTGACAATCCACTGTTTCCATTAAAGGTATTATGATCAGATGAAACTAGATTTACTAACTGCGGTATGTTCAATAGAAAGAATGAGCATGTAGAACAAAGACGACCCCAGATGAAATTTGGTTTTAATGTTTGGTGTGGTATCATAGGGTCTACTATTCTGGGGCATTTTATCTATGACGAATCACTTACTGGGGACCGCTACTTGCATTTCTAGCAATAATTTTTTCAAGACATGTTGCATAATTTGAATTCGAGAACTCGTTTAGAAATTGAGTGGTTCCACCGCGGTCTCCCGATTTGGCAGTTATAGACTTCTATTTATGGGGTGCGCTAAAAAACAAAGTATACAAAAGAAAGTATGAGACAGTTGGTGACCTAAGGGTATTATAAGCAATTGAATGAATTGATAGGCGGCCTGTGAGGAAAGCGGGAATGGCAATCTTAAAAAGATGCAATTTTTGTCTAAATAACAATAGTGGACTTTTGGAACATAAATTGTAACCATTATTATGTACTTAAATTTCTTAAGTTTTTTGTAAGTACCTACTTATTTAGTTTTTTCGTTATATCTGATATACCTAATAAAAAAATCGTTCAATGTTTTTTGGAAAAGTTATTAATAAATCAATTGTTTTCATGGCTAACTACGTTACAAGTGAAAATAAGAGAGAATCGCATCTATAACTCCGTTATTATTATGAATAACTATATTGAGTATTATATCGTTGAAAAGCTCTAAAAATGTCCGATTTTTTGAGGTCATAGCCAACTATGGTTTCCATTCAGAAAAAGATAAGTATGTGTCATATCTCGAAAACGAGAGCTGTCACGCGAACGAGGACATGACAATCATATTCGGGATACAATTCCCTTTAATTTTGATATTTACACTTTTTTATGAAATCAAAAACAAAGGATCTAAAGGGATTTGACTATATCGACAGAATTTCGTTTTTTCAAAATATCTAGTAAGCCATGACTTTTTACAAAAATCCGAAAGTGTCATTAAATTGGGCCAGTAAAATTGCAAATCTTTCCCAATTTAACCATTGCTCTATCTCGGCTCATCAAAAAAAAAACTCACCCTGTATCTGGAAAAAGTGTTACCTGCTGTTGAATCATGTGAAGACCATCTTTGATAGTTTAGCTTCAAGCGTTGTTCAGTAGTAAAATAGAAAATGTAGATCAGTATTTTCGGACAAATAACATCAACTTTCGTTTTAATTATTAAGTTTTTGTTTGTGAATTTAATTATTTTATTTCTACTTTATTTGACAATCTTCCGTAGATGTGGTGTAACAAATTGACAATCAGTGGTAAACAGAAAATATCTTTAGAACACGATTGAAACTGCAAATGACGACAACTTTTAGGTTTCAAAATTATTTGGAATACCTATAAGTATTCGATTTATTTCAATAGATTTGTCAATATGACATGAAATCTTGTATATTATTTTATATTTGAATTCCCCTGTCAATTTTACACAGACTTTGTTCACCATACATGTTACCTAAAATGCACCATATGGGGGTTATTCCATATGTTGTCAAAATGTTGACAGCTAGAAACAGGTGAATATTAGAGCTGTCTGTTATCCTAGACGGCTTTAATTGGGGAAACTATTAACCACCTCTATACTCCCAAGTGCTAGAATGACAAACTCTCTTTATATTGCCAGATAGCGTCACTCCAATTTTGAAAAGTTTATCCAGGGATTACTTGATTTTTTAAAACCCAATTTTCTTTCACGTTATCTGATAACCCATTTAATTTTCTTTCCTGCAATATAAGGTTATTTGTATTTGTTTTTAACAGTTTCCTCAGAAATCAAAATGATCAATACTTAGAAGGCCGTGGAGTTTAATTTCCATGCCATCAGATGTGAAATTTCATTAACTTTCCAACGTATTAATAGATTATGTATATTTGTTGCTAATCCTCAATTCCATATTACTGTGGAGTTTTTTCTAATACTCGAAAGTAAACTTGGCCATGGAAAACAAACAGTAAAGTTCTGTCACTTTAATTCCACTTTGACAATAATAATTGTTCTCTACGATATTTATAGTTTTCATTGTTAAATTGTGTTACTGAAAATGGCAAATTTACTCAAAACTAAATTATCGATATAGTGTTTTCTTGGAAAATGCTTTAAACATCCGATATTGGCAAGTCCAGCATACAAAGCTATATCTTCTTTAGGAAAAATTTAGTGCTACAAAAAGTGTTTGTTACTCTCAAAAAAAAGGACTAAATCAGTGATAACCAAAAATAATGAATTCAGTTTTCTCATTTCCTTAATAGAAATCTCCATGTTGGTACCCGGCATAAGTGTAACCTATATTAGGAGAGTAATATCAAAGTATAAATTCCATCTTTATCATGTAATTAATTAATTTTTGCAGTTAGGTAGAGCAACAATTGAATGGGAATTTTAATATTTTGAATGAAATCTTATTTACCGACAAACGTACTTTTCAGAGTAACGGATTCGCGAACAAACACAATTTTTATTATTAATTGTTAGTGTTTGGGCATTCGCCACCGTATTGTATCTAAATTTCATACAATGAAATCTCGAACTCAGTTTCTAAAGATAAAACATTTATAGATATTTTTTGCAGGTAAACCAGAGCCGCTGATAAAGTGGTGGAGAGAGGGCAAGCTAATAGAATCGACAGAAACTCGATCTGGTTTCCAGAATGTTCGATCCAGTCAATTAATCATTAGAGGACTCCAACGGTCCGACCAGAATGCCGCTTTTACTTGTCAAGCATCCAATAATAACATTAGCCAACCAGTATCTGCAATAACCACAATTGATATTTACTGTAAGTATCTTACTATAAATTTAATTTCTGGATTACCGACAACTGTATTTCTAACAACTCTTTCTACCGCCTCTGTGACTATTTGAAAATTCACTAGATGGCTTGGCAGACGTTATCTGTTCTTTAGGGTAAGGAACGCAATGGCACAGTCATTTCTCAAAATACAAGGTTGAGTAGAACATCTCCATCTTTCGGGGAGTACAATATTTGTGGATCATTAAACGTAACTTGTAAACATTAGTCTTTTCCAATTATAAATTATAATTTGGTAATACCTTCACTACAATGAAACCTTTTAGGTTTTACTATCAACTATCTCCTCAACAAAACAAATATCTACCACATCATCATCTTGATTGTTGCCTGGCACCAAATTAAAAATATAATATATAAGTAGATAATAATTTTGAACAGAATATATATGAATCTATATCTATATACTATTATAAAATTCTAGTTGTCTGTTTGTTTGTTACCTCATCACGCAATAACTACTGCACTGTTTTGGCTAAATCTGTTTTTGTTTCACTTAAAATCTGGTATACATTTTATCTCCCTACATTGACAGAAACGGTAGATATAGGGAAAAAACTACTACCATGTTCGGTAATACACAATTAGTCAATTAGTTCCACCGCATGCACCAAATATTAGATACTTGCATCAGCTTCGCTTTTATTCAAAATTCGGAATATGCCACTTTAAAAAAAAAATCAACTTATAAATCAAGTGTAATTTTGCAGGGTGTTCCTTATATAGGATATGTAAAACTTAGAGCGGAGTAGAATTACACGTATTTAAGAAATCTTGAAAAAAAAGGTATATTAGGTGGCCCGTAAGTAGCTGCATATATAGAATGTGGTTGAAATAACGGGGAAGTTATAAGGGGTGGTTTTCTTGAGCTATTATTAAAGTGATGAAATGGGTTGAAAAAAATGTTAGAAGTGGTTATTTAAAGTTAGTGCTTGAAATATAAGTTGGAGTGGAATTATAGTTTATAGGGTGGTTAAAAAATTATTTTATATGCACAAGTAGTTCACAAATTTTCAAGTAGCATATTATAAAATGGTTGAAATATGTAGCAGAGTATGATTACAGCTATACAGGAAGGTTTAAAAAATATTATAAAGGAATGTTATGATCCACAAGATGTTTCATATACAGAATAGATGAAACATAGGGTGGACTACAAATCTAGGTATACAGCGTGGTGAAAAAATGTTATATTGGGTGGCCTATACGTAGTTGCATATACAAGGTTGTTGAAATATAGCGTGGAGTAGAATAATAATTATACAGTGGGAGTAAAAAAGTTAGAATTTTGTTATATAGGGTACAGCATGAGCTGTTGCATATATGGAGTACCTGAAATGGAGCAAAGTCAAGTCAAAGTCAAGGATGGTTTAAATGAAGAGAAATTATTTCTTATACTGGGCTTTTAAAAATATGAGGAGAAAATGTGAATTAGCGTAGCTCATAATCAGTTGCACCGATAGGATATTTGAAATATAGGAAGCAGTAGAGTTAAGTAGTTTAATCTTTAAAAATTGTTACATAGGTTGCTCCATAAACAGTTTTGGTGAAAGTTATTGGGAATTGAAGGATTTATATTTATACAGGTACAAAAAATGGGCAAACTGGGTGGCCGATAAGTAGTTACACATACAAGGTGGTTGAAATAGGGGGTGGATACTTTTTTATTTTTTTTATATGCAATATCTGAAACATGGGGCGAAGTAAAATTATAGTTATACAGTGTCATTAAAACATCTTAGAAAAAGTTGCAGGACGGTTAAAAAATATCTCAAAAATGATTATTAGCGTAGTTATACAGGATGGTTCAAAAACTGATAGACCAGTAAGTTATAATGACTAAATGGCAGCAGTATATACAAGATAGTTTAAATATAGATGGAAGTTATAGCTATAGAAGGCAGTTCTTAAAAACATTGAGTAAAATTGTTATGTAGTGTGGACGATCAATAGTTGCCGTTTGGGTGAAATGGGTGGGAGACTGGTGAATTTAGTTATACAGAGTGGTAAAAATATGTTATATTTGGTGGCCCATAAGTAGTTGTATATATATGGTGGTTGAGATCGGTGCATAGTAGAATTATAGTTATATTATGTTAAAAAAATTGTTATATCAGGTAGACCATGAACAGTTGCATCCTGCTATATGAAATACCTGAAATATGGAGCGAAGCAAAATTACATTTATATATTGTTTTTAACACAATGTTAGAAAAATTTGCCTCTAGTTTACTTAGTGACTCAAAAATTATCATTGAAATAATATATATATATATATATATATATATATATATATATATATATATATGTATATATATATATATATATATATATATATATATATATATATATATATATATATATTATCAGAAAGCAGTTAACGGGAAGCAGCCAAAAACGTGGGAAATAATAACAAGAGTACCCTTTTACTTATGAAAATCTTTTTAAATATATTTATTTCTTCAATAGTTCATTTCTAAAAGTTACACAAAATTACAAAAATAGAATAATATATAAGAAAATATAAAGACAACTTACTGTAAGTGAGGTTTAAATATTAAAACCAAACATTTCAGAGGATTGAATATTAATATATAATGTAATTTAAACAACGATCTTGAGGAAAAAACACAATACATCAATTTGACAATTATTTGATAGATAATTTGACTAAACAATTTTTTTTTTATGTTTTAAAAGATGTATTGATTTTACAGAATTGTTGATATGTTAATACGAATTCAAATAGTCTTATCTTAATTGAATTAAGAATAGATAAAATAGTAAATTCCTCAAAATAGTGTTATGCATATTCATGGCTTAAATTAAATTAAGTTGAATTTTGGTATATTGAATATCTATATTCAAAATCTATATTATAGAAAGAGGTTAATAAAATGCAGCAGTAACAAATGAGTTTAAAAATATACTTTAGTTAAGTTATTATGACAGACTATGTTAACGAATTTAGATTGATTTTGCCTTTTTATTGATAATATCGTGTTGCTTGTTAATATACAGCATCTCTAAGAAATTTCTTTTGAAACTATTCCTTTCACAAGCCAAAACTCGAGCATTTTCAAAATCTGGTGAATGATTTTTGTTTAAACTATGAGTTGCAAGTGCACAACTTCCTTTATTAATTCTATTGTGATTCTAGATGTTTGGCCAATATAAGAGGTTTGACAGTCTTTACAGTCAATTTTGTAGATTACGTTACAATTAAGATTAGTTGGAGTTTTCTCTTTTATGTTGCTAAAAAGAGAATTTGCAGTTTTGATATATTTTTGTGCAAATGTAATGTTATCTTGAGTTTTGAAAATGTGTCGGATTTTAGGCGTAATATTTTTCATGTAAGGAATGGAGACAAAATTGTGTTTAAAATTTGTTGGATAAGAATTAATATGTACAGTACTTTGTGGCCGTAGTCCATCATTTGTAATGACTTGTAGGACATTGATGAACAAGGTCGTCCATTATATATTGTGAGATAGTGGGAGGCAATTTGGAACCCATAGGGGAACCAAAAATATGATTGTAGTAGACGTCATTGTAAGAAAATACTATTGAACCGAAAACCAATTTGATAAGTTTATAAAAATTGTTTTTTACTATTTTAGTATGAGATGAGATGATGTT
The DNA here is from genome assembly GCA_034190945.1 of Octodonta nipae. Lineage (NCBI taxonomy): Eukaryota > Metazoa > Arthropoda > Insecta > Coleoptera > Chrysomelidae > Octodonta > Octodonta nipae. The sequence goes on from CM067221.1 coordinate 72,585,483, forward strand.
TCAATGTCTGTCAATAATTTGTATGACAAGATCAATAGAAATATTTGTGAACAAAGATTTGACATCAAGACTAACAATCACATAATAAGGTGGTAATTTGAAATTGTAATATAATTTTGAAAATGTACCTGAATCTTCTATGTAATAGATATTATTTTTGTCATATGATAAAGTTAAAATGTTAAAATATCAACTAGTAAGTTGGCAATACCAGAACTAGGAATATATATTTGAAGAGACAATGGGACGAAAATAGAACGTTGGTTTATGAATTTTAGGTAAGGCGTAGAATTTCGAACATACAGAGCCTTCCATCTTGATATTGAATAATTTGTGAAATCAGCCTTGTATTGTTGAAAATATGTATTGGTATAAGTCCCTTTCTTCTGCAGTTCAATAAAAATATTCACAAGAAAATGCTTCTAAACTTATATCTGATCTAAAATAGCGTGGACATATTGATGAGACATCCAAAAAATATTCTATTTACAAGTCTGTATGTTCCAAATTCTACACTTTACCTAAAATTCATAAACCAACGCTCTCTTTACTTCCCATAATATATTCAATAGATGCTCCTAGTTCTGGTATTGCCAACTTACTAGTTGATATTTTAGCTTTATCATATGACAAAAATAATGAATATTATATAAAAGATTCAAGTACATTTTTAAAATTATATAACAATTTCAAATTACCACCTAATTACGTAACTGTTAATCTTGATGTCAAATATTTGTTCGCAAATATTCGTATTGATCTTGTCATACAAAGTATTGACAGACATTGGAACACCATCTTATCTCATACTAAAATTAGTAATAACAATTTTTAAAAACTTATCAAATTTGTTTTCGATTCAATAGTATTTTCTTACAATGGCGTTTACAACAAACAGATTTTTGGGGTTCCCCTAAGGGTTCCAAATTGTCTCACATTATTTCACAATATATAATGGATGACTTGTTTATCAATGTCTGTCAAAATTAAGTTATAATATTTCTTTTCTGACGAAGTACGTTGACGACATCATTTGTTGTATTCCTAAGAAAACAGAACTTTTACACATTTTTAATAGTCAAAATAAATTTATATAATTTAGAATAGAAGAATGTAATGTTCCTTTCCTGGATACAAGGGTAGTTAGAGATTTGGACGACAGCTCTGGAAGATACATTAATTTCCATTCTATCATCCAATTCAAATGAAAATTAACCTTGTTATGGCATGAAAAGAAGAATTATCAATATTTGTCACCCAACTTTCAGAGATAAAAATTTACAAATTCTATATCAGCTCTTTCTCAATAACTCTTACCCACATAAACTCTTAAAAAAGTTAATTTTTAATAACACACAAGTCATTACAATTGATGGACTACGACCACAAAGTACTGTACATATTAATTCTTATCCAACAAATTTTAAACATAATAATGTCTCAATTCCTTAAAACAAAAATATTACGCCTAAAACCCGACACATATTCAAAAGTGAAGACAACATTACATTTGCACAAAAATCTATCAAAACTGTAAATTATCTTTTTAGCAAAATAACAGACTCTAACTAATCTTAAATCTAATGTAATCAACAAAATTGACTGTAAAAACTGTCAAGCCTCGTATATTGGTCAAACATCTAGAAATCTTAAACATAGAATCACTTCCCACAGAAGTGACATTGGACTTAATAAAGAAATTTGTGCAGTTTAAACAAATATCATTCTCCAGATTTTGAAAATGCTCGAGTTTTGGCTTGTGAAAGGAATAGTTTCAAAAGAAATTTCTTAGAGATGGTGTATATTAACAACCAACAAAATAATATAATATAAAGGCAGATCTACAAAATTTAAAAATAATCTACTGTAATTTATTAGAAATTGAATACAATCTAAATTCGTTAATATAATCTGTCATAATAACTAAGCTGAAGTATATTTTTAAATCTATTTGTTACTACTGTATTTTATTAACCCTTTTCTAAAATATATATTTTGTATATAGATATTCAATATGCCAAAATTCAACTTAATTTAATTTAAACCATGAATATGCATAAAACTATTTTGAGGAATTTACTATTTTATAACTCTTCATAATTCAGTTAAGACAAGACTTTTTGAATTAGTAACAACATATCGAAAATTCTGTAAAATCAATACATCTTTCACATTATAAAAAAAATTGTTCAGTTCAATTTACCTATGAATTAATTGACAAGTTGATGTATTGTGTTTTTTCCTCAAAGTCGTTGTTTAAACTACATTATGTATTAATATTCAATCCTCTGAAATGTTTGGTTTTAATATTTAAACCTCACTTACAGTAAGTTGTCTTTATATTTTATTATATAGTATTCTATTTTTTAATTTTGTGTAACTTTTAGAAATGAACTGATGAAGAAATAAATATATTTCGAAAGCTCTTCATAAGTAAATAAGTAAAAACAGTTATTATTTCCCAGGTTTTTGGCTCCTTTCCGTTAATTGCTTTCTTATATATACCATTCCAGCCGCTAATAATATATATATATATATATATATATATATATATATATATATATCATCATCATCATATGCAGCTATATTCAATCAATTTTTCATGATGTAGCCTCCCTGAAGAATTGAAAGATTGCAGAGGAACTTGAAGAGCTGTGGAAATGGAGAACTTAAGGTCTTGAGAAGAGACGAAGAAGAAGAAGAGCTTAAGATCTGTGAGAAGGACTGTATTGAAGGGAACTGAAGATGGGTGAGCAAATGGTCGGTTTTACTAACTGAAATGAAGAAGAAGAAGAAGAAGTGTAGGACTGAAGAATTGAAGAACTGGCTCGAAGGATTGAGAAGACGAACATAATTTTGGCAGTTTTTTTTTTTTTCGGGAACTCAAGGCTAGAGGTTGAGGAATTGGCCTTTGTATAACTAGACTCGTAACGGAATGTATTAATGAAGCGAAAGCTGAAGAGCTGATCGGAGACATTTAAGGTCTTGAGGGAACAGATAAAGAGCTTAAGGTCTTTTCGTAAGAAGAATTGTCTCGAAGGATTGAGAAGACGAAGAATATTCTTACAATTTTACAGGGGATATGAGGCATACCTTACCACGCTGCCTCAGTGCGGGTTGGTAAGGGGCAAATGTCTATTTCCCTGATTTTTGCCATTTACGTCAGAGATGACTGTTCCCCCGGAATTGTGTCACAATTTTTTTATTAATGAAAAAAACCTTGACTTGGCTGGGATTCGATCCCGGGTTCGGTCCGCTATATCAAGCTCCAATTTTTATACAATTGTATATCAGCACTACTAATGGAATTACTCTCAAATGAGGAAACGTCAAACTGAAAACTATGTTTTTCATGGGTACCTAAGTAAAAATAAGATAGAAATGCATCCATAACTCCGTTATTTTTATGAATACCTATATCTAGCACTATATCGTTGAAAAGCTCAAAAAATGTCCGATTTTTTGAGGTCATAGCCAACTATTGTTTCCATTCAAAAAAAATATAATTTTGTGTCATATCTCGAAAAGGAGAGCTGTCACGCAAACGAGGACATGACAATCATATTCGGAATACAATTCTTTTCACTTTTTTTATAAAATCAAAAACAAAGGAGCTAGAGGGATTTGACTAAATCGACAGAATTTCGTTTTTTCAAAATATCTAGTAAGCCATGACTTTTTACAAAAATCCTTAAGTGTCATTAAATTGGGCCAGAAAACTGCAAATCTTTCCCAATTTAACCATTGCTCTATCTCCGCTAGTTTCCGAGATCCCCATACTGATCATCAAAAAAACTCACCCTATATATATATAGTCTTGCGTACAAAGGAATGACACCTCGAAGAGAGTAATAAATACCTATTTAAATGAAAATTTTTCCATTTTATCAAGACGGTGCTTTTGGTGTCACATAATTCCGGCCTATTCTTCCTATAGAAAATTCGGTGACAAACGCGTTTATACACAGGGTGTTTAGTTATACCAAACAAAATCACAAAGAAAACTGATAGAAGGAGTTGCATTTATATGATGATTGAAATATAGGACGGAGTAGAATGATAGTGGTTTGGTGGTATAAAAATGATGAAAAAAATGTGGAATTAAAATTATATAGGGTGATTAAAAAACTATTATATGATGTGGACGTAAACAAATCTATACAGGATGGTTGAAGTTGCATAAAGTGTGGGGAGGAATTAATCTTACACAGGGCGATAATATAAAATGTTAAAAATGAAATAATTTATGAGGTAGCCCACAAGGAGTTATATACGATGGTTGAAATATAGGACGGATTTGACTTCGTAAATATGAGATGGATTCTACTCCGTCCTATAATTTACAGAAGGCAGCTAACAAATTTATGCTTGTCCGTAGGCAGTCGTATGTACAGGATGGTTGGTACATAGGGTGGACAGGAATTATCTATAGTCATAAAGGGTGGTTAAAAAAAGTTGAAAAAAGATTACGTGGCGTGGTCCATTAGGCATAAATATATTTTGGGCTTATTAAGTCAACGCGTACTAGTACATTTTGTTCGTAAACATTTTCCTGTCAATTTAAAGGAAAATGTATCATTGTGTAATGTTGGTGCTTTCGATGTTACCTGGTCTTGTCTATTAACGTTATACATACAAAATAAAAACAAAAGAATGAAAACTACCTGAGTTCAAAAAAAAACTATAAAGTTGAAAATAAAATATTTAAAAAAATGTATATATAACCGACTTCCACCTATAACTAAAAAGCTGAAAATAATTATAACAAAATATAACCACGCCGGTCAATAGCAAAAAACCAAAGGTGCAAAGTAGCAGCAGGTCAATTTGTACTACGCATAGTAAGTGACAACATCAGTAATCCCGAAGAAGATGAGTGAGATCTCATTGAAACGTCGAAAAGAGAAACACACACACACACACACACACACACATATATATATATCCCGGGGTGGTTGTTGGTCCACTACCGGGCGCCTCCCCAGGTGGCGGATAGGGGAACGCTCTCCAGCAATGGGGAGTACTGAGGATTTCCTCAGGGCGGACCAAAATCAGATAGGGGAAGGAACCCCGAAAATAAACCATTTATGGATATGGGTGATAAGGTGAACTTAATACCCCAGGTGGGTACCTCTGCAGAGGATAATCCCACCACCGGTTCCGATCGAGTGAAAGCCTCGGTGGCCGGTGCACGCTCCACGGATTCTGGGGGGAGCGAATTATCACTGGTTCCGTCACATAGTGACAAGAAGAAGAAGAACACAGTTAATGGTACAACATCGACCATTAAAACTAGAGCTGGCAGCAATACACTATTCAGCCAAGTCCTCCAAAAGGCGAATAGTGGAGTTGACGTCCCCCAAAGGGCAACAGATGAGAGTGGCGCTCCAAACAAATTAGGAGCAAAGATCGATGAGCTCTTGACGTTCATTGGGCCTAGGCACAATGTACATCATGAGATCAAGAAACTGGCACACGCCATTAAGTCAGAATATGACAAATATCTGACGTCAACGACGCAGCCATCTCCTGTAGCGAAACCTGCTACAACACAGACATCGCCAGTAAAGGTGTCAAACACTCAGACACAAGGTGAAAAGCAAAAGGAGGTCCCAAAAGCGGCTGCCTCAAAAGCTAACTCAAAACCGGCTGCATCAACACCGGCGGCCCCAAAGCAGGCGGCTTCAATAAAAGTAGCCTCTGTAGCAAGGACCTCGCCACCGAAGGTCCCGCCTTCAGTAGCCTCATCAAGTAAGGCACCACCACTTAAAACGCTTAAACCGGTGCTAGCTACCAAGCTAAAGCCCGGTAAGGAAGGTCGCCAGAACATCGGGCAAACTACCCAGGGAACAACAAGTAGGGTGGTCAATCCAGAAGCGGAGAGAAACAATGGATTAAAATCCAAGTTTAAACCGCAGACCAAAAACCAACCTGCAAACCAGTCGACTGACTGGCAAGTGGTAAAGAGGAAAAAGGCCCCGAGGACCAATAAGCAAAAACCAGCGCCACATTGTACGCTGCTTATAAAGAAAGGCGAGAAGAGCTCCCATGCAGATATCTTGCGAGGTATCAAGAATGATCCCACCTTGCAGGATATAGGCAAAAAAGTCAATAAGATCCGACGAACAGCTAAGGGAGATCTACTTTTGTTATTCGCCAAGGCAGACGCTCAGGAGATGGAGCGCTATTGTAACGCCATCAAGAATAAGCTCCCAAGCGGGGCCACTGTACAATCTCGAATACCGCAAATCGAGATTGAAATTAAAGACTTGGACGAGATCAGTACCAAGGAAGACGTAGTAAACCTGCTCAAAGATAATATCGACGGCCTGGCAGAGATCACTGAGGAGGCAGTGAAATCACTTCGACGGGCATATAGATCAACACAAACGGCAGTTGTTTGTCTCCCAGAGGTCCAGGCCAAGAAAGCCATCGCACTTGGAAAGCTGAAACTTGCGTGGGGCACAGTACGTGTTCGCGAGAGGATCAGCCTTCGACGGTGCTTCAAATGCTGGCACTTTGGGCACAACGCCCAGGAGTGCAGAGGCAAGACTGACCGAAGCAGTTGTTGTCACAGATGCGGAGGCGCTGGTCACAATGCCTCGGCTTGTCAACAACCTGCCAAGTGCTTACTCTGCAAAGAGAAAGATAGTAGGTCAGACTGCCGGCACGTTGCGGGTAGTTGGAAATGTCCGATCTACCAACAGGCGATGAGAGCAGCACAAGCCCGTAAATGAAAGTACTGCAACTCAACCTCAACCATTGCGAAGCAGCCCAAGACCTACTGGTACAGCGGGTGCGGGAATTGGATTGCGACGTAGCCATAATCTGCGAGCAGTACAAAAACTTCGACACCCTGTCCTGGGTAAATGACACAACGGACAGAGCAGCGATATGGGTTTGCGGTAAACTTCCGTTCCAACAACTCCCAAATACCCCCGAACCATGGCTTGTGAGAGCCAAAGTGGGAGGGGTTCACTTCTATAGCTGCTATGCACCTCCTAGTGCACAGCTCGAGGAGTTCGAGTTATTCTTGGACACCTTGGCGGAGGATGTACGGAAGCGTGAATCGGTCGCCATCGCAGGAGATTTCAACGCCTGGGCAATTGACTGGGGATGCCGGGAAACGAGCGCGAGAGGACGAGCTCTCCTTGAGACCATGTCTTCGCTCAACCTGGTACTCCTCAACACAGGAGACGTAAGCACATATCGCAAAGGCACAGCCAGCTCCATTATCGATGTGACATTCGTTAGCAGCAACCTAATTAAAGGGGGCTGTGAGTGGCGGGTCGATGAGGAGTTTACTAATAGCGACCACCAAGCTATTATATGGGAAATCAACACCACTCCCAAACGAAGATTGTGTGTCAGTCGTGCGAGGTCACAGCCAGTCGGTTGGAACAAAAATGCTTTCGATGCTGATTCATTCGCCTTGGTTATGGAGCAGGAACCATTGTCAATAGCAACAAGCGCAGAAGCCACTGCCAAAGAGGTAATGACAAGCGTTGTCAAGTCCTGCGATGCATCCATGCCAAGGAGACGGCAGAACAACAGCCGCCCACCAGTTTACTGGTGGAACGACACGATCTCACAACACCGACGAGAGTGTCTCAAAGCACGAAGGCTGCATCAACGAGCACGGAGACGCGACAGGGTCACAACAGAAGAACTAAGGCTCGACTATGAGATCAAAAGACAACAACTACGAAGAGCCATTCTCTCAAGCAAGAGATCCTACTGGAAGGAGTTGTGTGACGAAGTTGACCAAGATCCATGGGGAAAACCGTATAAAATCGTGATGCATAAAATCAAGGCCACCCCCTTGACATCAACGAACTGCCCCGAATCATTGCACCGCATTGTCACTCACTTGTTTCCTGCGAAGCCATGTATGAGACCTGCCTAAAGCAGGGGGTTTTCCCGACTAAGTGGAAAAAACAGAGGCTTGTGCTCCTCCCTAAAGGGGGAAAGAAACCTCCCGACGAACCGTCATCATATCGTCCCCTCTGTATGTTGGACTCTGCGGGAAAACTCCTTGAAAGGATAATAGCAGATAGGCTGGAGCCCTACGTTGAGCCGAAACTTTCCACCAACCAATTCGGGTTCAGAAAGGGGAGATCAACCATCGATGCCGTGACACTCGTTACCAACATCGCCAGAGAGGCTATCTCGGGAAAGAGATGGAGAAGAGGTGGAAAAAAGTACTGTCTAATAGCCACCCTAGATATCAAGAACGCCTTTAACTCGGCCCGCTGGGACCGCATTTTAGAGGCTCTTGCCAGGATGGAGGTTCCTCAGTACTTGCGCAGAATGGTTTCAGCGTATTTCAAGGACCGCATCTTGTTGTACCAAACTGAAAATGGGCAAGTAGACTATAAGATCACAGGAGGTGTACCTCAGGGCTCTGTTCTTGGCCCCCTCTTATGGAACGTAATGTACAACGACCTGCTCCTGCTCGGTCGGCCTGAGGGCGTCAGGCTAGTGGCATTCGCCGATGATGTGGCATTGATCATAGTGCGCAAGCACATAGAGGAGATACAAACAACCTTCTCATTCGCTATAGCCACAATTCAGCATTGGATGCTCGCAGCGGACTTGAGTTTAGCAGAGCAAAAGACCGAAACACTTCTTGTTAGCAGTCGGAAGGCAAGGGAAACCATCACCCTCAAAATAGGCGACACCTACATACAGTCGCAGCCCTTCATCAGCTATTTGGGGGTGCTCCTGGACACACGGCTCAACTTCAAAGAGCACATAATCGCGGCCAGCAAGAAAGCAGCTGGGGTACAGGGGGCATTATCTAGAATAATGCCGAATGTCGGAGGCCCTAGACAGATAAGAAGACAGCTACTGGCAACAGTAACTACTTCTATTTTGTTGTACGGGGCACCGGTATGGGAGAAATCGCTCGAGCTACCATCGTACCGCCGGAAAATGAAATCAGTCCAGCGGCTCTCAGCGATTCGAGTGGCATCATCCTACCGCACTGTGTCTTACGAGGCGGTGAGTGTGATTGCCTCTATCCTGCCAATCGACATCCTGGCTGCAGAAAGGGGACGGCTTTATCGCAGAAAGTTAGAAAAAGACCAGCCGACAAGAAACAGCGATGAAAGAGCCATGAGTCTAGGGCAATGGCAGGAGAGGTGGGACAGTTCTACTAAAGGCCGGTGGACATATCGATTGATACCTAACATCAGTCGTTGGGTCAACCGCCAGCATGGGGAGGTTGGGTTTTACATCACTCAACTCCTGACTGGGCATGGATGCTTTCGAGCATACCTGCACAGGTTCAGGAGGGCAAACTCCCCAAACTGCCCACACTGTACGGACGTGGTAGAGGACGCGGAACACGTGTTCTTCTCCTGCCCCCGGTTTCAGGATCAACGTGCTGAAGTGGAGAGGATTCTGGAGACTAATATCGTTCCAGAACAATTAGTAGATGCCATGCTGAAGGGCCCCCAAGCCTGGAACTTGGTATCAGATTACGCGGAGACTATCCTCAAAGAGCTCCGCAATACCTTCGAGGAGTAGGCTTCAGAGGCTTTCAATGTAAGAGCAGTTAACATCTGCAATGAACCACCTTTGCGAAGTAGTATTGAGTAAGAGTGCCGCAAGGGACCATGGTTTTAGGAGAAAGAGGTTAGGGTTTTAGCGGGTATACGGTATACTGGTTTCAGTGCAACGATGACTCTTGCTTTGAAGTCATTGCATCGGGAGTCCCGCACGACGGCTAGCACGTGCTAGCTAAGTACGCAATGTATTTCCCCCCTCTTCGGATAAAAAAAAACACATATATATATATATATATATATATATATATATATATATATATATATATATATATATATATATATGTTCTGAGAGGCTCCCGCGGTCACTACTATGAACAAGGCTAGAAAATGGTTTGTATTGTTTGATTGTATTAACAATCAATATAATTGTATACCTAAACAAAAAAAAATGGATATTTCGAATCTTAATGCTATTTATTCTAATTTGTTAGCGATGGATGAAAGAATATCTCGAGTATTTAATAATTAAATATCTATTTTCTGAAGAAATATGTTTGGAATATCCTATATAAAATTTATATTATTTGGCAATTTCATTCAACTTACACCATTGCCATGATATTTTGAAGTATATCTATATGTCTCTTTGACTTCAATTTAAAATTTCTGTCATCCATATCAACGCTTTTCGTATGTCTAAGAAGAGGATTCTTTTGTACTTTTTTAATATTGGATTGGTATATATAACCTTACCAATTAAAAAAAAAATAAAAATATAGTTAACTAATGATGTACTATTGATAATTTGCACTAATAAGAAAGATAAATTTTACAAAAAGAGAATTTGCAAGAATCTAGATTGTTAAATGAGGTGGCAATTGATTGTAAATAGATATAAGGAACAAGTAAATATAAGATAGATGAACCAGTAACTATAAAATATGTAAGACGTTTCAAAACCGAACTATTGTAAAGATGAATATTGTCATATAAAATCTAGACATTGCATTACACAAATTTAATAAAATAACGATACTTACAGAATAGAAAAGATTTCAAAGAACCGTTATAAAGGTTAGACATCAAAAGATTAAATTTAGTTGTAAATGATGGTAGAGTTGAAAGAACACGTAGAATCACAAATTTAGGCATTAAATACACCAAATTACACTTTCTAAAACAGAAATTAGAAACGTCAAAATTCAAAACCGTCAGGAATCATAAAAACACGGATGGAGGCTAAAATAATAACAGTGTAAAGAGAACAGAGAAAATCTAAATTTTAAATATATCCAATTTTAATAAAATACCTTCCAAACAACTGGTGGTTTACAGGTGACCAATGTCAAATTAAGGTATTTATATATATATATATATATATATATATATATATATATATATATATGATTTAGACAAATTTAAAAAAGAGCTAAAAGTGTATAACGATTTAGTTGAAATTTATGTTATTTTTTTATATAATTTGAAGGGGAATTATTTATAAATTAACAAAATAATTATTAAGGGAAATATTATCAGCAGGTTGCAAAATAAGCAATACAAAGAGGTCACACTGACATTTCTTTTTATCATTAAGCTCTTAACCAGAGCGTTTCGAAAAAGCTGTCTTTTAAATAATTTGGTCAAGTGCGAGTTGGACTCGCATACTTAGGGTTCCGTACTACCTTCAAGATTCTAATATTCCAGTTTCAGACAAGCAGGAGTGCATTTTCTTATATTTACCCTTATATCTTTTAAAGAAAGCGTTTTAAATTTATAAAAAATATACACTTTGATTTTCCACAAATAAACTTTTATCTGCCTCGGGATTCGCTTGAATTTTATCAGAATACATATGTATTTAATTTTCTAATTTGGCCTCCAAAAATTAACTTTATTTATTTTACTAATAAACTTTCAGAGAAGTCTTTTATAATCTACTGTCTATATTTTTCAAAATTTAAATAGTGTAGTTTCCAAAGTGGGAATAAAGTCGATGTTTAATATTTTTTTTAATATCTTTTAAAGGAATGATTTAAAAATATGATATATTTGTAATTCACATAATGACCCTTTTATCTGATATATTACATGATGCGTTTGAAAATTGAATCTTCATTTTCCATTTAATTGTATAATTTGTAAAATTACTATGGGGGGTTTTCTAATAATTTATTTTCCGTTTAATTCTATGATTTGGCCCCCAAATAATAGAATTATGGATTTTTTCATATTTATCCAATAAACAAAAAAATTTAGGTCTTGTAGAATCGGTAATTTTTTTAAAATATTTTAAAACATTCATTTTAAAAAAATTAAAAAAATATATTTTGTATTCGTCATAATGAGCCCTGTAATTTGATATATTACCAGACCCGTTAGAAACAATTATAATTTTTATTTTCCATTTAATTCTATAATTTCCCTCCAAAATGAATATTAGGGGTTTCTCCTTATTTTTCCAGTAAAGTTCAGGTGAGGGGCTATGCTCCCTTTTTTTTCAAAATTTTCCAGCTTATGGTTTCGGAGATAGGGGGAGGATGGGTGAAATTTTGTATATTTTTGTTAATATCTTTTAATTAATTTATTTTAAAAATATGAAAAATATATTTGTTTTCGTCGTAATGAGCCCTTTCATTAGATATATAACATGATGAGTTAGAAACAATTTTAATTTTATATTTTCCATTTAATTCTATAATTTGCTCCCCAAAATGAATATTAGAGGTTTTTCCTTATTTTTCCAGTAAAGTTCAGGTAAGGTACTATAACTCCATTTTTTTTCAAAATTTTCCAGCTCATGGTTTTGGAGATAGGGGGGAGGATGGGTGAAATTTTTTATATTTTTGTTAATATCTCTTAATTAATTTATTTAAAAAATATGAAAAAAATATATTTGTTTTCGCCGTAATGAGCCCTTTCATTTGATATATAACATGATGGGTAAGAAACAATTTTAATTTTATATTTTCCATTTAATTCTGTAATTTGCCCCCCAAAATTAAAAGTAGAGGTTTTTCCTTATTTTCCAGTAAATTTTATGTCAGAACCCATACCTCTAATTTTGGTATATTTTCGTTAATATCTTTTTAAATAATTTTTGTTAAATATGAAAAATATATTTGTGTTCCTCAGACTGAGACCTTTCATTTGATATATTACATGATGCGTTTGAAATTTTTTTTATTTTTATTTAATTATATAATTTGCCCCCCAAAATTAATATTAATGGTTTCTCCTTATTTTTCCTGTAAAGTTCGCGCAACGATCTATATTTCCTATTTTTTTTCAAAATTTTAGGCTCAGTAGTTTCGGAGATCAGGGGGGGGAACGGTCGATTTTTTTAGTTTTTCCCCCCAGTAGTACCCCTAAAATCAAAATTTCTTCATTTACGATATGTACTCCTGATCGGGTCACCAAACTATACGTTGATACCAAATTTCAACCTCTTCCGTCCAGTAGTTTAGGAGAAAATTGCTGTGATGTGACAGAGAAATCCTGAGTGATATTATAAGGGTATCCGTTTACTGTATTTACGGAACCCTAAAAAGTACGTTTCCATGACAACGATATAAACGATCTGTGATATTATTAAGAATAATCGTTCCATGTCAAGTAGACAAGCAATTTAATCTGGAAAGTTTGAAAAGTTGTTTTAAAGAACAAATTGGAAATTAGTATAAGTTTGGTGTAAACAAATACCAAGAAACAAAAGACTAAATTATAAAACAAGTGAGCAGTTAACATTCAGTAAGAAGAATTACTTAAAATACATTGGGTGGAGAATTAAAATCAGTTTGGATGAAAATAATTATTGGTATAAAATCCCATAAATTGAATCAAAAAAGGGCAACAATAAATTGGTACCAACAAAGTCAGGAATCAGGATATAATAGTCACTTTAAAGAGTAGTTAAAATATTGTTATAGATTAATAAATTCAAAATAGAATAAGTTTTATTGAAAATTTATTTTGTTAAAGAGATATTTATGTGAAAATAAATAAATTGTAAACAAATTGTAAGGTTTTAAATTTTATTTTTGAAATTACATTATATAAATTAATTAAAAACAAAGTGCAGGTAAAACTAAAGTATTCCAGGTGTTTTTTAGTGGTGACGAACAAGTAGTGTGAAACCTATAAGCCAAAATAAATAAGTATATTTTCATTTATGAAGATCTGATAATTTCGAATCCAAGCAAAAAGGACCCTGAGAACTTATTTTTTATTCAACATTATAAATCATATTTTAAAAATTCATATTTAAAAACTTCATCCGAAATATATATATATATATATATATATATATATATATATATATATATATATATATATTATATGAACTGGGCTAGGTTCCGGGTAAGAACTGCGCCTAAATTTGTGAAATACTCGACTTTTCGGCCCCTGTTTTAGAGCCATTATCAAGAGACAAAAATTAGAAGTAAAATATGGTCTAGCTCAAACTCCGGGTCTCAATCTGCCGACTCCCTAAGCCTTACTAGAATAATATTAAAAGTGTCACTAGATAACTAAACTCAATGTGAATCTGAACCGCTTCCTGTGTCTATACTTGTCGCTCGGTTGACTGGGGATGTCACTTGATGATCAGGTCGCGTGGTGATATTCCATCCCTGGTAGGCGTGTCCCAGTGTTCCAGTCTGGCTATTGCAAATCTCCATGCGGTAGGCAGGTTGGTGCTAAAGACCTCGATTATGGAAGAGAGGTCGTTTCTCTATTTCAATGGCTTCACGAATCGTAGAGGCCCTAAGTAAATTGAGGGACATGATGGTCCTGCTCTCCTGAAAGTTAATAGACTGTCCTGTTTGTATAGGATGACATGCGAGGGCCGTGATTGGATCATTTTTGCGTACTCATAGTGAGTGTTCAACCGATGTAGCTTTGTTAACAATTGCGACAGGATGTTTCATAAACAGGAAGCTTGTCCTTTAGGGTCCTGGTTAGGACGGTATTTATCTGGTTGGTATTGAAAATTGTTTTAATTTGATTTCTCTTTAGAATCCGTGCTATTTTGTCTTTATATCCTCGACTGTATGGTATTAGTGATTTACGTTATTCATTTGTTTCATAAGGAGGTGATATTCGTCGGTTGTAAAGATTTTTTACTTTTACGCGTGATGTGGGATGGGCTATAACCATTATGTTTAAGAAATTGTTGGAGGATATTCAGTTCGTTTTGTCTGTTATCGATATGTGTGAGTCGAAGAGACCTAAGAACCAAAGCTTTCATGACAGAATTCAGCTGGGCAGGATGATGGTGTAACTGGACATTAGGATATCGATTTGTGAAGATTGGTTTTTGATATGATAACATCAAGAAACGGAAGAGAAAAATTGGACTCTATTTCCATAGTTCGATATTTGGATGTATGCTATTAAGATGTTGCAGAAAGGAGTCTTATAAATTTCTGTCAGAAGCCCGAAAATTATCTTGTAGAAATCTGGGATCCATGAGCAAGTAGAATCGAAATCAGAGAAGATTTCCTGATGTCATACCACATTCAAATGTTGTCTTTTTCGTCACCACTCTAGTCGATGCGTCGATGCTCAGCGCTCAGAGGTACTTCAAGATGGTGTCGATAATGCTGCAATTCAAAAAAATCTTATACAGCGATATACTGTACGGATACTTACAAGATGGGCTTGTTCTACTAACCACTCATCAGCCAAATCTTGAGTTGTCGAAACTTGATCTATAGAGGCCCTAAGTCTTCGACATCCGTTTTTTTGGTAAATAAATTTGACATATCCAAAAAACCACTACAATATTAATTGGTATAAAAAAGTTTACCTGAAAAAACCTCTACCAAACTTTACACCAAAATTAACATATATTCATTACTATAGCATCTATGTTTTACAAAAACGATATTAAATTTAAACATCTCCGACACCCAGAAGTATCCGTGTTGCGATTTCTTTGCCAGTGAGTATATTTCCTGGATGAAAAATAATGCTTCTTTCTTGAATTAATGAAGCCATCAGCAGATCTCAGGTTTCAAAGTATATCAATAGTTACATTATAATTTTTTTTATTTAAATTTAGTAAAATTGTATATTTTTAATGCAAATGTTTTAATTCAAACATACCTAAAAACAAAAACATAAATAGATATTTTTCGTTGCTCGATTTTGCTATTATGTCTATTGACTTCAAACAAATTATCTCGCTGTGTTATTTTAAATCTCTCTGGTATCAAAGTTTGTCGCTCTCTAGTTTTAGTCTATGGCAAAAAAAGTAATGACCCCAACATTTTGCAACTTATTGGCTGACGGATATGACAGATTATCTTTGTTATTCGGGTAATTGTAAGCTGCCGGCTGGCCACTCCGATAATGTCTTTGTGGTTTATTTCAGCTAAAATTTTGAACATGTTGCAGAGTTACCCTGCTGAATGATAACGGCCGTGATTAATCGCGTTAAACGTATTTTTATGCTTACCTAGACATGGTCAGTGTGGATTATATACAATAACCATAACATTCGTTCTTGTCGTTCGATTAATTTTTCCTAAAATTTGGTAATTCATACGGCTAACACTGCCCACTCATAACTATATGCTTCATCTCTACTAGGTTTGTCATAAAAAAATGCATTTTATAAAAGAACCACTTAAATACGCCTCTGTAAAATTGGTTCCAGTCAAATTATACCGAATTTTACTGGCAGATGGTGTTCAATATTCTCAACAATATTCCTCAAGAGTGTAACCCCTGAAACGCAATACCAGCTGAACTATTGAACTTCAGATTTTCATTTTTCTTCAATTCCATTAATTTTGATACATTTTTGAGAGAAGGGCAGCCTTGTGTAAAAGAAATGTTGCAGATAAAAATGGTAGTCTTACAAGGGAACAATTGATGAGCAAGCTCAAAAGTGACCTGCACCCCGTTTTCAAACTTAAATAAAGGACATTTTCATTTATATGAAGGTGAATTCTACTTAAGCAACATTTTGGCTGAATTTGGACTTTACCATATAGCACCCTTATTTAGCAGAATATTCTTCCTCATATTTTTTATGCAATATCTCATAAATAAATAAAAATCCTTCAAACATAATTGCAATTGTATGTTGAAACAGTTGATTTTTACAGTCTTTCGATTGCGATAAACCTTATTCACGAACTAAATACATAAAAAAAATTGAATTAAATGTAATAAAAATTTAAACTTTTTCTTTTAAAGAGCTTAAGAATTATTACCTACCTGTTATTATATTTGATTATAAATTCCTGATGGCATAATTTTCAATTTCAGTATATAGAATTTAATAAATAATTATTAACATAAAGGCAGTGGGAGTAATAGGATATCTGTGATTCTGACAAAAAATGAACTACAGCACTGTCTGTGGCATAACCTGATAAATGTTTTTTTAATTTCTGTCCATTTCATTCATTTACACATTTGTCTAGTTTCTTCATACTCGTAATATTCCGGATTTAATAACGAGTTCTATTATTTTGGTATTTATTTTGGTAAGCTACACCAGGAGTGTTTCTTTCCTTGTAAATGATTGGTGTTACATCTTAACAGAATTCCGTAATGCAGGCTCCTCCTTATTAAACCATCTGGCTCTAGAATTATGAGAAATTGTTGTGGAAAGCTTTGTTTTCCAGAATTGTTTGACTGTGGTTTTACTGGGATAGCTGTTGTGATTAAGTTTTCTATAGAAGCCTTTTTCTGATTGGCAAAATAGTGTGGTGTCTAGTTTCCTTTGGTTGCTGGGAAAAAACCTTGTGGTAGTCAGATACAATTGGCCTAATGACAAATTATTAATACAGTTCAAGGAAAAATACTGCATGGGTCCTAAGTAGTGAAAGATGGCACCACAACTGAAACCATGGGGGAAGGTAAAACTTATACCTAGGAATAAAGCAGACTCAACGAATTGATCAGTCCACCCTGAAAAACGACCTATTAAAAGAATTTTATAGAAGGGTATACTTTAACACCATTATTAGTTACATTATTCCTTAATTCGTAAATATTCAAGCTTATAAATAAATAATAAAGCTTATATCTGAAATTAGGCATTTAGTGCGGGTGGAAAATCATTCATTTATAAGGACTGTTAATCTTTCTTGGGTGGCCTACAGCTTCTTTACCTAGTAATTTTGCACACCATCTAGTCCTGGATCTCTCCAGTTGTGAATATCTGTCATTATATTGAGTTTCTTTCGTTGTAAATGATTGGCGTTACATCTTAACACAATTCCGTAATGTCTTATTAAACCATCTGGCTCTAGAATTATGAGAAATTGTTGTGGAAAGCTTTGTTTTCCTGAACTGTTTGACTACAGTTTTACTGGGATAGCTGTTGTTATTAAGTTTTCTATAGAAGCCTTATTCTGGTTGGCAGAATAGTGTGGTATCTAGTGTCCTTTGGTTATTAGGAAAAGAAAAACCTTGTGGTAGCCAGATGCAATTGGCCGAATGACAAATTATTAATACAATTCAAGGCAAAATACTGCAAGGGTCCTAAGTACTGAAAGATGGCACCACAACTGAAACAATGGGGTAAGGTAAAACTTATAACCTAGGAATAAAGCAGACACAACAAATTGATCAGTCCACCATGAAAACGGACCTATTAACAGAATTTTATAGAAGGGTAAGGCGGCAACAAAAGACCAAACTCAACCTTAAAAATATGTTCCAGACTGTTAACACCTACGTCTATTCAGTTACTTCGTGCAAGACTCACATTGAACTATCTCAACCGAAGGTTTAGTTCTACTAACAAAAGCTCGAAATCACCATCCAAAGAGCTGTGTCGAACGTAAAACATTGCCACGATGTAAAGAAGGAAGAGGATTGGCAAATATTGGCTAGTAACTATCAAACATTTTTCTTATTTGGGTAATCACTTCCAGAATCTCGCAGAAATTACTGATCTTCACAGAGTCATATTCCAGGTTATGTAAATAACATGAACCAAGGTTATGCAGGCAGTTCAGCGTCGACATACTTGTACATCTGTCGTCATATGTTTCCTGGAATGGAAGGCTTTATACTGACAATCCAAGATTTAGTAATTCCAACTAACAACTATCTGAAGTAGATTATTTTTATTTTTCTTTGGGGAATAACACCACATAGAAATAAAACTACGTATATTGCAGGGATACCAAACGTTTCAAAGTCTATTCTGACTTCGTTGTCAATGGCTTTATATTTATTGATGTAAATTGCAAAATGAAAATTTGATTTATGACATTTAAAATTGACATTAGAAAATTTGTTGTTTTTAGATATACAGGTAGCACAAAAAATTCTAAAGATCATGAATTATAGTTAACCAGCTTTCAAATTAGAAGAATTTGAAAGAGTTGTCTTTAGAATTTATAAGTGGGGTTCCTAGGTACGACTTTGTTAAAAGATAGCGCATTCGCCAAAAATGCGATCAAAGAATTCTATTGTTTCAGTGATCCCATTAACGTCATAAGGGAAAACCTAGGAAAAACCTTATGAACTATCCCGATATTGGGTTGTTCAAAAGGAGGTTACCTTTAATAGATTCTTCCTTAATTGTCGGTAACCAGATACGATTAAATTCTACAGAAGTAGAAGCGATACAATCGTCTTCATTCAAAAGAATTAAGGCAGACTCTTTTATTTTTCGTTTTGTGTTGTGTTGTTCTTTGTGAAGTATAGTTGAATTGTCAAATTGTATTTTATGGCCTA
The DNA here is from genome assembly GCA_034190945.1 of Octodonta nipae. Classification (NCBI taxonomy): domain Eukaryota; kingdom Metazoa; phylum Arthropoda; class Insecta; order Coleoptera; family Chrysomelidae; genus Octodonta; species Octodonta nipae. Next base: position 72,604,700 of record CM067221.1, read on the forward strand.
GGTCCCAAGCATGTTCACAAATTTTTGATTTTTCAAATTGTCGTTTCGTTATGTAATTCTTGTGTTCATTTATTCGTACGTTTAAGGGTCTCGATGTTTCTCCAATATAAAATTTATTGCATTCGCAAGGAATCTTATATTTGCAGTTTTTGAGTTCTGGGTTTTGTTTGTTGGTTTTGTTTTCGATATTAAAGATTTAAGTGTATTTCTTGTTTGGAATGTTGTTTTAACATTAAATCTGTTGCCCACTCTTTTCAATCTTTCTGACAGACCCTGTATATATGGCATAGTTGTAACTGTAATGTTGTTGTCTTGAGTAGTAGTAGTGTTAAGAGAAGTTCTAGGTTGATTCGGAAGGTTTGTTTTCTGTTCAAGTCTGTTTAATTCTTTGTTGATAAATTTTGTGGGGTAATTGTTTCCAGTGAGAACATTCTTTATAATTATTTTTTCTTTGTTGAATTTATTATCATCAGAACAGTTGGTCTTTGCTCTATCATATAATGACTTAATGACACCTTTCTTTACTGTATTCGGATGATTTGAATTGAAATTTAGGTATCTGTTTGTATGACTTGGTTTTCTATAAACTTCTGTTTCGAATGAAGATACTGTTTTTGTTATTAATATGTCTAAAGAAGATAGTTTGTTATTTTCTTCAATTTCAAGGGTAAATTTGATAGTTGGCTCTTTGTTATTTATATCATTTAATAATTTATCTAGTTCTTCAAGATTGTGTTCCCAAATTACGAAAATGTCGTCAACGTAACGCCACCAAACTAAAGGTTTATTTTCTTTTGATAAAATTACTTGTTGTTCAAAGTTTTCCATAAATATGTTACTCAATGCTGGTGAGAGACAAGAACCCATGGCCATGCCAAAATCCTGTTGGTAAAAGTCATCGTTTAATTGAAAGTATGTAGTTTTGGTACAATATGTTATTATTGTATCAATTGATAACTGAGTTCGTTGATTTAATGAAAAGTCCCGTTCTAGTAGTTGTTTTACTATTGGAAGTGTTTTGGAAACAGGAACATTGTTATAAAGTTTTACTATATCAAAACTTGCTATTGTAAAAGTATTTTTGTATTCTATATGAGACAGTTTTTCCAAGAAATGTGCACTGTTTTTTAGATGAGAAACAGAACTCCCTGTAAGAGGACGAATAATGTTTAAAAGAAATTTTGAAAGTTCACTACACGGAGAATTTATAGAACTGACAATTGTTCTTAAAGGAATATTAGGTTTATGAATTTTTGGTAACCCATAGAAATGTGGTGGTTTAGTATAGTGTGGAGTGAGTGCTTTACGTTCTTGTTCTGTGAATTCATGTTTGTGGTTGTACAGTAAACGGTATATTTTGTTTTCTATTGAGCTTGTTGGATCTTTTGTTAGTTTAGTGTATTGTCCTTGGTTTATTATAGTTTGAATTTTGTCATCGTAATCAGTTTTATTTAAAATTACTGTTGCGTTGCCTTTGTCAGCAGGTAAAATTTTTATAGAATAGTCATTTTTTAAATTTGTAATCGCACATAATTCATTATTAGTAAGGTTATTTTTAACATTTACAGGTTTTTCGAGTTCAATTTTTGCTCTTATTCTATATTCTTGAGCATCACTAGAATTTAGTTTATTTGCGGTTTGTTCTATAGCACTTATTATATCAAATTTAGGAATTGTTTGTAATACTGAAGTTTCAGTAGCATTTAGCTGTTTATGTGAAAGATTGATGAGAGTTTTTGTTACAGTAAGGTTTTTTTCCTGTTTGTTATTTTTTATGTTTCTATTTAAAAGAAGTTGGTTAAATTTATGTAAATGTCTTTGTTTTTGTGAAAGGAATTCTTTATTGTAGCTATTAAGAGTGCTGTTTTTAATTCTATTAAACTCATTCTCTGATATTCGACAAGAAAGGAAGCTGTGTACATACCCAATATCACGTTCTAACTTAAATTTATTATATCGATGAAAATTTATCCTATCTCTAATAGCTGCGAAACTTGCTCGCTCCAATATTCTCTGAATTCTCCCACCGATGTAGGGTTGACGAAATCTTAAACCTTTAGGAATAATCCCCATCTCCCGACATCTGCACAAGAATGTCAGGCTATTCTTGGTTCGGGCAAGCTTCTTAAATAAACCTTCTAAATCTCTAAACACTTTAGTCACTACAGTCCCATAGCTGGTTTCTAATTGTCTTCTGAAGTAGTTTGTTAAAGACCCTTTTATCAACAGCAATAAATGTAGATATGGTTGCCAAACATCAAGCATTAACAGCAATTGAATACAAAGAACGGCATGATTCTGTGGCACCAGGATCTAGCACTATAAGCTGTCCTAGGATCACACAACACTGACCAATCGAACTGTGCCCACAATAGCCCATTTTTTGTTTTGTACCGTAATACAAAACCTTCATTTTAACACTCAACGCAGCACAGGGACTTCTACTGATCATATAATAATAAAGTTCTTTTCTAATTGGATGAAGGGGAGATCTTCCAAAATTTTATTTGGCGCTCCTACGTGCGACTTTGTTAATGATAGTGCATTCGCCAAAAAAGCTATTAAAGAATTTTGTTGATTTAGTGGTCGCATTAAAATCATAGGGGAAAACGTAGGAAAAATCTTATGAACTATCCCGATATTGCGTTGTTCATAAGGACATGATCATCAGCAATTTCTTCCTTGATCACCGGCAACCAGGAACGATTGAATTCTACGCAGGTAGTAGCGATACAATCGTTTTCATTGAACAAAATTAAACCAGTCTCTTTTAGTTTTCGTTTGGTGTTGTGTTCTTCTGTCTATAATATAACTGAAATTTGAGACTGTATTTTATGATTAAGGTTGTTTTTAATGAAGTTTCTGTGTCCGTTTATTCCAACATTTCAATCGTTCCTAGTCGCCGATGTTTATGGGAGCCATAGCTAATGATCGCGTCCTTAGGAACAACACAATATCGTAATAGTTCATAAGGTTTTTCTTAGGTTTTTCGTTGTGATTCACTAAATCAACAAAATTCTTTGATCGCATTTTTGGCGAATGCACTATCTTCTGAAGATTACCCCTTTCAACTGCTTCCAATTTGAAAGGAACTTAATTATTATATGATCTTTAGAAGTTTCTGTGCTACCCTGTATATTATCAAATTAAATTGTCTTAGTTACGTCAGAAGTCAAATAAAAGATATTGCCAAAATTTTACATTTTAGAATTGTGTGTTTTTCGTATTTTCTTTTCCATTGACAACGGGGTCTACCCTAGACCCCTAACCGTTTGGAAATATACAACAATTGTGTGGGCTTGTGGTGTTATTTCCCAAAAACTGCTTAAACAGTGCTACACTATACTTATCTGATCTCCCATATTTTATTTGTTCGAAATTCTTTATAAATCGGATTCTAATAGCTAGAGCTAATACATATTATGTGAGGTTTACAAGTTGTTTACGAACTTATTAGCAACAATTTCCAATTTCCTTGGCTCCGCCTCCTAAAACGTTGTCCTGTCAACTATTGCAGGATACTTCGTTGCTCATAATATTAAATACATTTAAATTGTTAATAGCCATTTCACTCTCATAATATATACCTGTCACGTTAGACTCTGACGTAGCAATAACAGCTGGTAAATCATTGACAGCTAAAATTATTATTTTTGCTGTGATACATCCATAATATGCAACAGAGCAATAATATTAACAATAACCTCAAACCTCAAACTCCAAGCAAATAAGACTTTAAATAATATGTCAATTTAGTATAATTTTAAAGATGTAAAATACTAGTTGCCAAAAGAGCGAACGTTTAATAGACATATGGTAGAGCTGTTTTTACTCTGAAACATAAAATTTTTAAATCTCCACTATTTAATAGATTTATGCATAGATAACATCTAGGACATAAGAGTAACCAAAGCAGATGAGAGCAGAAGGAAAATAGTTTTAAAGAAATAGTTGCTGATCTCAGCGACCTGATTTAACTTCTCAAATTAGATGGCAGACTTAGAAGTTCGTATAGAATTGTTGTGGCTGGTACACAAAAGCGAAAATACATTTGGAGTATTACACTTTATTTTCACATAACGACACGTGTTTCGTCATACAATGCCTTTATCAACTTTAACAAAATACTTTTTCTATAATTTATAACGATTTTGCGAAACTTGTTAAAGGCCGTGTCGTTCTGTCAAAATAAAGTGTAAATTTCGAAGTGAGTTTTCGTGTTTGTGTTATTTGGGATCTCGCAAAATAACACAAAAGTGTTCTTATACCTTCTAACCCACCCGTATTTATAAAAAGAAATGACAGGATATTGAGCCAACGATTGCAAATTTAATTACTTTACATTAAGTCCAGACATTATTAAAACCTAATCTTTCAATAATGTCATTTCTTAGACACCAAAAGCCGCTTGCGCCTAAAATGCAAAGGTGTTCCTGGAGCGGCCTACTAATTCGATAATACTTTTGTCGCTGTAGTATTCTTTTTCATTTTCATAGTTTCAGATATTAAGTTCTTTCCATTGAGTCTCATCTCAAAGTAATTTAATTTAACTCTAGAAAGTCATTTAAATATCCGATTAATAATTTTCATTTGGTCTTGCTTGTTAGATTCTCTGTTAGAAACATTTCGAGAAAATTTGATAGTATTCTTAGAAGTTAATAAATAAAAACCGAAGATTTGGATTTAATTAATTTATAACCGGAAAACATGATACCCGCGCCAAGAATACACTGTCTCAAAGTGTAGACATAATTCTCGAAATGCAAGTAATTAAATCCAGAACACACCTATTAATTAGGTACACTATGCGAACTGGAAATTCTGCAAAATCTTTGGCGAAAAACAAATGTTAACTCAAACACAAGTATGGTACCTTAACACCCTAACATTATTTTTCAACTCATGGAGTAAGCCATCTTTCAGAGAATAGTTAATGCCATGGTTTCTATCACAAAGTTTGAACAAGCCAACAACTTCTGGGTGTTGAAAACGGTTTTCATAAAGAGCATCTTATGCCTGAAAATTATGTCATAAATCAGAAGTGGTTAATTTAGAAAATATTTTAAAGCGTTATATTGTAATTTCCCATATTGTGCGGATCATTACATCTATTCTCAATATCAATAAATGACCCGTCTTAGATAATTCGATCCACAAACATAACATTTAAGCTCATCGTAGCAATCATGTTATGTATAGTAGTAGTTTGTATATTATTACATTATATTTTATTTTAGTATATGATTTATTCGAACAAATCTGTATTTGGGAAATGAACAACCAACCTAGAGTCATTTTCCTTTCCGCGCACCTATATAGCTCAACTTTTTGAGTTGAGCAGGTACCAATCTAAAGACAGGAGGAAAATGAATCTGCCATGCAAGAATATAACAGTATATGCATATTACGAGTTGCAATATATCCTGTTCCGTTTCCTTTTCTATGCTATATATGGGCCATTCTCACTCTATTTCGTTTGCCATAAATGAACGTATTCATATGTAGGCGAAAGGATATATTAAGGAGGAAAATGCGGTAATGTATTTCCAGATTGTGGAAAATGAAATTGATGGTGAAATATGGTCGACACATGCTGAGATTATAAATGGGAGTGCATTAAAGTTTGTGTGCGCTTTTCCATATCATACAAAGTAGCCTGATGCAAGTAATCTCGTTTAGTTTACTAAGTGGGTGACTTGAAGAATTGAAAAGAGTGAACCCTAATTTCCTCTTGATATTCAAGTATAATGCGTTGATATCCATTGAGGTGAGAAATTTCTTACGCAACTAAAATGCATACGGAAACTAAATGTTTATAGGCTTAAATATTTTTGTAAAGAAATTCTCTAAGATTAAGAATTATGGAAAATCTAATTGATCACTTAACTTTTTTGAAATGAGAATATTCAGTATTGAAAAATAGTCATCAATTTCTGAGGAGAATTTGAAAAATATAATTAGGATGGCTTGGACATTACAAAATTATGAATTACTTTAACAAAAGATGATATATTTTTTAATTAAATTAAAAATATTGTCTTATTTTGCCTATTCATTACGGTTTTTATCCCCTCACAACATATAAGTATTTGAAAAGTGTAAATGAAGAAGAGATTCTTCGTGATAGTTATAAATTAATCCATGTCCTTTTTTTCGAAATTACTTTAAAATATTGCCTGCAGAAATTGCCTCATGGCATAGTTTATAAATATATTTAAAATATCATTCATGTATTTAAAAAAACAATTCCAAGATCTTCTAACAAGTTTACTGTTGCTATATGTTATTTCTATTAAAATATTGCTGTATATTTCTGTGAGTTGTCAAGAAAGAATTAATTCTGTGCAAATTGCCACTAAGAAACCACATGTTTTATTATACTATCCTTTCTATGATTTGATTTCTTCGAAGACTCTTGCTGGAGACCGTTTAGACTTGTTTTCATTGCCGGCTGATTCGTGCTCTCCATGATAGGGAGCCAGACGATCTAAATGTTCCACCTTAATCTTGATCCTCGGATTTCTATGAATTCTATACACAACTTCGATGATCTTCTTGGCAACTTCGTAAAGCCCACCCCGAGGTGATGTGAGCATTGGAAACTTTCCATTGCTCTTCTATGTTTCTACAAACCTGATCTTATTTGCTTGTTGGAACCCGGCGAATTTTCTTTCCGATCATAACTTGTGTTCATTGCATATCGGGTCCCCAATATCTGCATTCAGGCTAGTTCGTGTTTGGCCATTAGGGTTTGTTCTAAAATAGTGAGCATAAACATTAAATTAACCAAATCATAAGGCATTTTGAACTCCTTCCCGGACAGTGGTCTGCCTTGATTCGTCTTGTGCTGCGTGAACGGCTGAGCGATAAGCTAACTGCAGTAGAAATGTATCTTGGTTCATTCCTGATTGTTGGCGTTTATCTTGGATAAATGTTGTTTCAAGTTTTAGTTGATCATTTCCACCTCTCAATTAGATTCCGGATGTAATAGGATGATAATCATTTTATATGCAGTATTCGGGAAGCTTGTCGAACGTCAGTAATAGGACATTCAGTGCGATAGACAACATTCCTCACCGACAGAGCCTAATTTTTTGCATGGTCTTGCAAAACAGGTTATTAACTTTTGTATAATTTATGTGATAGGTAGTTATATTTTTGAGAACTTCGAATGGTTTAGGAGTAATCCGTTTTCTAAATAAGCATATTTATGAATGACATCAACACTAAGGTTACTTTTATTATTTATTAGTCCGACGGTTTGAGAACTCAGCTCATAACAATCAATCTGTGTTAAACATTTATGTATCAATCTGTGTTAAACATTATGTATTTTTTCTTCAGCCGGTGGTTTTGCAACATTTTATCAGAACATCTAGAAGGTTTCTAATTTTTTTGGTGGCGTTAAATGAATGCTGTAACACTTTAACTCTCGTCTTTCCGAGTAGATTTATTCTCTCCATGGTAGGGATCCAGCCGATCCAAATTAACAAACCTTCATCTTAGCCCTCAGATTTCGCCAAATAAGTTAAACGACGTCATTGATTCTATTGACCTTCTCATATGGACTATCCCAGACTGGTGGGAGCTTTCGAGACTTGCCTTTACTCCTCTTGGGGTTATATTGACAGAATTTGTCTCTCTGTCGGAAACTGACTGAATTAGCCTTGAGATCAAAGCGTGTCTTCATCGGATCGCTGGTGGCCAACGTCTGTGTTCAGGCTAGTTCGTGTATTGGCAGCATGTTCTGTTGAAGTTGCTAGGTATAATCGTCTACTGTTGGGACGGTTCTATGTGTGAGCCAAAGCCCAAATCAGATGGTAAATGGCAGTCTCAGCTCTTACCCGAAAAGTACTCTGTCTGGAGTCAGTCCTGTGCTGTTACGGACGGCTGAACAATAAGCCAACAGGAATAGAGATATATGCTCACTCGAATCACGCTGCTTTTTGCTGACGACCTGGGATAGGGGTTGGTCCATAATCCTATTGAATCTTTTCGTCATTCTCACGGTATACTAAATCTGCTGAATAGCTGTTCCACCTGTACCGGTTCCACCGTGGTTGCCTCCTGACTGGGAAGGCGTGTGCCTTAATTCATCTAATACACTAATCTATTGCCACCAGGATATTTCCTCTCGGACTCATGGAATGGACTTCAGCTCCTTACTAACTTCGCAGTTGTCAAATTACCAGCATTAGGCTCTGAAGTTTGCAAAGTAATTTACCCAGTAAAATCTTTGGCCGATTTTATCCAGAGTCTTATCCAGTTGACTTTCGGTAAACCCATTATGTAATTCTGTAAAGAAAAGGGGTTCTTTTCTTACTATCACCATTCCATTCTCAACCACCTAGTGGCCGCATTGTGCTCTCAATGATTGTAGAGCGCCCGAGTAGCTAACTCTTCGTCCCCAGGTATCCGCCACTTTTTGATTTAAAGGATAAGTTTAATGTCTGGGGTCGGCCATTCGAAGCTGGATATATTATTTTGTTAGTCCGGGAATTCTCATCTAAAAATCTCAGGAACTCATATCTCGGATCGAGCATCAACCCATGTTGACTGGTTAGGACCATACCCACTACTAGGAGAATCTTTATTGTTCAATTTGATACATTTTAGCCATAGATAACAATCCAAAAATTGCCTGGCCATGACGGAGTTCAATTGGGTCCGAAAACTGATTACTCGTGTCACTACTAACTAGATTCATACATCCATATTGTGCAAACGACAATAATGTTAACAATCAACAGGTAGTAACAGGAAAATACAAAAATAAAGATTTGAAATAAGAATTGCCAAAAGAAGAGTTAATAAATATATAGCTGATAAGAGCTTTATTATTTCATAGATTTTTACATAGATAACCTGTAGGGCAAAAGCGATACCAAAGGATAATCCAATTAGTCTTTAAGAAACAACTTCAGATATTAGCAGTCTGATTTAAGTTGGACTTTGAAATTCATAGCTAATGAGACCTCCTAAACTACCTCAAAAGTTGTTAAAGACTTCACACTTTTTTATAAAGAAAGGAGTGACAGGTTATTTGGCAAATGATTCTAGATTTAAATAGCTCGTTTTCAACGAGATATTATTAAAACCTAAACTTTTGAGAAGGATGCCATTGCTCAGACAACAAACACCCCTGTAACTCGTTAAGTTCGAATCGAAACGGACCGTAATACGGTAATACGTTCGCGTAGAGATCAATTGCCAAGAATTTCAACGGTTACAAAAATTCTCCGCCAATCGAGTGTCGGCAAGGGCAACTGTCGAGATCGCTGGTTGCTGGCTCCTAAAATATAAAATCGGACGGAGACCTCTATGGAATCCTTAGAGAGGCCCACTAATTTGATAATACTTTTGTAGCTGTAGAACTGTTTTTTCATTTCATAGCATCAGATAGAGATCTCTGGCTACCCAGTGAAATTTTACACTAGAATTGTGAGTATACCACCATCAGTTCTTATCCTTGATTTCTTTTCTGCCTTTCAGACTTTGACTCTTTCGCCATAATATCACAAGATAGTTACTCTAACAGATTTTTCGTCATGAGTAACACAATAAGATTGTAGGATGTGATAGACCGATTCTACTTTCTGATAGCCCGCTTGACATTTCCTGTTTTCGACTGGATTGTATGAAGCTCCCTTGGAGGGGAGAAAGCTGCCACTGAGATCAGTGGCTTTTCCAAACTTTTCACCTGACCATCCTTTAGGGCAGTTTAATTGCATGAATTTGAGACCGAAGAGTTGGAACATTGTTTGACTCCACCACCATTCGATATTTCGAGGGCAGGAACTGAGTTATGGATAAAGTTTTTCATGTTGGTTGCGATAGAGTATGGGACGACATCGGAGAGCTTTTTAAGCCGATTAAGGAGCCTACTCGAAATTTTTAGGCTGAACTAAAAGATGCCTAAGCCACCTGCTTCTCTGGACATCCAAGTGAAAAAAGTGCGATTGTATTAATTATTGTAGTTTAATTGAGTGTTGTCGAAATCAATAAACAGGGATATAATCGGTATAAATAATCCTTTCTTACTAGCCCAAAGAAATACTTTACAATAAATATGACAAAAATAGCTCCTTCTCACATATTACTTAGTTTAGTGTATAAGCTAAATGCTTTAATAAACGACAAATCTATCAAACAATATAAAAAAAGTGTTAAAACTCTATGCTGCAATGAAGTGTTCAAAGGACTACCGGGCATCTCGAATTGCTACAGGAACTTTCGAGGTGATAATTACACCTCACCAGAGCTCGTAATGCATACTTAACTATATGTCATTGTTTCTTTTGTTTGTTTCATTATTAAAACGCTTTTTTATCTAGAACTGGGTTTGTGAAATAAATTAGGATTGGTATATATGATGTATATTATTAGTCTGTCTGACTGAACATATCTAAGCTATCTGAAATAATTTTTAAAGTAAAATTAACACTCAATAATTTAAAATATTATCTTTTATTGCATAGTACTACGCTTAGTGAATAACAACATCGATTATTCCGAAGAAGATGAGTGAGATCTCATCGAAACGACAAAATGTCTTTTCAGAGACAACTAAACCGAGAATCCCGAGAACTTTCAATGATTTATATATATATATATATTTGTTTTCGCGGGCCCTAACTGCATTAGATGGTTTCCGGGAATTCATCCGCGTAGTTGATAACTGATCCCTGCCGGGATCGATGGTAAAATGACGACGTTTCGGCAGAGTCACATCTGCCCTCTTCAGGTCGGTTCGCATAATTCTCGTAACCTTCTGCTTTCGGTTCTAGTTACTCGAATACAGCCCTGGGGAAATGGACAGTTAAAAAACAGCTCTGAGACAAAACGGATTACAGACCGAAATATACAAAGAGCCCTAAAGTCAAAACCGAGACAAACAGACGAGGAGCATGAGGCAGCAATAACCAAGGCTTATTTACCGTATGTCAAGGGGACCACGGACAGTATTCTACGGAGACACAATATCGATACTATTTTCAATACAGACAGAAAAATAAGCACGATGTTGAGGACTCCAAAGACGAGGATCCCTTTAGAACAACAGGGAGTGTACGAGATTCCATATGCAGACTGTCATAAAACCTATGTGGGGCAAACTAATAGAAGAATTCAAGCTAGACGTGATGAACACCAGGACGCTGTAAGAAAGCAGGAAAAAACAACATCCATTGCGGAACACGCCACCACGATGTCACACCGAATAGACTTTGAGAACACGAGAGTACTGGCAAATATAGAACACCCGAAATCAAGACTCGTAAGAGAGGCAATCAAAATAGCGAAGAGGCCTCACAGACTAAACGCACGCAATGAAATTCAGAACTTATCGAATTGTTGGAAAATTCTATTAAACACCGTACCGGCCCGGACCCATCCAATAACAACTCAACCGGAGATAAAAAATCAGCAGGCGGGAGGCGTGCCCACTGAGCGCCCAGGGCCAATCACACGCTGCCGTTCACGATGCCAACCAATAGGCGCCGATCCGCGACAATATAACAGCGCGGTCGCTTCTGAAAATCTTAGTATTCGAGTAACTAGAAGCGAAAGCAGAAGGCTACGAGAATTATGCGAACCGACCTGATGAGGGCAGATGTGACTCTGCCAAAAACGTCGTCATTTTACCATCGATCCCGGCGAGGATCAGTTATCAACTACGCGGATGAATTCCCGAAAACCACCTAAAACATTTAGGGCCAGCGAAAACTTAAATATATATATATATATATATATATATATATGCACTAACTATACATATATATATATATATATATATATATATATATATATATATATATATATAATCAAAACAGTTATCAACAAATTTCTAATTTGCGTAATCATATCCAGAAACTCGCAGAATTTTCTGATCTACACAGTCATATGTCAGGTGGATGAATCAACACCTCTGCTACTGAAAGAACAACAAGTTCAAGTTTACCACCAGACAACTGATCATAAACTGCTCAAATGGAAAGAGAAGCCCCTTCATGGAAGATATATAAATGATGTCAACCAAGATTATGTCGACAGTTCAGCGTCGAACTACTGGTTGATCTCTGATCATATGTTTCCTGAAACGGAAGACTTTTTATTGGCAATCCGAGATCGAGTAATTCTAAACGAAGAACTATCTAAAGTACATCGTCAAAGGCCCTTCTATCAACAACGACAGATGCCAAACATCTGAATCTATCCAGCATATTACAGGAGGTTGCCAAGCGTTCGCTGCAACTGAATACAAAAAACGACACGATTCTGTGGTAAAAGTACTGCACCAGGAACTAGCGCTGAAACTTGAGCTATCACAGTCGGTAAGACCACCCTACTATATATACAAACCAAACCAAACTAATTCAAAAAGCCGTCCTGTTAGGAACAGAGCGGACGGTTTAGAAGATTCATGGGAAACTGCAGCTACGACTCCAACCAAGGGCCTGATAACCTGGCAAGGGCTCCCACAGAGCTAAACCGTTTTGATATGTAGTATATCTGGGGTTTAGTGAATTTCCCCCTAAAGGTACGCTATGCGTGCCTTAGAGGGAGTGTGCTGCCATACATTGTATGATCAATTCGGGACCATCAAAACAGTTGTTAGTTAAAGACAAGTATATTTCGACAAATCTTGTTTCTCATTAGTTTGTATATTTTCAATTCCCTTCGTTGTAATGACAAGGCCAGTTTGCTGAAGTCGATACTTTCGTACCATGTGGCTTTTTATATATAAATGTAAATTTAATATCATATTGTGCAAAAAAAGACCTCTGGTAAAAAACCTATATATTTAACTATGTGAATATACTGTTCTTCGGCATTAGGGTATTTCAGACAATTCTTAATAATTAATATATAAAATTCACTTTAGTTTAATAAAACTAACTACGGTACAATAAAGTGAAACGTATGTGACTAGAGATATAAGTTTGTTTCAGTCTATTAAGACGAGGCATTACTCGTATTCACATAACATATTCTAAAATATCACTCACTTAATGGCCAAAGAATACATACTTGAAGCGGCTTCAAGTGGGTTATGTTAATCACGCCGAAGGGACTTTAGTGCTACTCCCAGGAAAGATTGATAGTTGTAGTGCTAACACCTTGCGGATTAACTCGGAAATGTTGTGAGTTATTGGCACACCTCAAGCGTCTGGTATGGTATCATCTCTTGAATGATTGTCTTGGAGGATACGGTTTCTCATAATTAGATTAGTATTCGATATAATATCGATTATACGAAATTAATTATATTGGACAGAAAATAATTACTTGCAGTAAGTGTAACTCCGAATATACATAGAATCCGGTTATGCTTCTTAGAGTTTCTTATGTACTCCTTTTAAAAACTGCAAAATGCGGCCTGTCATAATTACTCATGGTTTTAGACAAGGGGAAAACGTTGCTATGGTTCGCATAAATATTCCCATTAGTTTTTGTAATAATAACCTTCATGCGATGCCCAAGAAAAATAATCAATATGTCCTTCTTTTTCAACTTGGTTACAAATTGTTTGAAGAATTTTTTTAAAGCAAATTGTAAAGTAGCATTTTCTTGGTCTAAGAAGTTTTATCTAGTCCAACATTTTACAAAACAGGTTCTCACAAATTTTTCACTAATTTGGCAGTTTTCGAGTAAAAAATTATTTGAAGATTGAAGAAATGCTAAAACCTCCTAAAAATATAACAATATAATAAAAATTATTATTTAACCAAAGTTCAACAAATACCTCTAGACACTCCTTGTATGAAACAAATGAATTCAGTCAAGTTTACAGGTAATTTTTCATATCTTGTATGGAAGTCCACAGTCGCTGTAAACTAACTAGTAAACGCTACTTAAACAAACGTGTTAAATTTTTTGGATGCTATATGCTACGGACATTTTTCTTTTACTAGTTCTGAACATTGAAAGTATTAGAGTGAAATGAAACATTGGGCATTCAATGTCAGACCAATTTCAGACACGTTTATGGAGAAAACCAAGTGAAAGACATTTGATGACCATAGATGGTAAAATGTAAAACATAAAACTACAATCATTATAAAATGCTTTGAGAATTGATTTAATGCTAACTGACACCACGGAATTGAAACTAATACATAGACGAAGAAGAGATGACGTAAAGTGAATTTAAACTTTCAAATTGAAAATTCTATTATATTAGCTGATGTTTTTCCCAAACAACAAAAGTGTAAGTTTGACTATGGGAAAATGTTAAGGTAATAATTATAAATTAAATTTGCATTAATACCCTTAAAGGAGGTGGGCAAAGCAGTAGGGACTTCAAGAAGAAAAATCAACGGATTTAGTAGATTATAGTAGATAAAGTAAATAATGCCTACATAATAATGCCACATATTCTTTGTATGAAAATATACCCAGTTGGGATAATTAAGGCAATCAAAGAAACATACAACAGGAATTAAATAATTAAATTTATATAAGAAAATAAATCAGTGTGAAACAAATAAATATTATCATAACTTGTAAATTGAGCTTTAATAAATCCCTTTTAATAATAATAATATTAGCCGGTTAGTAAAATTTTGAAAACTTTATTTTTACTACAAGAATAAACAATAGAGAATGTGTGTATGTGTGTGTGAACATTTTATCAATTCACAGACGGTTAACAAAATTACTTTCCTAAAATGAAGTAGAAGGATTTCAAAACTGATAAATATAACTCTTTAATACCAATCCAAATTAATTTTGATAGAGCATAGCAATATATTTGTGAGTCAACTTCTTCCTTTTACAAGCTGAAAGGATTTTTAAGGACCAACAGGTTATAAGTTACTTGGATACTTTCAAGTTGGCTAATGAAATTCATTTAGTATTCTGTTTGGTAAGTATATTTTCTTAGTTGAATTATTTATACACAGCAAACAGTAATAATAAGATTGCAGGTCGTCGGGAAAAGGAAAATAGGAAGTGCTTTTCAAAGGGAAAAGGTTAATACAAGAAGTGGGATGGTAATTGGAGAGAAGCAATTTTGTTAGCAAGAAATAAATCAGTAGCATCAGTATTTATAGAAATATTTACCTACTTTATGCTGTAACCGAATGACAGGTCATAGTGAAATCTTATCAAAACAGGAAACAGATATTACATATATAAAATTTGAAATTATTCCGCATCAATACGCTGTATTTTTGATAAAACAAATTATTACACGATTGCTACATACCTTAGTTTTTAGAGAGGTATTTGGTTAAGTGTTTTTGGGAAATCATCACCACTGAAATCTGTTATATAGGGCCAGGTATTTAGATGGTGTCTAATAGATTGTCACATGGTGATAGATTTTGATCCACTATTTTCTCGCTTCTGCCTCGGAGTGTGTTATTGTTAAGTACAATGAAGCAAAATTTGTGGGACAATAGTGTGGCTAACATGAGAAAATTTCTATTTCCATTTTCCGAAAACAATAAGAAGCATTAAAATAAGATTGGCATAAATGATACCTGTGGCTAAATGGTTAAAAAAGACGAGATTCTGTAAGCAAACATAACAATATGCCATCATTTTGTTGCTTCTGCCAATTGGAAGAATGAAAGTTGACATAGTGAGTAGTCCATAAAAAATCTCATAAGGTTATTGTGAAACAATCTACGAAGCGTTTGGTTTGAAATTCTGTCAGTTAGGCAAAGGGAGTGCGATAATTCGATAGAACACATTAATTTGGGCAACAATGAAAAGTTTTATTTAAATTTGACAATCCATAACAATCGATTTTACGGGTGGCAATATTGACATAGGACACGGAAAAATAAGGAATTGCAATTTATATAAAATGAAAGGATCTTAAGCAAAATTGAATGTATGGGTAATTAAAAGTGAACAAGAGGAATGTTATATTTTAAAATAGTAATTCAAAAATGCGCAATAAAGAAGATAAGAAGTTTGAGCTCCATGTCAACATAAAAAACTATAAAAGCGAGTGAATACAGGACCAGAGGGAGATTCAAAATTCAGCAGTGAAGCAGTAAACTTTGTTCGATGTTAAGACGTGACAGCTTATGTCAAAGATTTGTCAAAATTTATGAAAGTTTCAAAAGTAAAGAATTTTCAAGAAAGGTTGTAAACTGAAATAAAACAACCATATCCCAGGTAAATAAAGAATTACAAGTGCATAAAATATAAGGCAGTAAATGGAAAGCTGTTGATTAATTATTTGAGGTATAGCAGCAGCAATTCAATTGGATATAATCAAGTAAAACATATCACAAAAAAAGTGAAAAAAGACATCTACGAGGATTAGCAGTTGCAAAGTTTAAAAGCAGATTGATACACAGGGTGAGTTTTTTTTGAATGATCAGTATGGGGATCTCGGAAACTAGCGGAGATAGAGCAATGGTTAGATTGGGAAAGATTTGCAGTTTTACTGGCCCAGTTTAATAACACTTTCGGATTTTTGTAAAAAGTCATGGTGTAGCATTTAGCGCCATTTTTGCATATGTATTTAAGTGGACTGTAATTTATATGAGGTGTTGATCCAAGTTATACTATTTTGGAGAAGTTAAAATTTTATATTGCATAGAATGTTTCCAGTGTATAAATATGTAACGGTACAATTTACAATTATTAAGATAAATTAGGCAGACTTACCAGAAAGGTAAAAGGGTGTATGTAAATACTATATGTAGATCCAGTATGTAGTTCCGTCCATAAAATGTGCACATATGTCACGGACCGTAAAAATTATATTTTCGAACTGTTCGGCACGAGAGACGATGCGAAAGTCTCGTTGATCCATTCAACGAGGAAGTATGTGGTTTTTTTTTCAACATATAGTACAGGAAGGAATGAAAATAATAGGAATCCAAGGATATCAAACCTAATTCCAGCAAATAAATAAATAATACATTCAGTCTAATGCACTTGAATATCCAATTTATATAACCCGCAAGAAAACTAAAATAAGTATTCATTAAATAAACAATGAAGACGAAACATTCTCCCCCACATAAAAGGGTATGGAGCGTTTTATCCCTCTGGTAAAGGACAAAGCTTGACTAAAGGACGTGTGACTGTTCCCTTAGTTGTATGTAAAGTCGCAACTCTAACTTTGCCATCGGCACCTGCATGAGTTTTTATTATACGTGCTAATGGCCATTTAAGAGGAGAACTCAACTCATTCTTTATAAGTACCAAAGAACCCACTGAAGGTGGATGAATTGAATCCTTATACCACTTTGCCCTTTGATGAAGGGTATGAAGATACTCCTGTTGCCATCGCTTCCAGAAGTCGTAATGTAAACGTTGCAAAAGTTGCCAACGAGAAAGGGTATTAATTTTTAAATCCGCATAGTCTGGATCAGACAACGCAGTCAAAGGTTCCAAAGTCAAGAAATGACCAGGAGTTAAAGCATTCAAATCGTTGGGATCCGTACTAACTGCACAAAGCGGTCTACTGTTAAGAACAGCTTCAATTTGAGTTTAAACAGTATATAATTCTTCGTATGTAAGTATCTGTTCACCTACTACTCGCACAAATGAGTTTTAACAGATTTTATGCCTGCTTCCCATAGACCGGAAAAATGAGGAGCAGACGGTGGATGAAATTTCCATTCAATGTTTTCTCTATCACCTACGGCGTGCCTAATACTTCTCAGATATTTGCTAGATCCTACAAAATTAGTACCGCAATCCGAGTAAATTGTAGAGCACCGACCTCTTCTAGCTATAAAACGCCGAAGAGCTGCTAAAAACGCTTCCGTAGATAAGTCAGACACAAGCTCGATATGTATCGCTTTTGTAGAACAGCAAAGAAAAACGCAAATATACGCTTTAATAGATTTGGAACCGCGCAGTCTATTCATAGTGATAGGTATAGGACCTCCAAAATCGATTCCAACGATTGAAAATGGTTTTAATTGTGAGATACGAAACTTTGGTAAAGAACCCATATAGGGCTGATAAGGTTTTGGATTAGTTTTCCAACAAGCAAGACAATTGTTAAGAACTTTCCTAACATATTTCTTGGCACCAATCAACCAAAAGTTTTGAGCAAGTATATTACAAGTGGTTTGTATACCAACATGTAAGTATTTAATGTGAATTTCTCTTATCAATAACTTTGTAAAATTGCAATTATTCGGAATTAATAAAGGAAATTTTTTATTAAACCCTAGTGAAGTTGATTGAGATAATCTTCCACCAACGCGAATTATACCTTTTTCATCTAGAAAAGGATTGAGTTTTCTCAACCACTTAGTAGTAACATTATTTTGTGTTATTTGTTTAAGTTCGTTTTGAAAATGCAGCAATTGAACTCGTTTAACTATAACAATGAAAGCATTACTCAGTTCCTCTGCACTTATAAAACCTAACAATTCGTTTGATTTGTTTCTAATGTTGTATGCAAACCGCAGAACAAAAACGACAATTCTTTTGATTTTCAAAAGTGAAGAATGAGAAGCAATAAAAACATTGATTTTTTCTTCTAACTGAATATCTGAATTTTCCTTAAAATGTAAAGTAGGCAGGTTCCAACATTCTTGTTGTAGTTCAAGAAATTTAGGTCCATGCCACCAAGTAGAATTAACTAAAAGATCATTTGGAAATAATCCCCGTGATCCGTGATCCGCAGGATTTAATGAAGATGGTATGTAATACCAATTCTTTGGAGCAACTCTGTCTTGAATGTAACTCACTCTATTGCTTACAAAAGTTTTCCATCTATAGGCAGGAGATTTTACATGAAAGTACTATAGAGGAATCCGACCAAGCAAATACAGAATTAGTTTTATCTTGGTAGATATATAATACATAAGCAATTAATTTAGAAAGCAATACAGCAGCAGATAATTCAAGTCTTGCAATGGATAGTTTTTTAATAGGTGCAACTTTACGTTTCGAACTAGTAAATATGTTTTTGCATTATATTGATTACTATATGAAATTCTCAAATAAACAATTGCACAGTAAGCTCGTTCTGAGGCATCACAAAATCCGTGTAAGTCACAGGAAACCATGTCATTGAAATTAATGTAACGCGATAATTGCACACTTGTAATCACGTTGATCTCAGACAAGAACTTTGTCCAAACATTTATGATACTATCCGGAGGTTTGTCATCCCAATTTAAACCCAGTATCCACATTTGTTGAATTAATAATTTTGCAATAATTATAGAAGGTGTTAAAATACCTAACGGATCAAATAATCGGGCAACCTGCGATAATATTTTACGCTTGGTACACTCAGAATCAAAATGTTTAATTGTAAAAGAAAAACAATCAGTTTGTGGATTCCATTGCAAACCTAAAATTTTTATTGTATTTTGTGTATCCTTATCAAAAGATGATGATGTTTGTTGAATATCATTAGTAGATATTTCCTGTAAAATATCTGGTGTGTTACTAGCCCATTTTCCAAGTTCAAAACAAGCTTTATCTAGAAGTGTAGTTAATTGACATTTTAAATTCAATATCTCGTTAATTGTGTTAGCTCCAAAGTATATATCATCTACATAGCTATTGTGTAAAATAATTTCAGAAGCTAAAGGAAAATCAATTTCGCATTTAGCCAATTCGTATAGTGAACGAATAGCAAGAAATGGTGCAGTGCTTACACCAAAAGTTACAGTAGTTAATTCATAATCTTGAACAGGATCTTCGAGCGATGAACGCCAAAGAATTCTTTGAAATTTCCTTTGTTTAGGATCAACCAAAATTTGATTATACATTTTCTTGATGTCTGCAGTACAAACAAATTTATGTACACGAAAGTTAAGTAGAATTTTTATCAAATCACTCTGTAGTTTAGGACCTACATACAACGCGTCATTTAGCGACGGAAAGTTTTGTGCATGATGAGAAGCATCAAACACAACTCTTAAAGGAGTTGTTGTAGATTCATGTTTGATCACACAATGGTGTGGTAAATAAAAACAATTATTGTTGAAATTAGAAGTTTCATTAATAGGCATTAAATATCCTTTGTTAATGTAATTTTGAATAAATTCATTATAAGAGATTTTAAGCAACTCGTGTTTTGCAAATTTGCGTTCCAAGTTATGGAACCTTTGTAAAGCTAGAGAACGTGTGTCGCCGAAGCTAGTATAATTTTGTTTAAATGGCAGCGAGACGATAAAGCGACCGTCTGCATTTCTGCTAGTAGTTTCACGAAAATAGTTTTCGCAATAAATATCATCTGGAGATTGAATATTAGTTTCTGGAACTTGTTCAACATTCCAGAACATTTTCAAAGTGTTATCTAAGTCAAAATCATTTTGTTGTACAAAAAAAGATTTAACTTCTTGTGAAAGATGTTGTCCAATTTTCCCCATGACAACCCAACCAAAGACCGTGTTGAGCGCGCAAGGTTCGTTAGATCCTCCCTGTATATAACCAGAACGAAGGATATATGGAAACAGTTCTGCTCCTAAAAGAATATCTATTTCACCCGGACAATGATATTCGGGATCAGCATACACTAGATTATCTAAGTGTGTCCATTGTCTTGAGTTAACCTTCGTGGAAGGCATATTAGAACAAATTTTGTCTAGTACAATAGCATTGATCGGAAAGGAAGGCAGTTCCTTACCGACTGGTAAGATTTCACATTGTATAGTATATTTAGCAAAAGTACGCATCGTATCTAATCCTTGTATGGATGTGGATATATGATGCTTGTTTAAAGATAATTTATTTGCACAAGATTTGCTTATAAAATTAACTTGTGAGCCTGAATCTATCAATGCTCTGCAAGTTAAAAGGTTACCGTATTTATCACGGACCTGAAGTAAAACAGTAGACAATAAAATTGTAGTAGTATTTACAACGCTAGATAAACTAGCAGGTATTTGCATAGTATTTTCCGATCGATCATTTAGTTCAGAATAAGACGCATTTTCCCGCATAGGAACGTCATCTGAGCGTACAGTATTATTTTCAAAATGTAATATTGTATGATGTTTTTTGTTGCATTTCTTACAACGTTTGTTTGAAGAACATTTGAAAGCCGTGTGCCCAAGAGCAAGGCAGTTAATACAGCACTTTCGTTGTTTAACAAACTTAAATCTGTCTTGAGATGATTTATTTAAAAATTCAGAACAGTTAAAAATTAAATGGTCTGCATTACAAACTAAACAATTTGGTTTACGGGATGTATTAGCAAAAAGAGAAGACGTTAAACGAGAATTTGGTGAAGTATGTTTTCGTGAATTAGTTTGAATATGTGAACTCTTGGAGCCTTTTGCTCTAACAAATGATTCAAGAGCCGTACAATGCTTCAACAAGAAATTATACAAACTATGATATGTAGGTATTTCATTTGAAGCATGGTGCAATTCAAATGCCTTTTGAGAATTATAATCTAATTTTTCATGTAAAATATTCATCAGTACAAAATGCCAATCTTCCGTATTGAATCCCATAGTGGATAAACCAGCTAAATTTTGACCAAATGTATCTAAGAGTTTTCTTAAAAATTGTGGATTATCATTAGTTAATGAAGCACAATTAGAAATCTCTTTCCAATAACTCATTGCAAGTTCTCGATTATTAGAATAACGTTCTCTTAAACTGTTGTATGCAGTTTGGTAGTTGTCCGCTATGAATCGATTCCGTTTAACCAATTCTAAAGCAGGACCCGTTAAAACCGATAAAAGGTAACTAAATTTATTCATTGTTGAGATATTTGCATCGTTGTGAATCAACGTATCAAACATGTCGATAAAAGTAGGAAACTCACTTATATTTTCACCAGAGAAACATTTAAGGTTAATTTTCGGCAAATTTGCTTTTACATTAGATGAAGAAAATGTATTACTTTTATTTTCATTAGGTACTTCTACCCGATTGTAATATAAAGATTCAATTTTATTGAAACATAGTATAAACTTCCTTCTAATTATTTCTTCTGCATTTAAATCTGCATCATCTTTAACGGCAATTGTATTTATAATTTCTAGATGATGCTTATCGAATTCCTTTCGTATATTATTTAAATTACGACAAGCTACGATAAAATTAGATGAATCAAGTTCTCCTTGTATGAATTTATTTGCAATCTCTTCAATTGAATCAAGTTTATTAATTTCTAAATTTCGTAAAGCGTACAAACGTTTTAATTTATTGTCGGCCATTACAACGTGTAGTCAAGATATTTTATTCAAATCGAAACGAATTCGAGTTTCAAATTCGTAAATATATCTTCCAAAAAACAAGAGGTAAAAAGACACCAATCAACAAAAATGTCGGTAAGAAAATGATTCGTCTTCGTTCGACGACAACATAGCGTAGATTATAAAAAGTAAATGAGTAAACAATACCCTTATATCAGCTCAATTCGTAAATATATAAATTGTTACACAATGCAAAAAACGGAATGTTTTCGCGCACGCTGGAAACACCTTTATAAACTTTTAACTTCTATAGGTTAATTTGTGGCTTTATAAATCAATTATCAATAGCTCGACAAATTATTTATATAGTAAATTAAGATGAAAATTAATGATATA
Organism: Octodonta nipae; assembly: GCA_034190945.1. Taxonomy (NCBI): domain Eukaryota; kingdom Metazoa; phylum Arthropoda; class Insecta; order Coleoptera; family Chrysomelidae; genus Octodonta; species Octodonta nipae. The sequence continues at coordinate 72,627,190 of CM067221.1, forward strand.
ATCTAAATCAATTATTATACAATAACACATCTGTGGTCGAAAGGACCCAAAAAAATGTGGTATTTGAAGTAATGCAATCAATTATATAATGAAAGTAGCATATCCTTGGCTCCTGAGGAACAAAAAAAATGGTATAATCTAAATCAGTATAATCGATTGTACAATAAAAACAGCGTAATCTTGGCTCGAAATGACCAAAAAAAATGTAGCATTTAGCGCCATTTTTGCATATTTATTTAAGTGGACTGTAATTTATATGGGGTGTTGATCCAAGTTATACTATTTTGGAGAAGTTAAAATTTTATATTGCATAGAATGTTTCCAGTGTATAAATATGTAACGGTACAATTTACAATTATTAAGATAAATTAGGCAGACTTACCAGAAAGGTAAAAGGGTGTATGTAAATACTATATGTAGATCCAGTATGTAGTTCCGTCCATAAAATGTGCACATATGTCACGGACCGTAAAAATTATATTTTCGAACTGTTCGGCACGAGAGACGATGCGAAAGTCTCGTTGATCCATTCAACGAGGAAGTATGTGGTTTTTTTTTCAACATATAGTACAGGAAGGAATGAAAATAATAGGAATCCAAGGATATCAAACCTAATTCCAGCAAATAAATAAATAATACATTCAGTCTAATGCACTTGATTATCCAATTTATATAACCCGCAAGAAAACTAAAATAAGTATTCATTAAATAAACAATGAAGACGAAACACATGGCTTACTAGATATTTTGAAAAAACGAAATTCTGTCGATTTAGTCAAATCCCTCTAGCTCCTTTGTTTTTGATTTTATAAAAAAAGTGTAAAAATCAAATTGAAGGGAATTGTATACCGAATATGATTGTCATATCTTCGCTTGCGTGACAGCTCTCGTTTTCGAGATATGTTACAAACTTATATTTTTTTGAATGACTATGACCTCACAAAATTGGACACTTTTAGAGCTTTTCAACGATATAATGCTCGATATAGTTATTCGTAAAAATAACGGAGTTATGGATGCTTTTCTCTCTTATTTTCACTTTTAACGTAGGTAGCCATGAAAAAGATTGTTTTCTCTTTGACGTTTCCTCATTTGAGAGTAATTCCATTAGTAGTGCTGAACATACAGTCGATACTGACAAGTTTTCGTTATAAAATGGAATATTCTAACGAAGAAAAACTGAATATGGTGGAATGTTGTATCATATGCCATAAAAATTCAGTTCGTGCAGCTGAGGGATACTTTCATAGATATTTTAATCGTCGTCAACCTACTCTATGGACATTTAAGAGGCTTTACGATAGTTTACGTGATGTGGATCTTTTACTAAACCACCAAAGGAACGTAATCAAATTAACTAAGCAGCACAAATAAATGTTTTGGCAATGGTAAATCAAAATCCATCTACATCAACTCGTGAAATTGCGGCAGAAGATGGCACAACTTAACGAACTGTAGTTAAGGTACTGAAAGCGCACAAGTTCCACCAGTACAAACTTTCAGTTTCTCAAACTTTGCTTGCTGATGACGAACATCGACGTATTTAGTTTTGTACATGGTTTAGAGACATGTGCCTTGACAATCCATAGTTTCGATTAAAGGTGTTATGGTCAGATGAAACTAGATTTACTAACTGCGGTATGTTCAATAGACACAATGAAGCATATCTGGGCTAAAGAAAACCCTTTCCATGTAGATCAAAGACGACCCTAGATAAAATTTAGTTTTAATGTTTGGTGAGGTATCATAGGGTCTACTATTCTGGGGCCTTTGATTTATGACGAATCACTTACTGGGGACCGCTACTTGAATTTGAAAACTCGTTTAGAAATTGAATGGTTCCAACATGATGGAGCACCTGCTCATAACTCGTTATTAGTAAGACAACACTTAGATAATATCTATCCAAACTCTTGGATAGGAAGAAATGGCCACCCCGGTCTCCCGATTTGGCAGTTATAGACTTCTATTTATGGGGTACGCTAAAAAACAAAGTATACAAAAGAATGTATGAGACAGTTGGTGACCTAAGGGAGACGGTATTACAAGCAATTGAAAAAATTGATAGGCGGTCTGTGAGAAAAGCGGTAATGACAATCTTAAAAAGATGCAATTTTCGTCTAAATAACATTATTATGTACTTTAATTTCTTCAGTTTTTAGTAAGTACCTACTTATTTAGTTTTTTTGTTATATCTGATATAACTAATAAAAAAATCGTTCAATGTTTTTTGGAATAGTTATTAATAAATCAATCTATTTCATGACTAACTACGTTAAAAGTGTTATTTTTATGAATAACTATACCGAGTATTATATCGTTGAGTTTTTGAGGTCATAGCCAACTATGCTTTCCATAAAAAAAATTGCGTCATATTTCGAAAACGAGAGCTGTCAAACGAGGACCTGACAATCATATTCGGGATACAATTCCCTTCAATTTTGATATCTACACTTTTTTTATAAAATCAAAAACAAAGGAGCTAGAGGGATTTGACTAAATCGACAGAATTTCATTTTTGCAAAATATCTAGTAAGCGATGACAATTTAACCATTGCTCTATCTCCGCTAGTTTCCGAGATCCCCATACTGATCATCAAAAAAAAACTCACCCTATACAGCAGAGTACTAAGACATCATTCAGAGAGATCATATATATATATATATATATATATATTTGTTGTTTTCGCGGGCACTAAATGTTTTAGGTGGTTTCCGGGAATTCATCCGCGTAGTTGATAACTGATCCCTGCCGGGATCGATGGTAAAATGACGACGTTTCGGCAGAGTCACATCTGCCCTCTTCCGGTCGGTTGGCATAATTCTCGTAGCCTTCTGCTTTCGCTTCTAGTTACTCGAATACTAAGATTTTCAGAAGCGCTCGCGCTTTTATATAGTCGCGGCTCGGCGCCTATTGGTTGGCACCGTGAACGGCTGCGTGTGATTGGCCCTGGGCGCTCAGTGGGCACGCCTCCCGCCTGCTGATTTTTTATCTCCGGTTGAGTTGTTATTGGACGGGCCCGGGCCGGTACTGTGTTTAATAGAGTTTTCCAACAATTCCATAAGTTCTGAATTTCATTGCGTGCGTTTAGACTGTGAGGCCTCTTTGCTATCTCAATTGCCCCTCTTACGAGTTTTGATTTCGGGTGTTCTATATCTGCCAGTACTCTGGCGTGCTCAAAGTCTATTCGGTGTGACATCGTGGTGGCGTGTTCCGCAATGGATGTTGTTTTTTCCTGCTTTCTTACAGCGTTCTGGTGGGTATTAGCTCAATGTCTTCAGTTTCGTTCTGTCGGAGGTTCGGTCTCAATCTTGGCAACAATTTTGAAATTCTTGTTGTGGGAGATGGACTTTCAGTGGTTGTATTGTGTTTACTCCAAAGCGTTTGCAGGACAAATACAGCGACAATTATTATAATGGAAAATATTGTCAAGTAGGTGAACCAAGAAATGTTCTTTTTGACGATTGGCTGATTTATTAATTCGTCTAGGTCCTTTGAATAGTCGTTGAGTTTGTGGTTTGCGACGTTTAACTCCTCGAAATTCAATTCATGGAGCTTCAACGGTTTAAGTTCGGGAACGTCAATTTTTTCTGGTATAGTATCGCAGCAGTTGAAAGGGATAAGAACTGGTTTATAGTTGCCAAGGGTGTTGCTGGTTTTTGTGGCTTCTGCTTCGATTTTGGTTATTCCAATGAAGGCACTGCAATCTTTCTGAAGTTTTAATAAAGAGTTAACATTGAGTGTTAAGGGTTTTGTATTGATGTTGGTACAGGTGAAGGTAATACTAAGAGACTCGGTAACCATAATTAACCACACGTTGGTTTCGAGTTTTTGAACGTGGTACCCTTGAGCAGAAATCACGGCACTGTGACAATTGTTCGGCACTTTTTAAAATTTCTTAAAAGTTGGGCCTCGCACAAAGCATTTGAGTCTATCGGATAAGCATAGAGTTCGGAACACAATTTATTTTGATTGTTCAACGGTTTGCACGCACTAAGGCCTTTTATCGGAATATACAGTAAGGAATCGTCGTTTTTTGCTATATATTTATGAGTGAATGAAAGTACATGGTATAACCCAGTTCTATCATCATAGATGGGGATTGGGTATAAGCGGCGAGCAGTGAATGATTGCTGTTCAATAAGAGGAATTCTGAGTATAAATACAAGGTCGGAATCTGTTTGGAAAGCTTCTAACTCTGTAATTTCTAAGTATCGTGCAATACTTGAATATTGGACGGGCAAAGGTAAATTATTTTTCACGAGATTCTGTGATATTTCAAGTAAGGCGGCAATGAAATGTTCGGGAGTTAAAATTGAAGTATGGATAATTTTTAGACGGGTAAAAGTTATGGAATTAAGAACATCATTTAAATTGTCTTCTAGGAAGAGATAATTTTCCATTAGTTTTTCCGTCATTTCTAGAAATGAAAGTTTTGTTTCCACTTACGCCATTTTGTCGTTTACTTTACGAATCATATTTTCTATTTTTCGAATATTTTCGTTAAATATTTTCTCCTCGATTTAAATGTGTTGAATAGTCTCGTTAAAGTTCTTTATAACTGAGGTGGTTACACTGATTTGGTTTTTCAAAAGGTTTTCGATCTGCAGTTGTCCTTTGTTTAAACTATTTATACTGTTGGTGAAGTATTCGCCGTCGGCGGCGTCTAAGTTACCAGTTATGGCTTTGAAAATTGATCCGGCGCCATCGATTAGTCCACGTTTGTACCTTCGGGTGTCCATGTGGATTTCAGCGAATTTGTTTTTGACAGAGTTTGATATTTGGTTAAGTAAGTTGATGTGTGATTGAACGTCAGCACGGAATACGTTGTTTGGGTGGACGTTAGTTTTTACTGATAAAGTTGGTGCATCGAGAATTCTGTCGTGGATAGTAAAAGCTTGTTCTAGAGCGGAGAGATTTCTATGAACTAGAAGAGTCCATTTGTGATTTGACACGGCTATATGTGATTCTTCATGATAATAAATCCCTATGGTGTTATTGATTGGCTTTATTTCGAATTGGGATGCTGCCGATCCGAACAGCAGGATGACCCTGTAAAGAAATCAGTCTTCTGTGAAAGGTTTCATACGGTCAAAATTTACTTTGGTTTTTTGGTTAGTGCGAGAATTTAGTAAAGTAGCTGAGTTTGTATGTTCTACTATTTGAAAGGGGCCATTAAATTTGTTTTGTAGTTTATCTTTGAACTGAGATTCGCGTACGTAAACCTTGTCACCTACTTGATAATTTGTTTATAACATGTTTATCCAATCGAATTTTGGATTTCTGTTTTTGAGTATCGGTTCTTTCGCGTGCTATTTTGTAGTACTGTGAAATATGGTTATTTAAGTCTCTGATGTATTTAGTAATCAAGTCCTTTTCGTTATAGAGGGTTTCAGAGGGTCGGCTAGACGTGTGCCCGAAAACGAGTTCATAGGGTGTGAACCCATGAGTTTTGTTAGCGGAGTTGTTGTAAGTAATAATTGCGTATGGCAAAATATTGAAGGGGTATTCGTCAGGGTGCCCGGCCTTATGAATACGGATCATATCTAACAAAGTTCAATGAAAACGCTCTAATGAGCCGTTAGATTGGGGGTGTCCTACACTAGAGTAGGAAAGTTTAATATCGAACAGTTTGCAAAGGTCTTTGAGGAGTGCATTGTCGAATTCACGACCGTATCGCAGTGTATTCTAAGAGGCGTTCCGATGTGTTGGAAAAACACCAAGAGTCTACTAACGACAGTTTTAGCGGATTTGTCGCTAATCGGGTAGGCCTGGGAATATTTAGTCTGGGATAGTAAGGGCGTAATTTTTGCTAGGAACTTCGAGAATGTCGATGTTTATTCTTTCGAAAGGGGTTCTTGGGGTTTCTGTTACTACTAATGTATTGTCAAGGTTTTTACGGAAAGCTTTAGTTGTCTGATAGATTTGACAGTTTCTAATGAAGTTTACTACGTCTTTTGTAATTCCTTGCCAGTTACTACTTTTCTTTGATTCGTCTAATGGTTTCGTTGATCCCTCTGTGTATGTTGTTTTTACCTTTATGGAATTGATCTAGTATTATTGGCACTTGATCTCTTCCTACTATTTTTGTTATGTTCTGACAGACTTTCCACTTTATGTCTGTTTCTGCGAATATAAACGAAAGCATTTCTAGTATAGGTAGGTATAAGTTATTTTCAACGCAGTATAGTTCACAGTCAGTTAGAAGGTCTTTGCTCTTGTAAATTCAGGCAAATAATACCTCGTTCACAGTGCCGAAATCAGTTGGTAAGGGAATAATGTAATATCCTCTTTTTCGAACGCTTTTACTATTGAAAATATTGATTTTAAATTGCTCGAAGTCGGCGTTCTCTTGGAAGATATCCTCAAGAATTTGGTTATGAAAATCTTTTAAATTGCCGGATTGAAAGAAAACTAAGATATTTTTGTTTTCTCTATCAAGGAATTAACAGTTGGAGTACTGAATTTTACTATAGTCGATAAGTGAGACGGTCTTATACCGTTCTACGAATGCCCGAAATTCTGAAAAAATTGAGTTGTCCTCGTCGTCGGTTTCAAGTTGTTCTGTATCACAGTCTTTGTTTTCGTTTAAGGGAGTTATCGTGAAGTTTTGGAGTTTGTTGTTTGATTGGAAAGTCATACATTCATCAAAATGGTTGATTCGAATGCGTGAAAGGGCGTCTGCGTTCTTTAATACTTTTCCCGGTTTGTATAGAATTTCATAATCGTTTTCCTCGAGTTTGAGGCGCCATCTGTCAAGTCGACTACCTGGATCTTTAATAGGAAAGAGCCACGTTAACGGGCGGTGGTCGGTCAGAAGTTTAAACTTTCGTCAAAAATTATTGGCCTGAAGTGTTTAACGACCCAAACAATAGCTAGAAGTTCACGCTCTATAGTGGAGGACCGAGTCTCCGCTTTGCAGAGTGGTCCCTGTGAAAACACAGCGCATTCAGAACTGAAATAGAATAAAATATCTTTTTGGAGCAATTTTGTGAGTGGTTTTGAAATTTTAGCAAAATTGAGTATGAATCGCCGATAATACCCGGCTAATCCCAGAAAAGATTTGATATCATTTTGATTCTGGGTTTGAGGAAATTTCAATATACATTCTACCTTTGATGGATTCGGTTTAACTCCATCTTTGGTAATCAGATGTCCGAGATAGGCAACTTCTTTGCGAAGAAATTTGCACTTGTCGGGTTGGATTTTGAGGTTTGCCTTTTGTAGGCGTTTAAAAACATCGGCAAGACGAGACAAATGTTCGTTGATAGTGGAAGAGTATACGATTATGTCGTCCATATAGACGAGACAACGTTCGTTTTGAATTCCTAAAAGAATGTTATCCATAACCCTCTGGAATGTTGAAGAGGCATTCTTTACACCAAAGGGCATCCTTACGAATTCGTAGTGCCCATTCTCAACGGTAAACGCGGTTTTGGAAATGTCTTTTGGGTCAATCTCAATCTGATGGAATCCTGAGGCGAAGTCGAGTGTTGTGAAATATTGACATTTGCCAAGTTGATCTAATAAGTCCGAAATGTTAGAGAGTGGATATTTGTCATCAACCCTTAGTTCGTTGAGTTTTCGATCGTCAAATACAACGCGCCATTTTTGCTTTCCTGAAGCGTCCAGTTTTTTCGGTACTACTTATACAGGGGAGGACCAGGGTGAGTTTGAATGGCGTATAATACCTTCGTCTAGCATTTTCGTTACCTGGGATTAAGATTTCGTGAAAACTGGTCTAGAGTTGTTAGTCTCGATGGTATGTTTAATTTCGTTGGTGAATGACAGATGGTCTCGTTCGAGATAAAATATGTCAGAGTATTCAAGACATAGTTGCGATAGTCGGATTCTTCTTCGTTTAAGTGGTCAAGTCGAAGTTGATTGAAAATTTGCTCTTGTCGTTATAGTATGTTGTTGTCTGTTGGTTGGGTTTGTGAAATAGAATTCACACTGAACTGTTGTAAAGGCTCAAGTTTAATGTCAGTGAAATTTATAGTTTTAGTGATGGCATTTTCATTTAATTCGGATGTCAGAAATTGGCCATTACTATCGACTTTTACTAGAACATTCGTAAGATTGCAAGTAAGTTTACAGATTTGCTCTGTACGTGGTTGAATGGAAATTGTGTTGAAGGGGTTACATGAAAAGTTTTTAGGGGTATCTTTACTGATTAATTCATCTGTTACTTTATATAACGGAAGTGTTTTGAAGTTGTTTACTAATTGCCTTTTATGGAAATCGACGATGCAATTATAATGTTCGAGGAAATCGGAATCTAACAATCCGTCGAACTCGATATCGGTATTGCAAATGTAAACCTTATGAGAATCATTGATATTAAACGGGACGAGAGTCGATTCGTTGATATGAATTTTCTCGTTAGTTGTTCTCTGGATGACGACATTTTCTTGGAACCTTTCCCTGAATCGTTTGCAAGTTTCTGGCTTAAAAATAGAGAGTCCTGCACCGGTGTCCACAAGAAGTTTGTAGGTGTTGAATGCATCGGTGATGTAATATAAGTTCTTAGAGTTTACGGACAAGAGGGGTCTTACAGAAATTTCTGTTCGGAGATGTTCAGATTGGGGTCAAAGCTGTCTAAACTCAAGGTTTGAATGTGTGATTGAAGGTTTGACATGTCCGAGGATTCTGTTTGAGGTGTAGTGTCCTGAAAATTTGTCGGAGAAATTTCGTCATAGTTTTCAGAGTAATTTTCGCTCTCGAAGTCTGTTTTAAAGTAATCGTAAAAGTCATTGAGGGAATTGTCGTAGGAAAAATAGTCGGTATTGTCGTAATCTGTGTATTGGTACTGGTTGTTTGTTGGGTTCGAATAGGTTTTTCATATCTATGATTTTCGAACTAATGATTAATTAGGTGATGAGTACGTTGCTGGCGGTAAAAATTAGGGTTCGGTTTAAATTGGTCCGTATTTGGGGGTTGATTACTTGTTGATGGGCGTTGTTGCTGAAAATTTCTACTGGGTGGAAACTTTGTTTGACAAGGTTGCTGATAATTTTGTTGGTTGGAATGTTGGGCGAATGGAGGGCGAGGTCTTTGAAAATTTTGCCCAAAACTCTGATTTTGTCCAAAGCTTTGGTTTTGTTGCAATTGCCTCGATCTAATGAGGCATTCATTAACTGAGTGGCCCATTCTCTTACAGAATGTACATTGTTTTGGAGGTGGCGTCAAAAGGACGGAGTTGTAGTTTTGAAGTTAGAAAATTTTTGAGTTTCGAGATGGTTCAATTTCTCTTTTGATTCTACAGATCACGGTTAAAATATCTCTCAGGTCACTTGCTTGAATTAATTGGTCCATTTTTGGCTCTAGGCCTGTAAGCAGGCTGTTTAGTACCATAGGTTCAATCAAATCTATTTGGGCTTGTTTTTCCTTACTAGTCAAATTTTGTTTTGCGACCGCTGCCAGCATTTTTGCCAGGTGGGTCTGAATTCTAGTTGATAACGTTAACGGTGATTCGGATGGTAATTGTTTAATGCGTTGGAGGTCCTGAATGAGCGCCAACAGGTCTCGAGGATCTCCGAAATGGTTTTCTAAAAGAGTTACAATGTCAGTCAATTGTGTAGGGTTTCGCGAATTTACTAGTTCCGCTGCCCTGCCACGGAGTTTATTTTTTATGTGGAGTATAAGAAGGACCTGTTGGTTATCGGTCGCCATACTGTGGGCGGTGTTACAAGATGTGATAAAAGTATTTAAAAAGATGGGATTACCGTCGTACTCCGGTACTATCGCAAAAATCTCGGAAATTTTATAGTGCCTCCACAGTTGGAGTGGCTGCACCTTGCCTTGTTGTAGTCATATTGTTTAAAAATCAAGTATTTGCACAATATTAAGAGTCGAAATAAGATTATATTGTCAAATTGACAATGGTAAAACGTATAGATAAATGTGAAAATAAATAAATAATAAAATAATTAGATCAGCTTATTATAAGTTGTCGTTCAAAATAATGGTGTAAATTTAATATGTAATTATCAATATGTACCTAAATTGGTCAAAAATATTTCTTACCTTGCACTTTTACTTAAAATAAATGAACAATATATTAAAGGTAGTGATGTAATATGTTTAAAATATTTAAGGAAGATTAATGGATATATCTTTGATGACAGAAATGGTGATTAAGTGTATCAATAAATGGAAATAATAAAATAATAATAACGTAATCCTTACAATATAATTCCTGGCATGGACTGTTCTGTAAGTTAACTGCACAGGTTAGCCGTTGCGTCTTCTTGGTGCAAGCTCGCTTCCAGTTGTGTCTCCAGAAAGAGGTTGATTGTCCCACGAAGGTTTGGAAGCCACCACAACTAGTTAGAATTCTCGTGTTCTAGTCGTTTTGGAACAATCTTACCGACTGCACCAATTTTATATCTTCACAAACACAAATGCATTTTTAAAAAAATATTTTTTTATTTAAAACAAAAATTAACTATTTTACTTGAAAGTTACGTTAAACAATATAAATGAAATAAATGAAAGCGATACACTTAATGACGCTCACAGCCATCGCATGTGCATTTATAAGCTACGTGTTGCATTGTCAGCAGTCAGCAGTTTTACACATACGATGGGCAATTGCGTATTTCCTGGGAATTGCTATATCATGTAATATGACACCATGTGAACGACTTATTTGACCGGTTACACGGTGTTATCATATTAATATTCTAAGTATTGTTTACGACGTATATATATATATATATATATATATATATATATATATATATATATATTATAAAGTCAAAAGGTTTATTTACTGGGAAATATTTTATTTTTTAGTAACGGGTTTATATATCAAAATTAAATTTGAGAATTGCATGTAAACATTCATTTCATTTTAAATTTGGTTGTAAATAAGAAAAGAACTATTCCAACACAACAAATCCTTTTAGATTAATTTCATCATTTTGATGATGATGATTATGATTATGTGTTGATGACTTTGAAAATATTTATAATACAAAATATATAATATACTGTGTTTTACGTAGTCCAATTATAATTGGTATAAGATTTTAAAGGTGATTACAAATTTTAATTGATCAGCACACGTTCTAGAACCCTAACTGAGAAGAGTTTTAAAAGCCGGAGCAGTATAAGATAATTGTGTGGAGTGCTTATAGGAAGGTAAAATAATAAAATTGGAAACATTCATTTAAATAAAATTTAATATTAAAAAACTTATAAAAACTCTTGGCAAGCTACAAATTCTGTTAAAGAGCCAACTTTGGAAAGCAGATGTGACGACTGACCAGGAACAAAATAAGATTTGGTAATTGCAAAATTAATTTAAAAAGAATTACTAAAAAGATATTTCCCAAAAATATTTAGTTATAACAATTTGTTCATGTGCGAGTTGGATTCGCATACTAAGGATTCCGTACCACCTGCAAGATTCTGATATTCCTGTTTCAGACAAGCAGAGAATGAGTGCATTTTCTTATATTTACCATAATATATTTTAAAGGAAGCGTTTTAAATTTATAAAAAATATACACTTTCATTTTCCATACATAGACTTTTTATTTTATCTGCTTCAGGATTCGCTTCATTATTAAAAGAATACATATGTATTGAATTTTCTAATTTGTCCCCAAAAATTAACATTAGACTTTTATTTTACTAATAAACTTTCAGGGAAGCCTTTTATAATCTACTGTCTGAATTTTGAGGCTCTGTAGATTGGAAGATACAGGGCAAAATAGGTCAAGTTTTAAATTATAAATTATTAAATCTATTATTCAAATTATTTAAAAATACAAATAAAATATATATTTCAAAATTTAAATAGTTTAGTTTCTAAAGTGGGAATTAAGTCGATGTTTAATATTTTTCTTAATATCTTTTAAACAAATGATATAAAAATATCACATATTTGTAATTCACATAAGCCTTTTATCTGATATGATATGATGCGTTTGAAAATTGAATTTTTATTTTCCACTTAATTGTATAATTTGTCCCTAAAATTACTATGGGCGTTTTCTAATAATTTTTTTTATAAATTTGAAGTGAGCACCAGTACCCCTAATTATTTTCAAAATTTTAGATACTGTGATTTCGGAAATAAACGAGAAATGAGAATTTTTTATATCTTTATGGTAATATCTTGTAAACAATTAATTTTAAAAATATGAAGAATGTATATTTGTATTCCTCATAATAAAGCCTTTCGTTTGATGTATTGCATGATGCGTAAAAAATATTTTTTTATTTTCCGTTTAATTCTATAATTTGGCCCCCAATATTAATATTAGGGATTTCTTCGTATTTTTCCTGTAAACAAAAAAAATTAGGTCTTAATGTTTGGGGTATAAAAGGGGAAAGGGTAATTTTTTTAATATTTATTTTAATATATTTTAAAATATTTATTTAAAAAAATATATATTATTATTCGTCATAATGAGCCCTTTGATTTGATATATTACTTGATCCGTTAGAGACAATTATAATTTTTTATTTTCCATTTAATTCTATAATTTGCCCTCAAAATGAATTTTAGGGGTTTCTTCTTGTTTTTCCAGTAAAGATTAGGTGAGGCACTATACCTCTATTTTTTTTCAAAATATTACAGTTTATGCTTTCGGAGATAAGGGAGGGGGGAGAATGGGAATTTTTTTATATTTTTGTTAATATCTTTTAATTAATTTACTTTAAAAATATGAAAAAAATATATTTGTTTTCGTCATAATGAGCCCTTTAATATGATGCGTTAGACACAATTTTAATTTTATATTTTCCATTTAATTCTCTAATTTGCCCCCCACAATTAAATTTAGAGGTTTCTCATTATTTTTCCAGTAAACTTCAGGTGAGACCCTATACCTCTATTTTTTTTTGACTTTACGTTTTATATTTTCGGAGATAAGGGGGGATGGGTAAATTTTGGTATGTTTTCGTTAATATCTATTTAATTATTTTTTTAATATGAAAAAAATATATTTGTGTTCCTCAGAATGGGACCTTTCATTTGATATATTACATGATGCGTTTAAAAAATTTTTATTTTTAAATTTTCATTTAATTCTATAATTTGCCCCCCAAAATTAATAATAATGGTTTCTCCTTATTTATATATTTCCTATTTTTTTCAAAATTTTAGGCTCAGTAGTTTCGGAGATCAGGGGGGGAACGGTCGATTTTTTTATTTTTTCTCCCCAGAAGTACTCCTAAAATCAAAATTTCTTCATATACTTCACCAAACTATACATTGATACCAAATTTCAACCTCTTCCGCGAAGTAGTTTAGGAGAAAATTGCTGTGATGTGACAGAGACAAAAAAAAGATTTGAAACAAGGTTTCGATTGAGTATTTAATATTGGTATACTATTGATTTATTTAATTTGAATTGGTTGAATATATTTTCTGAGAATTTTGGGCGATACAACAAACATATTTAATACAAAAAGTTAAAATATTATTATTAATTCTATAAATCTAATTAAAAACTATAAATTTTAAAATACAAAATAAAATGGCAATAACAAGAAAGGGAAATAATAAAAATATAAACCAGAAAGGCCAAGAAGATGAGCAGAAGGTACAAGAAGATATTATGGTGGAGATGGACCATGGAGAAGAGGAAAGAGTCAGAAACGAGGAAGTGGGGGATGATGAAGCTAGTGATGGAAGTGCTGTGGAGACAATAGCACAAGTACATTCACCGAAGAAAAGAACACCAGAAAGGGAGGTGGATCTTAACATGATATTAACAGCCATAATGGAATCCAATAACAGCGTAAGGAATTTGAGAGAAGAATTGGAAGAGTCTGTTGGAAATATAAAAAAATTGAGGGAAGAATTAAATGAATCAACTGGTAACTTAATGGCTAAAATGGAGGAGACAAGAATTCAACACAACAATAGTTAACAAGACACAAAAGTTGGAAAGAACTTTTAAAAACAAGAAATGCAGGAAATTCGAGAAGAAATGCACCAAGGACAAGAAAAGGCTAGCAATGATTTAGAGATGGAAAGAAGAGAACGTCAAGGCCAGATTGAACATAGGAACGGGCAAATAAGTCAAGTTCAAGAAAAAATTCAAGATAATGATAAGCAGGTCCAAGAATTAGAAGAGAAGATATCACAAAATGGAAAGGATTTTCAAGAACAATGGCTACAAGAGATCAATCGCATAGAACAAACAAGAATACCTATGATGATGAAGAGATCAATGATAATGGACAATAGTGTGAAATTTAATGGGAAGTTTGGGATGTTCATCCATGTATATTTATCAAGACAATGAAAACTCAACTACAGGGTGTAAGAAACATAGTTATAGACAATGGTCATTAGCTAGCACACAAGGTGATTTCTGAGAAATATCATAGACACTTGTCAGTGTTAGTTTGTATTTCGAAGTGGTAAATCGTTGTATTAGTTTAGTGAATTATAAAAAAATTAGGAACAACGTTTGTAAAACGTTCCTAATTTAATTGGATAAAAGTTCGTTCGTAGGAGAATTGCTAGAAGAAATGTGATAAAAATTCATAAAGCTTGTGTATGTAGAATTTTCTTGGCATACAAAACTACAAATGGCGTCAATCCACCATTGTAGTTTTTGAACATTAGTGAAACGAGTACTGTTGCGGAACTTCGTAAGGCTCAAGAATGTTGTATGGAGAAAATTGTGGGTGTTAAAATGAATAAACTTTGTTATTGTTGAAACTTGTTATTAAATGTACCCGTAAATACGAAGGGAAATAACATATTGTGTTACTGTGCCCGTATGCAGTGACCGTGATTCGAGCTGAAAATAGGAAAGCTCCTCCTTGTTTTCATGGTCAGATTCGAGCCTGATTGGACACACAACTATCTCTTCGAATTCACTGACTTCGACTTATTAAATTCCTATAATTTATTAAATTAGTTTATATTTGAAGGCACGTCTTTTTTTTGTTAGGGGGTTTTGGATTAACTTTTTGTATCAGCATGCCAAATGGTGTGAAAAACAAAATGGCCGACTTAAAAAAATCGTAATTTTATACATAAATTAATTGTTTTAAATATGAAAGCCACACCCGACACTTATGGCTTTTTTATATGGTCTTAGATTAACTTCTTTTAGTCTTATGCCAAATAGCATGAAAACAAAATGGTGGCAATTTTCATTTCGTTTTTTGCATGTTTGGGACTTCTGGCTTAGGTTCGGCTACGACGAACATTTATGGCAATTACAGAAGAAACAAAATGACGAAAAAGAAGTTGAAATTTTCTAGTCCTTAGCCTTACTTAACCACTCACAAACCTTATGACATTTTTTTATGGACTACTCACTATGTAAACTTTCATTCTTCCAATTGTTAGAAGCAACCAAATGATGGTATATTGTAACGTTTGCTTACAGGATCTCGTCTTTTTTTTAACCCTTTAGCAACAGGTGCCATTTATGCCTATCGTATTTTAATGCTTGTAATTCTTTTTCGGAAAATGGAATTAGAATTTGCCCATGTTAGCCACACTATTTTCCCACAAATGTCGCTTCATTGTACTCAACAATAACACCCTCCGAGGCAGAAACGATAAAATAATAGATCAAAATCTGTCACATGGACAGATTTCGATCCACTATTTTCTGTTTCTTCTGTAATTGCCATAAATATTCGTCGTGGCCGAACCTC